>VZRE01015750.1:1549-111905 GCA_013396775.1 Cephalopterus ornatus | reverse complement strand
GGGGTCCTTGGGAGGGTTTTTCCCGCCCCGGCGGGGCCGCGCCCAGCGCGCGCCGCTCTGAGGGGGCGCCAAGGAGCGGGTCCGACGGGAGTGTCCTGAGGGGACACGGGGAACGGAGCGGGGCGATGGGATGGGATGGGATGGGATGGAATAGAATGGAATGGGACGGGGCCGTAGAGCTCCGGGGATCCCGCCGTCGTCGAACTGGAGCACTGAGAGACGGATGGTGTGGGATGGAGGCCCCGGGGGATCTCGCCATCGTCCCCTCAGGGAAGACAGGGCTCTGAGCAATGGATGATGCGGGTTGGAGCACTCGGGGCATCCCGCAGCCTAGCCCCTCAGGGGAGCCGGGCGACTGAGGGGCTGCGGCTAGTGGGGGTCCCACAGCCCTTGTCGTTTATCCCCTCACGGAGCCGGGGCACTGAGGGGCTGGGGCTCCACGGCCCGGGAGATCCCGCCACCATCCCCTCAGGGAGCCAGGACGCTGAGGGGTGGATGGTGCGGGCTGGGGCTCTACAGCCCGGGGAAGTTCAAGGTGTTACGAGAAAAATATACGCTGTTTCTGTTCTTTTCCCGTAGCTCAAGCCTGTCTCGCTTCACTCTCGATAAACCCCTTTTTGGCAACGGGTTCTGCAAAAGAAAAGAAAAAAGAAACCAGTAAAACCTGTAAAAAGAAGCCAGGTGCTCAAAACCTACCCAGAACAGGTGGGTTGGCACAGCAGGTTCCGGATTTAGGAGGGAAAAGCTGCAAGATGCCACACGGAGACAAATAAAAGGGAATAGCTGGAGATGCCTGGCCCTGGGTCAGAGCAGGACTGAGCATGGAGCTACACCCACATTCCCAGGTTTATGTGGCACCAATATTAAAGATTTTATAACAGTTATACCGCTTAGTATCACCTTGCCTGAACTACAGTATTGCCCTAAGAGGCTTCTGCACGCTTTTTTAAAATTTCTGAATAGCTATTGAAATAATTTTCTTCACCTGAGAGAGAACACAAAGGTGTCTGTTTGCAAAGCACACACTTGAAACCACACAGTGAATTCATTTTGTTCCAAGTAAGACAGCAGTTCAAAAAAGAGCTCTGACTGAAAGAGAAGTGTCCATGTAATACCTAAACACTGTAATTTTTATGGCATATCTCTGACTGGGTATGAAAAGTCAGGGTTTAAAGTGTTCCCGTGTAGGGACAATTATCCAAGAAATGTGTCCCTGCACCAGCAAGGTGCTGCTGATGTCAGATGTTGGATGAAGGATGGGAGCACTTGAGGTTGTTTTACATTTCCAAGTGTATCAGGAGCTCATTGCAAGTGAAACACACCCTCATGGTGAGCAGTTTTCTAGTGCCAGCAACATCTTTGTACCGTGAGGTGTCAAAATCAAGTTATTTGTACAGTTGTCATAACCAAAAAAAAAAAAAAAGGGAAAAAAAGATTCCGCAGTCACATGGTTTCATCACCTCTCATTTTTAGCAGTTGCTTTTGATTTTTATTTTTCTGGGTTTACGTACCGCTGAAACACAGGTAACTGAGGGGAGGTTTTGGAAGTGAGTGGTGTTTGCCTTTTAATATTCAGCTTTTAACAGGCAGGGAAGAAAACAGTTGTAAGCATAAAGGCAGAGAGAGGTCCATCCAGGTCATTCGTGGGGGAAAGGTCTATTAGTAATAGTCTTGACTTATATCACTTGGATATAAACCTGGATTTTTATCACCTCCAAAACCATCAGAAACACACCCTAAATGACTGAAATCACTGGGAACTCTGACGCTGCTCTTTCATTCCACCGAGCACTGACGGCAACAGCACCGAATCCTGCATATTTAACAGTAATGCAGGGTTATAGCTGGAATCAGCAGAGAGCCAAAGGACCTGACAGGAAAACACAGCCACGTTTGTGTTGTTACCAGCGGTTATCACGTGCTGCTCAGTGTTGCCCTAGGGTCAGGGGCGAGGATTTCCCGGGATTTTGAAGGAAATGAAGGTTAGATCTGATGCTGTCACAGGCACCCTGTTACACACAGCTGTGTGCTTGGCAAAACCAGCCCCTCTGGTGTTGGGAATCGTTTGGGGTCAAGGTTTGTTCCATTGCTGGGTGGAGCCTGGGTTTGGAGTTGGTCTGTAGGGAGCTGCTGAGCTAAGTTTAGGGCTGCTGTGGTTAGTGGCTCCCTTCTTCCTGACAATTTTGGTCTGGCAGGGTTCCTTCCCTGGAGCTGGGCTTTGGGCAGAGCAAGGGTTTCATCAGCCAGCAGGTTTGTACTGGATTTAAGATGACTTTTCTGGCTCATTTAAGGGGTTTTGTCACCCACTGTCACTCCATCTGCTTCATTCTGTGTCCAACAGAAACCCCCCTGCTGTGGTTTGATTTGATCTCAGGTCCTTACAGGTCTGAAGGTGGCAGTGGCTGGAGGCTGATCCAGAGCAGCCTCTGGGTTTTATCTCTTGGTGCCATAAACAAGTGATGAAAATTACTTGTTGCCTGCTACCTGTAATTTAGGTGAGCAGACACGAGGGGCTGTCAAGCTGTTGAGTTTTGTTTAGGGCTCTGGCTACTACTCAACTTTTTGCTTCGTTCTGTGTGAAATAGAGATTATTTTTCTTTTCACTTGCATGTATTTAGGGGCAGCCTTATGGTTATGCTTCCTCCTGCGGTGTCCCATTGACCCATGTCCTTCAAATAGGACTTGGACCTGATTTTGACTAAATGTGGAAGAAACTCTGCATGTTCTGGCTTTGTGTGAACAGGCAGCTGCACAGAGCAGAGATTTTTAGTGAAAGGCACACTGAGGACAGAGCTCAGTCCTCTGGGATATTTGTTGCTGGCACAATGTTCCTGTGGCTTTCAGAGTTTTATTTTACTCAGGCAGAGGCAAGAAACCACTACCAGTGGTGGTGATGACAGCAGAAGGAATGATTGCCAACAAGAGGGTGACATCATTTCACCTCATGGCCTTAGATAAGATATTAAGTACCATTCCTTAATCGTGCTCTGATAAGAGCGAGTGGCTTCCAAACATTTAATAAGCACAATACTCGTGCCTTCCCAGCACAAAATATTTGGCACAGCAAGGGTATTTTAGGTTTTTCAAAGAAGAAGAAAGTCTCAGCCTAGTGCTGAGTGTGTGATTTTTTTCCCCCCCTCTTCTCTAGGGGGTTTCATCCCAGAATTTATGGCTGCTGAGCCCTGCAGGAGCTGCCAGCCCTGCATGGCAGGGATAGCTGCATCACTGCTTCCACCTCCTGGAGCAGACAGTGAACGAGGGATTCTGGGGTTTATGGATTTTCTTGGCATTCTTTTACTCTATTTCTTCTGATTTTCCCTCCTTGCTCTTAAAAAAAAAAGTACATTTTTTTTTTTCCTTATCAGTGGCAAGTTGGCTGAGAAATTCCTGCTCACAAGGCTACAAAAAGAATTAGAGGCAGGGACAGACAAGCTGCTGAGTAACAGTCTGTGGGACTAGGATTGTTGCTGCTGATAATTCTCAGCACTTCTGCCCTCTCTCCCTTCCCAGGTGAGTAGGGAAGGACACACAGGTGCATACAGGAGTAGTGTAAATGAGCCTTGGTCCGTAGGGTGGAGTGCTGTGGTGAAAGGGTGAGTATTTCCATGTGGGAGAGTGCCTGGGGAGATGATTCCACCCTCTCCCTCTAGATGCCAGCAGAACACTAGCCTTGCTGTAAGGGATTGCTTCCTGAATGTATTTCAGAATATTATTATTTGTTGTGCTGCTTGATTACTCTTCAGAGAGGCTGGGATTACCTTTGTAATATATGGTCCTGCTGCAGAACAAACTGCATCCCTTGGAGAGCTGAGAAGAGAAAAAGCACCAGGAGTTTGAACATGTTCTTTTATGAATATCTCTGTCTGCAAACACAAAACGTGTTCTCACCTGTGATAAATATCTCTGTGTTTCACAGGTAAAGAGGAAATCAGAGGCTTCTTGGCAAGCAAGATCCTGAGCCCTCAGAGCAATCCTGAGTGTGGTGGTTTGACCTGTGCATCCTTCCATGAAGAGGCTGGTGGAGCTGGGAGCAATGTGAGCTCCCTGCCTTGGACTGCATTTAGTTAATGGCTAGCCCATTTAACGCCTGTCTCTCCTCTGGCCTGGGACAACACTCCAAAGCAGGCTCCCTTCTGCCACTGAGGAGGGGCAGGATCAGGCTGAAGCAGCTGGTGCTGCTGTTCTGCACTTTCCCACCCACCTGCTCACAGGGCTCTCAGGGACTGCTGCTCTGAATGACTTCTGTTGCACAGAAAACAAGGTGGTCCCTCTCTGTTCCCTCACAGAGGGAAGTTTCTGGTACTTAGAGAGCTCCTTTTCTTTCCTGAATGGACGCCTTTTCAGGGATCAGCTCCTTTTCCCAGTGTGTTTCTGCCGGGAGATTCCATGAGACTCAGTGACTGATTTGCAAGTGCTGTTGGAGACAGAGCAGTGCTCACTTCTGCCGTGACCTACCCACAGGCACCCTTGGCTGTTGTGGACTTGCTTTGCTTGGACTTGGTCCTTTGGAAAGAAGAAAAACACTGACAACTGAATGGAAAAGGATCTTGATAAGACTTTCTTCTTAGGAAGAAAAGCCAGAATAAAACCTACACAAGCTGTTCAAAGAATGCACTGAAATGCTCCCTGCGCTTCCCCCCAGAGATCTTCCCCTCACAGAGACACGGGACAAGTGGAGCTGCGGAACAGTAAGTGGAATATTAATTGTATTTTTTTAATGGGTTGGCTTTATATAGCTTTTAAAATTGTTTCAGAGGTGTGTGGTTACCCCAATGGTGCTGGCAAAGGTTGATGTGTTTGAAGCTGAAGGTACAAACAGAGTTTGCTGTTGGGTGCAAGCAGGAAGAGGGGGAGGAACAACCAAGGCGGAGCAAAGCTGGGAGTTTCCTAACATGGCTTTGAGTGTGGGTGGGAAAGTTTCTGTTCAGCGCCTTGGTCGTTCTCAGAGCTCCAGTCCCCAACAGCACCGTGAGCTTGAAATATTGGAAGTGCTGGAAATACCCAAACTGGTTCTGAGTCGTGTTTACAAGTACAGTTTTGAGGTTGGGAGTGGGGATGACATTTTTTTTCTGCAGTTGTACTTGGATTTTGTAGAAACCAGAAAATGGGTTACAAGAGAACTTTGCCCTATTGATTAAAATATTGCTTGTTGTAGTTTAATTTCTAAATCAGGAGATGCAGCTACAATAAGATACCTAGAGGGGATAATGCGGTGATTGAGTTTTTCTAGAAGTTTACATCCTTTTTTAAGAACTAGCAATAGCAGTGCTCCCAAGGAAAGGTTTTATACTTGAATACTTACTTTGAAAACGTTGTGACTTACTCAAGTGAGAGTTGCTCTCTTGAATAATGGTCACTTTGCCTGTTCTTGGGCTGCAGCAGCTCTTTACAAGACACAGGAGTTCTGTGTGGGAATACAGGAGGACCTTTTTTTACCCAAGTTGGAATTTTTCAATACAGCAGAATAAAGCCATTTGCTTTTGTAACTTATAAATTATTTCAGTGTCTATATAATATAACCAAGTAAGACTTGTTGTAGCTTAGCACAAATATCTGGAAAAAGTGAAATCAATTGTGACAAACCCCCATCTCACAATGGGAAAGGTTCAAGAGACTGCAGTTGGTGTGAGGTTGCACTTCCAGGTGGTGTCAGGTTGGAGTGTGCCCTGGTCACTGATCCTCAGGGAAGTCAAATTCTGTTGCTTTGTGGTTTTCTGGTTCAGTGGTTATAAGCTGCAGTGTGGTAAAGGGTAATTAGATGTGTCCTCTCAAATTTCATTTTAAACAATGTCCTCTTGCTTTGGACTAACTCACAGTTAAGTTAGAATAATCTTTATTTTCAGTTGCAATATCTATTTTTTTTGGTCCTCCCCTAGGGCTAATCTTCAAGACAATATAAATTGCTATTCTGAAATCTCTCATTTTGCTCCACTTTGTTTCTGTTTCTTGTAAACCAAAATACCCCAGCCAAGGTCTCTGTGTTGTACAAACACAAGGGAATATATGATCTCTGCCCCAGTTCGGGAAAATGAGTCTTTGACTCATTTGCTCACTTCAGATGAAATAATGACTATCATCTGTGCCTGCTCACTAACCTTTCCAGAAAATGCAGGAAAAATCAGACCAGAAATAAATATGAAAACCCAAGTCCAAACAAAGAAAGGTCTGAACTACCAGAGTGTGAAAATAAGAGATTTTCAAAGTGAAAGGGTGACTCCATCCTTTTCCATTTGCATTTCCCTTCTATTGTGTGTTTGAGTCACCGGGGCTCAGCCAAGCCCAGGAGACACACACAGCAGGCATCTGTATCTGTTCACGACAGTGTCATTCCCAGTGCCACAAATTCCCATGAAAGGACCGCAAGGATGGCAGAGCCACCTCCTGCACAGGCAAAATGAAAGCTCTTAAGACATGAGAGAACACAAAGTTACCATCACAAAAACACTTCTTTACTAAATGCTAAAAGTTTCTTCCAAAACAACAAAACCAGTTAATTTCCCAGGCTAAACGTTGTTAGGTGGTAAAGACAACACCAAGATCTATGTCTTTAACAAAGAACCAGAACTCAGCTCTGTAGCTTTTATTTCTGTTAATACTGGAAGCATTAAAAAGGAACAGAACAGAGAGTCTCTTGCACTGTACAGCACCTTTCCCTCGGAGGTCTGGGGGGACTTCACACAGTGTCTGTACAGCAGCAGGAACAGGAGCTGCTGGAACATAAACCTCTGGGGCAGTATTTGGCCGGCACAAATGCCTCCCCTTCCACAAACAGCTCTCTGAATTTCAATGGCAAGCTCAAAGCTGGGATTGTCAGCATCTCTTACTATCAATGTAGCAGAAAGTAGCACCCAAAAATTAATCTGAAAGATGACTGCACAACTCTCTGCTGCCAGTGGATGGGATTTCGGTTTTTCAAGTCTCAGCAACACACACATTATACTGTTTCATTACTCATTTTGCCACTGTGAGGTAAACTAGCTGCTAAATCTGTGCATGGGATGGACTATTGGGATGGAACAACCATCTCCGCTCAAAATCCATTGGGAAGCAAACGTTACCGTGCTCCCCTTACCACTTGTTGGGCCACCGCTGTATTGCAAGCCCCCACGGCCTAGGAACTGCTTGTGGGAGCACTTGGGAGACTCCAACATCACAAAAAGACAGGACATAACAATGGTCCCTGCCCGAAGGATCCTGCACAGTCCTTTTTACATTTAATCTTTGTTTCTTTTTCCTGAAGCAAGGCTGAGCAGCTGCAGCCTCTGGAGTTGCTTAATGGAGTTAAGAGCTGCACAGCACCTTGTCATGCGCCCACTCACTCCTTCCAGTAACACTCTCGTTTTGGATAATACCTTTAAAAAATGGAACCCCCAACTTCCCTCTGTGAATAAAAGCAGAGTGTGTCATGCTCAGCTAGATGCACCTTGGATCATGGCTCTCAGCTGGCTGTGTCCATGAGATACTGGAGGCAGACAGCTGGCCAGGCAGCCTCTCACTGTGTGAAATTCATGCTACTCTATTTGTAGGTGATTATAAAAACAGCTTTGCAAGGTTAGTGTCCAGCTTTGGTGCTGCTTAGCACATGAATCAGAGTCTAGAGACTTTTTTCTGGTCGATACCTTCATTAGTAGTTTTAATTTGTTGGTTGGTTGCTCTGCCTTGGAAACAGAAGGGTTATGAAATCTGGTGGTTCGTAGTTTTGCTGAAGGACGCTTTGAGAGTCTCCCAAAAACATACCAAGGTGATGGAGACAGTGAGCTCTGAATGTGCGGAACAATAACCCAGAGCTAATTACTGGTTTGTATTTTTAATGGATAATCGAAGGCCGGGTTCTTGTAGGAGACCAAGTGTGTACCATACTGCTCACTGTGAGGCTTCTTACATGCCTTACACAGACATGCAGACAAAACAATCGTGGTAATGAGAAAGAATCCGCTTGCTGCAGACAGAGCAATAAAGACAGACTTGTAGCTGGGTTTTGTTTTAAATCTGGTGCACGAATTACCTGGAAATTCCTGACCTGTTATCTGGCTTGACCCGGCTTTGTTCGAAGCTGTCACACAAATGTTGTAAGTGGTGTATGGTGACAGATTATACAGAGTGTACTGCCTGGCTGTGGGATAAATATTATCCATGACAAACTGCCTGTCCTCATTGCCTTGGGCAAGAAGCACCAGCTCATAGGTGTGAACAACCGAATTTGGGGCGCACCAGTGAATCAGGGCAGAGCTGTCGGTAACTTCAGTCACCTCGCTGAGCCTCGGCGGGTCTGGAACCTCATCTTCCATGGACGTGCCCGGGCATAAACACTGGGACGCGCTCTGGAGTTCACTGCACGGCTTCTGGAGGTGCCTGCAGGGGTTGTAGTCACAGGAGATGTGTCCCACTTGCACCGGGGTTTCCTTCGGCTGTTCGTCGTAGTCGTAGTAATCCACGTAGTGTGCCGGTGGCCTGGTGGGGGCAGGCCCTGAGCCAGCACTGCTCCTGGACGAGTTCAGCTGTGCGGGGCTCGGCTGTGGGGTACCCTCCCCACCAGGGCTGGCAAAGGAGTGAATAGAATGGTCAGTGGTGTTAGGGGTTCCTCCAGTGGAGTAACGACTGGCGGTCTGGCTGGATGGACCTTCCTGGGGAGGTGTTGTGTCGGTTGTTCTGAGCTCTCCCTTGGGCTGCTCTGTTCCTGTTTGACTCGTGGAGCCGGACTGAGCAAAGAGCTCTTTGAGGAAAACCGGGAAGGAGGTTACAGATGCGAAGGAAGGGGGATTGCTCGTGGATTCAGAAACTGCCTCCTCCTGGTGGGAGGAACGGTTGGCCTTTGTGAGCATCGGCTCCGTTGGGGGCAGTGCCGTGCTCACTGCATCCCTCTGAGTCAGGGAGCTGGTATAGGTGTCTTTGGTCAGCACTGGATTGGCTGTTGTGCTCACTGCATCCCTCTGGATTAGGGAGCTGGTGTAAGTGTCTCTGGTTAGCGTTGGGCTGGCAGTGGTGCTCATTAAATCCCCCTGGATCAGGGAGCTGGTAGAAGTGTCTTCAGTCAGCGCTGGATTGGCTGTGGTGCTCATTAAATCCCCCTGGATCAGGGAGCTGGTGTCAGTGTCTCTGGAGAGCAGAGCCCAGTCTGTTGTTACCACGGCAGTGACAGCAGTGGCATCGTAACTGGTAAAGCTGAGAGCATCATGATCAGGAGAGGGTGTGTCTGAATGGGGCAGTGTGACATTGCTGCTCTCAGACTGGCATTTATTGTAGAGCTCTTGCAGTGAAACAGGTGTTGAAGGTCTGCCCCCATCTTCCTGGGATGTGCAGAAAGTCTCCCCAGCCCTGCAGAGGGGACAAGACAGAATAGTCAAGATCCATAAGAATACTGCAGGCTGCTTGGATTGCAACTGGCAACCTGCTGTCAAAATCAGTCTTTGTATTAGTGAGGACAAACCTAGACCAAAGTTAACTAATGATAGTCCTGTGTTTGGCAGATGTCCATGGCACTGACTGTGGAATTCAGCTGACTGGGGTTCTGGTTTTGTAAGGTGCAGGAATAGCTTCTGCCCAAGAGGAAACATCCTTTGGTACAAGGACTGTGAACCTTATCAAGAGTTCAAGGCAACTTGTCCTAAAGGGTCAGACTGTAATGCCACACTAAGAGAGGAACAATGCAGAGAGATGTAACAGGATCCCCAGGATACTGAAACCAGCTGGTTTTGGTAGCTGGAAGCGAGATGACTTTCAGGATGTGCTTTTAAATGACTAAGAGTTCTTTCTTTACTCAGACATTGAAGTTTTGGTAAATAATGCAACTGCTCAGCCCATCCTGATGACAAACTATCTGATTTTAACACTCTGCTTCCCTGCTGTTTCAGAGATTAGATGACAAATCTTCTTGGTGGTCTTTCAAAAGCAAGCGAGATCATTTATATGCAAAGCACTTCTTTTAACTACAGCTTATTGTAATTAGTCCGTAGGACTGTAGGAGAGCATGAAAACAATAGGTGAGAAATGGTGCTATTTGCAAGGGGTTTTGTTCACTGCCTCCGCTCAGTTTTGGGAATGACAGCTTTGGGAATGGCAGGGTAAGGAGGGAATAATTTGCTAAAGATCTTGCAAAGTCTTCCAGTTCCTGCTCCCAGTGCTGCCCCACCAAGCCAGCTCATTTTTTATCTACAGCTAATAGAGAAATGTGGTCTGAAATAGAAAGAAAATAGTATTCTCACCTTAAAGTAGAATCCACATCTAATAATACTTTACACTTAATTCCCGAAGGAGACCTTATTTTGCAGTTCTACCTCTCGTGGGAAGGGAAGAACACAAAAGGAATTTGAATAACTTAGATGGTGGGGAATGTCTTCTCCTCAAACAACTTACACATTGAAGCTGTTCCTGAGGAGCAGTATTTTATCTCCTTGAGCTCACTTACTTTTGCAGCACAACCCTCTTGGGCTTGGAGAGCAGCCAGGAGAGCTGGCAGTCACAGAACAGAGGGTTTCCAGAGAGGTTGATGGTGATGCCATCCGAAGAGTTGGTGTCCCAAGGATTAAAGGAACTGAGGTTACAGCTGCAAGATGACAAATGCAATAATTAGCAAATGCTAAGTTATCTTCCAAGGACTGAAGTGTGCTTAATATCCAGGGTGTGTAAGGCACAAAGCAATACTCCCAGTTCCCTTAGCCAGTTACTAAAATCACCATCCTGCTCTTTCTGTGCTCAGAAGATGCTCTCTTTTGTCTTTATAGTGAGGGATGGAATCCAGTGGGATTTTTTGCATTACATGAGTTTATTTTCCTTAAACTGGTTCCTAGCGCACAGCCAGTGCTCTAATGTTTGTTCTCTGATGCGCTTATAACCCGGGCCTCTATTACAGAATCTCGCTAGGTGCTGTTTTGATAAATCACTTTCAGACTTTTGTTTCTCTGTAGTATTTCAGGTGTGTACATACCAGGAGGTGTTCCCTCTAGAATAAGGACTAAACCGTTGCTTTTAGTAATTCTAAACGAGGAACTACGTTAACCTCTCACACTAAAAGTGGGATGGACAGGATTTTTGTCTGCTTCCAAGATTCAGATTTAATGTGAGGGAGAACAAAACAGAAACGAACTCACTTCTCAAAGGAGAGATGGCTCAGATGAGGAGCACTGTCAAACATCTCTGTCCTCACAAAACCCAGGGATGGGGAGTCCTGGCAGTGCAGCTCTTGGAGACCAGGCAGGGACTTGATAAAGTCAGTGTCGAGGCTTCTTAATCGTGGCATCTTTGTCAGGTGGAGGGATCTGAGGCTGGGCAAATCTCTCGTCCACTCTGGTTGAACTGAAGCAGAAAAATATTTACACCTGTTGCCTAAACAGAGCATTCCTGTGGGCTACTGCCAAGAAAAAGGGTTTGAATTCCTAGATATGAAGTATCTCCGTTCTCTGCAGCTGCCCTCTTTGGGAAAGGAATAGAGCAAAAATCAATACAGCAGTGCATAAACACCCATGCAGCTGTAACTTTGTAATATGTATGATTTTTAATATGTAAAACAGGGCAGAGAAAAAGAAGGGAAGATAGAAGGGCAATAAAGCTGGTAAGAGATATGGAATAGCTTTCTTGTTAGGTGAGATTAAATGAACAAGGATTTCTCTGCTCAGGGAAGTGGTGGAAATTAGAGATGTTTACAAAGACCTGACTGGTGCAAGAAAGGCAAATAACTTCTCATTTCTCCTAGCACAGGAAAAACAGCCCAGAGGCATGAAAGTGAAGGAATGGGTCTGGTACAAAAGGTCCTCTCCATCCCATGACTGAATTGAGTAACTCACTGCTCACAGGAGGGATTAGGCAAATTAATGGAGGAAATGTGGTGGTGTATCAGTTAAATGGGAGTTGCAGTGACACATCTGGCTTAAGGAGTCCGCAGGGCCCTGGCTCTGCCCCAGGCTGAGGGCAGCTGGGCAAGGCATAGAACATCTGTGTGCCTCAGCACCTCAGTTAGAAACCGGGGCTGGCAAGTGGGAAAAAACTATCCTGTAAACTGCTCAGGGCAGGGATTGACTCCCTGTGTGGAAGTATTTGGTTGTGGCTGACACAAAAGGCCTCTCTCTGTGCTCCTTCACTGCAGAGGTACAAAGCAGAGTAGCTGTGGGGACAAAGAAAGATTTCAGCGGCCTGTCTGGAAAGAGAAATTAATTTCCTCCTCTGTGTCCCAAAACTAATCCCAGGGCTGACAGCAGGGATGACTGTCAGTAGCAGACAGTGGAATGAGGATGGAGGTGGGACAAACTGGGACAAACAGCCCAGTCTCGTGGTGTCTGGTCTCTGCCCTTCCTCTGGTCTGTGTGACAGTGCCCTGCACTCTCGGACCAGCTGTTCGCAGCTTGCAGTGTGGGGTGTTCCCCCTCCACCCCGGGCTGGGCCAGGATGGGAGCCATCATCCCATCACCCAGCAAGGCTCCCGCTCCCCCAGCCTGACCAAACCCGTGTTTACAGTGGGAAATCCAGAAACTTACTTTTCTCAAGAAAAGTCCCGCTCAGATCAAGCACACTGATGGAGTTCTCAGGCCTGTCCGTGGCCTCCCTGGGAGCTGTGCTGATGGCAAAAGCAGATTCCCTAATTCCTCTGCTGTCCTCCTGCCCCAGCAGCGTCGCAGAGAGGTTCAGCACCTGCAGCTGAGGGGAGCAGGAAAAAGCCAGCGGCTGGATTTCCAGCAGTGGATTTCCAGCCAAGGACAACCACCTCAGGTTGGGCAGGGCAGAGCCCTGGCAGGATGGCACAGACGACAGCTTGTTAAAGCTCAAGTCCAGCTTGAGGAGGCTGCTGAGGGCTTCGGGTCCCCAGGAGACTGCCCAGAGGTGGTTGTGGCTCAGCGAGAGGACGTGCAGCTGCGGCAGGTTCGCGATCTCCGAGCCGTTCACCTCTTCCAAGAGGTTGTTGCTGAGATCCAAGGTCTCCAGGGCCTCCGGAAGGCAGACAGGGAAAGCTGTCAGGCTGCTGTTGGTCAGCTGCAGGGTGATCCACGTCCTGTTCTTCCGATCCTCACAGGACATGCTGGTGAGATTAACATTCTCCCAAGGGTCTTCCTGAGCCAGCTGGAAGAAGGTGGTGGCGTCCCTGGATGCTGCAGGCTCTGCTCTGCTCACTGGGCCAGACAGTGTGCTCCCCACCAGCAGAGAGAGGATGAGCAAGCCTGGAAACATCCTTCTCAGAAGTGACTTGAGATCAATTTCCAAGATCTGTTTGGGTTTTGTTTCAGGATGGGGGGAAAAACAAAACATCAACGTTAAGAGCTAAATTAAAATCCCTCCAGGCAACTACAAGCTCTTTAAAAGTGAAATATTTTTTAAGTCCTTTCTTCCTTTTACATCCAGACAGTGGTAAGTGATAATTATTAGCACTTCGGTAATTAAGCCTAAGTAAACATGAACCCTTGGGGACAGAAGTATCACGCAGTCTTAGTCGAAGTGTGCCTACAGTTTTTCATGCAGGAAGAAACCAAGCTGTATCCCACAGCAGTACCCTCAGTGCAGCAGGTTGTCCTGCTGCAGTGTCCAGTTTGGACAGCCCCGTGGGAAGCTTTCCAACGGGGGGATGCCCAAGCAACAGGGCAGGTGGCAAGGGACTGTTCTCTGTGAGGCTGCCTGTGCAAAGCAAGTGTATGGGCTGGGGAGGGTTGTCAAACTTTGAAGGACAGGAGTCCAAACTGGGCTGAGTTGCAGTGGAGTGGGCAGGTAAAAGTGTCTTTCCTGTGTTAGGAAGGGCCCTCCTTCCCTTAGCAGAAGTTGGAACAGCAAAGCCCCGGGGCTTGTCGGGCTCTGCCAGGGCAGTGCTGCCCCATTCGGAGTGACAGCCACGTGGGGACCCCGCAGGCACTTCGGGGCTCCCGAGCAGCCGGCAGCGCTGACAGATTGCACAGCCCAGCTGCTGGGAAGAGGATGTGCTGGAAATGCAAATCCTGAACCACATTTCAGTGGAAGCGGTCAGAAACTGAGTGTGCTCCTGGACCAGGGCCCCAAAGGCCTGGGCGCCAAGAAACATTCAGTGTTCCAGTTCCCCCTGCGCTCCCTCCTCCTCCCGCCCCAGCTTTGTCTTTTGTCATTTAAAAAAGAACCAAAAAGTCCTAAATGACTTGTGAAAGGCCCCGCAGGTAATCTGTGTCACAGGAGAAAATTAAGCCCAGCCCTAAACTAGTGCTTTTCTTACTGAGCTGTCTTTTGCGCTGCCAGGCATCAAAGTGATCATTCCTCATCAAAAAACATATTACGTAGGGAAGTGACCGAAGCCTCACATAGTATGAAATATCTCAGACTTATTCCAAACTTTAATAGCTACTTGCTCTTCCCTGAATGGTGCCAGGTCTTGCCCAGACTGTTATCCTTTGCTGCCATCCCAGGTTTGAAGGAGGGACAAACAAAATAGTATATCCTGGCCCACCAAAATAGTGTATTTTGGTTGCCTGTGTCCTTTTTGTCAAACGGAACCGTGATAGAGCCAAGCAGCCTCAGGGCTTCCCGGTCACCGGAGCCGCTGGATCCCGTGCTCCGCAGCACATGGCAGGGAGAGGATGGGAGGAATCGGACCTCTGGATTCCGATCTTGGATTTAATCTTAGTCCCTGCCTCTAAACCGCATCTGCTTGCACGTACCTGTCCCAAAGTCCCGCTGCCTCGTGTCTCCGCTCCGAGCGGCTCCGACTGCCCGGCCTTGGTTTTATACACTCGGGTGACTCAGCCGAGAGCGTGAAATGCCTCTTTTCTGTTCCCAGCCTTCCCTGCTCGCGGCTCTGCCCACAAGCTCAGGCGAGGTTTGTTCCAGGCTCGCTCCCCCGCATCCAGCTTTCCCCTCTCCTAGAGAGGGGGCGGCTCCAGGCAGCTTTCCCTGCTCCTTTGGCCCTGGCGGGAGGTGGGTGGGAGGGCTCTTATTTCCCAACGCTCAGGCAGGGCTGCTCCTGTCCGTCTTTGTCTGAGAGGCGGGGGGTAAAGGGAAAAGATCAGTGTCAGTAGTCCCAACTCTCACGTCTCCCCTTGACAAGGGGGGGAGGCAGAGGAATTGTTGTGTCCCTTTGTTGGCAGGTCAGGATGATGTAAAGCTGAGGCTGGCTCTGCTGACACGGGCTTTGGTCTCTCTCTAGGCGCCAATAAAGGGCTTCAAGTGTTTAAATTTCTCTCTAAGACTCTTGCTCCTGGGAGTAAATCCCAGAAATGTTCACGCAGGAGAAATGACTTTTCTAAGGAGGCCCTTAAGGAATGTCAGAAGTGAAACCCTCACCTGCTCCTCCCACAGAGAGGAATTCTCTGTGCCGATGGAGAGGGTGGGAGGTATCTCAGGCCGCGTGGGACAGCCTTGGGAGGCCTCTCCTGGTCCCGCTGGGTGAGGGTTGTGTTCCCTGCTCTGCATCTGTGTTCCATATGGCTTGGAAGAATTCCCTTCCCGTTACTTATCTCATCCTTTGCTGGAAAAGTGGGATTGACAACGTGAACCATCTCCCACCAAGGGACCTGCCCTGAGCTGGGTCTTTCAGCATTCCCATAATTCAGATAATAATTAGGCTGATGGAGAGCAGAGAATAAAGTCAATATCCCAGAAAGGGATGAATTGATAGAGATCGTTCCAAAGTGAAAGCAAAGGGGTGGTTGTTCCATTGCTACTGTAAGACAATTAATTATTAAAATTTCCAAGGAGAACAGTAGTCAGAGTAGTCAGTGCTTTCCCTTTATCAGGACAACAAAACAGATCCCTGAAGTGGAGGCAGCGCAGCCCAGCCCTGCTTTGGTGCTGAAGTGCAGATAAAGGTCTTGCCCCAAAACCTTGAGCCTGCCTGTGCACATGTACTCAGAGCTTATCTGTGGTCCGTGTGGTTCATTATCTGCGTGGGGAGAGAGCCTTGAAAAACACCAGAACATCCCCAGAGCGAGATAGGGCCTTTCAGTAGGACTCCCTGGAGCCGTTGCCCTTCCCTTGAGAGATGTACATATTGTTCCCCTGTGGAATGGCAGGACAAATAGTTTCCTAAATGAGGGGCTAATCCCATATTAACCCTGGTTGGGCAGACTGGGAGCAGGGCAGTGCAGGCCCGGCACGTGCACCATGGCAGGTACCTCAGGGATCTGCTCTGCGGGGGTTCAAAGGGCACAGTGGACCAGGTTAAAAAAATCTGAAGAATTTGCTCTAAGAGGACTTCCCTGTGGCTTCCCAGACCTGCTGCACAGCTCCTCTTTCGGAAGCTGGAACGCAGGGAGGTGGCCTGGCTTTGCCCTGGGCTATGAAGTGCCTGTGTTGTGTTTGCTGCCTTTAGCTCGGTATTTACAGACAAAGAATGTTCAGTGGTTATTTTAGGGCTATTGGTTATCTTATTGTTTTTAACATCTTAGAAAAAACCCTCCAGGAAACCCGGTGAGCCAAAACCTGCCTTAACTTTAATGAGTTCAACCTTACTGGCTTTATTTTGGAGGCAAGCAGACTGTCAGACTGGGAAAGCAGCCGCTCATTTCAGTGGAGGTGGAAGGGAGGTGGAGACTTTGTTTGCCCAGAGGCGCTTGATTTCTGAGTGATACAGAGAACCTGTTGCAAGAGGCGGAGCACCCTTGGAAAGCGAGCTTTTGTTTTTATTTTCCAGCTTTGTTTCTGCTTTTTGGATGCTCAGTTTTTGCAGCAGGTGTTGTATCTCCCCAGCTCTTTGCTTAGCTGCAAATTCTAATCATCTGGAATATGGTGCTGTATGTCAAGCAGCTGCCCAGGTACTGCTGAAGGTTTCTCAGGGCAGGCAGCAGCCCTCTCTCACCAGTTTCTTTCAAATATCTGGTAGCAGCAGGCAGAGATTTCCCCTTTGTGGGCCACTTTTTCCTGTTCTCATGTCACCTTTTATTCTGCTCGGTTTTTTTCTGCTTTTATAAGAGTTTCAGCGGCAACCTGAGGGCATGTTTAGTAAAAGCAGGCGTTTCTGTCAGCCTTTTCGCACGGGTGATGCAAAAGGAGCCGAAGCAGACGCCCCCTCCCCGGGGGTGATTCAGGGCTGCACAAAGACCCTCTGCCCGCAGGAATGCTCGGGCGGAGCCCTGACATTCCTCAGTGACACCAAGATAAGCAGAACTCGGGAAGAGCAGGAGAAGGCGAGGATGGTACCAGGCTGTAAAGTTTAAGAGGTGAATGTTTCTCACTGGCCGTGATCCAAGTGATGGTTAAGAACAAAAATACCATACAGAAGTCTGGAGAATGGATTTTAAAGCTGACAAAAGAAATGTTTCGCAGGTCTGTCTGCGGAGCAAGCACAAGCAAGACATTTTCCTACAGAGAATAGGGAGAGGATTCAGGAACAGGATTATTTAGCCTGAGGTTTCAGAAAACTACGGGCGTGTGTCTCTGCTGCAGTAACACACGTTCTGGTGAAATTCCCTGTGGAATTTGGTGTGAGTAAGAGCAAAGAGCAGCCGTCTGACATCGCAGGGTTTTACCCTGATCTGGGTTTAACTTAGCAAGATGTGCAGAATAGGGCTGTGGCTGTGCTGAGGTATAAGTTTCCTGAAGGTTTCTGTTTTCATCTAAACAACATTCCTGTCCAGGATTTCATCTCTGTGTTGCGCAACTTTGGGGGCAGCCGCCCTTGCGCTGCTTTCGCTCCCTCTGGGAAACCTCTCCCACATCTGGCACTGTGGGATGAGTAACTTGGCTCCTGCAGACCCACGAGCCTGTGGTCTTTAACCCTGGGTGTAAATCAGGTGGGATGAACCACGTCTGATCGGGTCATTGCAGGAATCGGGGAGGGTGATGAGCATTAACGGGAATGTCTGCAGCGTGGCAGGGACGTGCTCGGTGACACGGGGTGGGATGACCGATGACTCGGTGCTGTGGCAGGTGCAGGTGTCAGACAGAGCAGGCTGGTGCAGCCTCCTCTCAGGTTATCCAGGCTGGAATTGCGGAGGTGCAGGATGCCCTAGGTTGTGCCTTCCTGCTCCAACCTCTCCAAGGGCTGCTTGTAGGAAGCAGAGTTACAGTCACATGCAGAACTGAAAGCAGCTGGATAAAACCAGATTTTTTTCCTCAGTGTTCCTTACCTGTGATGGAAAAGCCTTGCAAGGTGAGTGGAGCAAGGCGAAAAGATAGCTGATGACCTGAAGAAACACAGAGAGAGGACAGCAGCAGGGGATCATTCCTGAAAGCTAAAAGGCAAAGGACAGGGCTGACAGCCAGCCTGGATGAGCTGGCAGAGCCTCCTTGCAGAGCAGCAGTGACACATGGGGTAAGGTTGAAGGAGGGGCAGGAAAGAAAATGGAAATATTTGATAGTTTCTCCGAAATCCCAGTCCGGACAGCTTGGATTGCAAGTGGACGTGCTTGTTCAGCACTGCAGCGAGCCACACACTCTCACAATGAGAATTACATTCAGATTTCCCATGTCCTTGCATTCCTGTGTTCAGGTCACGTAGGCAAGTGGCAACTCCAGGACTTCCATGTAACAGTTGGGCAACAAGCTCTGCTCCAGGAATGACGAGCAGGGGGCTGTGCTTCCAGGGAGCAATTTGTCTGCCAAATGAGGGGCTCCAGTGCAGGCATGGTCAGGATCCTGCCTGCAAAGCCTGAGTGGAGGCTGAGTCTGGAAGGCAGCTGTCTGTGCAAGAGGTGCTGGCGCTAATATGAGCATTCAGCTCTCCCATGGAACCCTCGGGCAGGTCTTAAATATGGCCAGTGTTTGGACTTGGACAAGGAAAATACTAGGCCTGTGTCAAGCAAGTGAGATGTGGGGTAAGTCCTCTACTGAAGGAAAACTGGATGGTCCCTCAGCCTGTGTAAAATGTACTGAGGAGAGGGAAGTCAGAGGGGTGGGAAGCGGGCTGTACTCTGTTTGGTTTTTCTAAATGTGAAGCTTTAGTTTGTTTAAACTGGTGCAATGTGGGAGTGATTCCACTGCAGCCTACTGACAGGGAATGGAGAGAAGCAGAGGACATGGCCTAACAGTCAGGGCTCTCTGGTCCCAGTAATGTGATTTCTGCAGCATTTCTTGGTGATATGACAACACCTGCCCATTGTATTCTCCCAGTTTCACTCTGTCCTTGCTTCACTGATCACTGCGTGTTGTAGGGTAGAATCGAGTTTCATTCAGCTTGGAGGGTGTGTGTGGCTCCTTCCAGCAGGCAGAGCTGGAATCAGAGTGGTTTGGAAGGGACCTCATCCGGTTCCAACCTCCTGCCACAAGCAGGGACACTTTCCACTATCCCAGGTTGCTCAGAGCTCCATCCAGCCTGGCCTTGAGCACTTCCAGGGATGAGGCATCCACAGCTTCCCTGGGCAACCTGTGCCAGGGCCTCACCACTCTCACAGAGTGAATTTCAGTGTGAAGCCATTCCCCCTTGTCCCATCACTCCAGACCCTTGCCCAAAGTCCCTCTCCAGCTCTTTTGGAGCCCCTTTAGGCACTGGAAGGTGCTGTAAGGTCTCCCCAGAGCCTTGTCTTCTCCAGGCTGAACAGCCCCAGTCTCCCAGCCTGTTTCCAGAGCAGAGGTGCTCCAGCCCTTGGAGAATCAATCTCTTTGCACTCTGCACCACACACACAAAATCATTCCTGCAGGAATTCCAGCTCCTCACACGTGAGCAAGTTGAATTCAGTGAGATGTCCCAGTGAGTAACAGGGACAGAAAATAGAAAGGCCCACACTGAGCCCTTTTTAACAAGCAAATAATTTCAGATAGTACCAAACCCACTTTTTTCAACCAGGTAATTAATAAATTTCCTCAAAAGATCGATGTTTTGGATCCAGTTTTTCCAAGATCCATCCTTTGTAGCTTCTCTGGCTTTCAGGGAACCACTCCAGTGGATGAAGGTAGACATGGGTGCTACATTTTTGAGCAACTGAGTAATCACTACATGAGTTTCGATAGCTCAGTCTGCAGAACTTTGGAACACTGATGGAATGCTTTGTGTTCTCAGGGCAAGTGTCAGACAAGTCATGTAGCTTTAAAATATGTATTTATTCAGCTTTAGTTCTGATAAAAGCTGGGCTCTTTAACAACAGCCAGTTTAGCAGTGGGAGTTGCATGGCTGTAACAGAGAAAATTTGCTGTACAACACCCTCAAGTTACGTGTCCTGGATGCTTAAACAGATTGCTGCAATTAAAAATACTAGATTTAAAAAATGCCCAGTGGCCAGACACTGTTTATTTAAAAATATCAAGCTGTACAAAAGGAAAACAAAGGTGATTTAATTTTCTGAAGTACTGATGATGGAGTTGCCACACGGCATCCACTGACCTCACTTTCAATATTTAACAAAAACTGTAAACAGTCCCAGTCATATTACAAAGATTAATTGACATGTACAATAATTAGTAGCCAGCAGTTAACAATCAGAGAGATTTTTCCATAATCTCTGCTCTTAGCTATAACAAGAAGCAGGCAGAGGGAAGAGAGTTTACTTCATCTCATTCCTGACCTCCAGTTAATTTATGGAAGAGCTCTTCATCCAGCGTTTCATTCTGGTCTTTGGACCGTGTGGACAAGAAGATGTAGCCCCCAATATATTCATGGATGATTTTGCAGTCTGCACTCAGACACGTGAAAGCAATGGATACGTTCTGGTCAAACTCGATGGCAACCTAAAGGAAACAGGGATGGCAAAATCAGGCACAGGGATAAGCTGGACTGGGAAGAAAGAGCAAGTGTGGGAGCACAGCTGGAATCCCAAATCCTGTGATGAAGCAGTCAGTACCTGCCTCTGCTAGCCAAGATTTCTGTTCTGCTGCATGTTGAGGGTATTTGGCTGCTTGTTTCTTAATTTTCTGCTGTATCAGGGCCCTCTTGTGGTCAAAATATTTTTGCTTGTTCAGGCAGGCAACAAAATCGTGCTTTTAACTCTTTTTCCAGTGGCATATGAAGTGAGCACTGGAAGAGCAGGAGTGGCACTCCTGACTCTTTGTGCACTTCACCAACAATGTTTAATCCGGCCCCTCTTACGTTCTGACCTTAAATCTGCCTTTGGGCTCCAGGTTTGGGTTTCCAGCTACTGTTAGTTCTAAAATGCAGCAAACTGAGCTTAGTTGCTAACTGTGGTTCCTGCCTTCTTTTGAGAGGGATTTAAAGGAAACCCAGCAAAATTACCAGAATGACAGGCTCTGGCACAGGGAGTCCTGCAGGAGAGCAATAGGGAGTGTGTCTCATCTCTCCTGGTTCCAACAGATGGATGTGGAAAACTCTATAAGCAGGAACAGTTTCCAAGCTGCTTCAATTTGCCTCAGCTCACACCAGTTCCACCCCAAAAATCTATAATTTACAGAATTGGCTTCAGGCTTTGAAACCCCAAATCAGGGACCACATATTGACAGGGTTGCTCACACTGTGGCCTTGCAATCTCAGTCTGGGATTTGAAAGACAAATCCTTTATCCTCAGTCTGTAACAGAGACTGAATCCCCACAATTCGGAGGATGATGCATGAGCTGGACAGCCCAGAAACTTCAAATGAGATTTTTACTGACAGCAGTGAACGTCACATGTTGGAATTCACCTTGGAATCTCTGTATTTCATCCCATTGAAACCAAGGGCAACTCGTAAAGAATAAACTTGATGATCTTGGTGATCTTTAAACTGATGATCTTTTAGTTTCTGACTTTTGACTACAGACTCCTGAAGAAAAACTTCAGACAGCTTATTACACAGCATGTCACAACATGCTCAGAATCTTTTCACTGGGGTTTGAAAATATTTTCTGAAAGCATCCTCCAGTGTGTCTGAACTGCAGTGAGTGAAGGCAGGGCTGTTCCAGCTTTACCTGGCGAATTTCCCAGTTCACATTCCACTGCTTCATGTTGGAGAACCTCCATGTTGTGATGGGATCTCCCGTGGCCATATCTATCCGGATCAGCCTGTTGTAGGACACCCCGAGCACATCATCCTTTTTGCTTCCTTTAAACCTGGACAAAAAAACACCCAAAACCTTTGAGCAGATCTGGTTTGCAATGATTTCTGTCTAGAGAAACATTTCACCTGCTCTCCTCTGAAAGTGCAAAAACATGGGAAAATTCACAACAGCCTGGGACTGAGGAGAGCTTGGACCCTTCTTTAGAACAGCATTGGTTATAAAGCCAAAGTGTAGGCTGGTGTGCCGTGGAGCAAAGATGGAAAATAATCAGGCAGGTAGATCTGGCTGAAATCTTTTCTAGTTCATTGTTTCTTGCTAAAAAAATACTATTCTTTCTAAATGCATGAATTTTCATTTTATTTTTACTGGAAAAAATGCCAACAATAATTTTCGTTCCTTCCTTTCTCTAATGTTGAAACATACTGTTGTAGTTACATTAACCTAAATTATACAATCAAAATAGATTTAATATTTTATATATCACCATTTTGTATTTTATAAATGACCATTAAGTTATCAGAACAACTGTTAGCAATATATACATATTTCTGGGTATAAATGCCATAGCAAAAATATTGAGACATTTTAACATTTCAATCTTCTTCTGATTAGAGATGAAAAACAAATACAAAAGTATCAGAGCCTTTGGGGGGACAGAAATTTTTGAGTTGGGAATAGGTGGGAAAAGATATCTTCGGTAAAGAAACTACCTTCCTGATGAAAGCTGGAAGAGATCTCATCTGTCTGCTCTTAGTATTTTCAGTATTTTAGATCCTGTTTGTGAACTTTCTCTCCTTAAATGTACTGAACTTTAGGGAAAGAACGGGACCTGGACACAATTTGTGCTGTACTTGACCCCTCACTGAGATAAATTCACCACAAGTTTCTTTGCTTATGCTACAAAATGCGGTTTAGGTGTTGGGTTTGTTGGTGTGTTTAAAGGGATTAGTGGTGATAGATGGGGCAAAAATTCCCAGGGCCAGGGAGTTCCGGCAGAATCCTGGCTCCAGCCGACTCTCCAATGCCTTTCAGGAACAGTTTGGAAGCTGGAACACCCAAACACCAAGGTGGTCTTGTAGTTCCCACAAGGCTACTGGGTTTTGGGAGGTCAGACTTTAACAGTCCAGATGTGGGCTGTTCTATGCCAGCTGGCCTCTGTGCCAGGGAACAGATCCCAGCTGCCTCGGTTTGTCCCACAGCTGATTCCCAGCCAGCCCTGGAAGAGGTGTTAGGCACCTCCAAGGATGGTCATGTCAGTACTTTTCAGCTGTTTGGTGTTTTGTCAAGAGAAGAGACTGCAGGTCAGACCCCTGCAGTGTCCAAGGGAAGCTGCTGTGAACACAACAGGACATTCTTGTGCTCACTTCTCTTCTGGACCAACGTAAAAAAGGGAGCATTTGCTGTTTTCTTACCAAAACGCCAAAGAAATCAATGTTTTATCCCATTCCAATGAGCAAGGGTCAGAGTGAACACATACTGCAAACCTGAGCACACCAGCGAGATGTGCATTTTTTTACATTTTAGTGAGTCAGTAAATGATTTTAACGAATAATAATTAATGAAATTTAGTGATGTCAGTAAGGGTTTAATCCTAGAGATACGGTACTCCAGGCAAAGCCCCACAGGCCTGTATGAAGGCAGGTGTAATGGAGAGTCTCGCTCCAGGAATGGAGCTATTGAGCAGTGCTGCTGTAGAAAAAACTGCTGTATGGGAGTCACCAGAACTAAAAGGTCGGGGGGGAAAATAGGGAATGTTCCCAGAACAGGGACTCAAAGAACTTCCTGCAAACCACTGAGCGTCAACACGTTATGGCAGCGTGGCATGGCTGTGGGACGTGATTACCTTACGATGTAGTAGGATAAGCCGAACTCGGGCAGGGACTGCCATGCTTGGATAAAACGCAGCTTGGCCTCCACCAGGGACATCTGGGATATGTTCTGGTGGGCTTCCAGAATGCGAGCAGTCAGCTGGGAAACACGTGAAGGGAGAAAGGTTTCAGTTGAGTGGAGAACAAAAATCCCGTTGCTTTCACTGAATCCAACACCATCAGCTCTGATTCCTGGCTCAGACACCTCGTGTAGATGTACCACAGAGGGCACCTGGGGACAGACCTGAGCACCAAGGGCAGTGCACCGAGGCCTGGGCTCTGGGTTTGTGCAGCGCTGGCTCCAGACACTGCTCTGGAGGCTCCCCTCAGGATGGGCAGGCTGAGCTCTTTTGCAGCAAAAGCAGTGGACAAGGAATTAGGTGGAGAGGAAGGAGAGGCACCCAGGCCAAGGGGACAGGGAGACCCTGCTGTTCCAGATGCAGAGTAACTTCCTGTCCTTAAAACCTCCTTTCTTTCTCTGAAGAGACTTTCAGGGACAGTGTATCAGGAGCAGAGCATCATGGATGACTCAGGCAGGGATAAGGATGTAGGAGAAGTGCTGAGACACCTGTCCCTGGGTTCACTTTAAAGAAAAGGCCTCTTTCAAGGGGACAAATGAGTATTGCAGGTGATCCTACTGTACAGCTTCCAAATGCTGCTTGGATCCAGCCTCACCGCTCAGCAACCCCTGGAACCACCCACCCCCAGCCAGAGCCCCCTCAGGATACCTGCTTGGACTTGTACTTCTTGGTGAAACGTAGTGAGACGAAGCATTCTGGTTTCATATCCACGCTCTCTGGGTCAGAGGTAGCCTGGGAAGACATGTTCTTCATCTGTAGGAACGACAGGATCTTCTGGACCTCGGGCTGGTAGGAGCTGTCGGCCATGGTCCTGCCTTTGGAGGCCAAAACACAAGCAGCCATCCACCGAGCATATTGATCCTCCTGCAGCAGCACAGCACACGGTTTGACACTGTTAGGCTTCAAATTTTCCAGGAAATCCAGTACTTCGGAATAGAATCCCTTGGGAATTTTACTGCGTGACTAGTTTTCACCCAATGAATGTTTTTACACAATTCGGTTTGACGCATTTCAATACAAATGAGGCAAACTGAAAACTAATGGAAGATCCTTGTCACACTGCCCTCATCTGAATGGGGACAGTTCTAATCCAGAAAAGAACAGAACAAAATCCAAACCTCAGCCCTCTGAAAGCATTGGAACAAAATACTGTAACCTCCTTTTATTTTTTTTGATAGTTTGTTCTTTTTTTTTTTTATTTTCTACCAAACTTTACTTGGAAACTGGTGATAAACAGTGATGAGAAAATGATATCATTGGAAAATGATACAGGATTATTGTCCTTTTATCCCCATAACCATCACGTACTTGTTAGGGCACCACATCATTCTTAAATTTTACTAGAGATCTAGATAATAAACTCTCTGCAGCATCCTTATTTTTCTATACAAATTCTAGGACAGGACAACAGATCTTCTAGACAATCTGCCACAAATCTGGAATACAAACTTTCCCTTGTCTTGTTACTCACGTTGTCACATCTCAAATACACTTCATTCATGCCATCAGCAACAGGAATTAGCAACTTGATTCCAAACTTCTTTGCTGCAACATTTACATCTGGTACAACTTCACATCCTGGATCACAGAGAATCAGAAGGAAATTATTTGATTTCATTACTGTATCACTAATTTGAATTACTGATGTAGTACTAAAGGACTAGATTTAATACTGAAGTTGTTTTTCTTTGAGATCAGAGGACTTTGGAAGCTTAGGCCTAATGAAGGGTGTTTGTTCTAGTCCAGTGCGTGGTCTGGCTTGGTTGTGGCTGTCTGACTCATCTCTAAGAATTCAGCAGCACAGGGCATCTTAAAAACCAGGCTCAGATAATTTCAGTTTAGGTTAAACTATTGAATCCTTTCTGTTCAGGCCTCTCTGCAGGTGTGGTCCCTTTCTCAGGGACTGAAAAAGCCCCAAGATTAAATGCTGCTGAGCTTGACTTCCTGAGGCAGGGATTTCTTGATTTGTTCCGTTTATGACTGAAATAGAAAAAGGAAAGAAAGGAAAATTCCTACCTTTTAGGTTTAGTTTCTCAATGGGTTCTCCCTGTGCAGTTTCCTTGTTTTTAAAATAAGATATTGAAGTGTCTCTGAAGATAAACCAGTACGACTTGATAGCTTTGAGTGAGAGCTTCCTGGGCCTACAGGAGACAAAGGAATCACACTGGTTTCTAGCAAAATGGCCAGACTGCCAAGTCACTCACAAATATTCTGGTGGGTCTGAAATTCAAGGTCATGCCCTTGTATTCACGGCATTGTAAGGGAGTAGAGACCATCTTTATGGCTTTTTCTGGATATCTAATTATCTAACACAACAAAATTCTACTCCTTCGCTAATTACAGAGGTTCTGCAGCATTCCAGGAGAGAAAACCAGAGGTGTTAGCACTATTTTAGTACAGAAATAACTTCACAAGTGGTGACAAAGGTCAACAGTGAAGTTAAAAAGAAGAAAAATTAAAAAAAAAAAAAAAATTCCAGTCCTTCCCTTTAAGATGATGGTACAAAGAGTATAGAGCTGTCTGGAAAAGTGATTTATTATACACACTCTTGCCTTCTCCAGACCCTTTCTAAAAATCCTAGTTTAGAATCCTTTCTAGGTAATGATGATTTATATGTTTAAATTAATAAAAAAAAAAAAGTGGATTTTCAAAACTGCCAAAGAATTTGGCTTTTAATTTCCCAATACAACAACCTTCTTCAAAAATAAGGAACTGTAATTTTTTTTAAACAGACAAAAATATTTTTCTATCAAAAAAAAAAAAAAAAGTTGCTGAAAACTTTGTGGAAAGCTTTTTGAAAAAAAATATTGTAGTTCTCCACAATATTGTCACCCACCTGAAGCATCATTTACTATTGTGCTAATGTGGTGCAGGCTGTGAATAAATAGCAATAAAAGTCCACCGTATGAATAGCAAAGCAGTAGGACATGCAGAGCTTTGCATTTTTACAATTAAGCAAATAATTACAGGAGCAAAATGTTGTTGTTCCTTTGAGGAAACATTTTACACCTTACTTAGTTTCTACAATGTCTTAGGTTTAGTCAGTGATTTATCAAGAGCACAGGAACTTTTTCCTGATGAAAAGTAACCACTGAACGCTTTTAAAAGCAAACTGCTCCACTGCTGGGGGAAAACAAACAATCCATTGTTAAAAGCTTGAATTCCCTTTCTTCTGAAGCCACCTGAATAATTTGAATGTCAAATAAAATTCCTAATTGGAAATTAATAATTAACAATTCTTAACAGTCAACAGCAGTCACCATTTTTCAGGTGCAGTTTTCAGTTCCCTGACTACTGAACACCATCTGTCAACAGAATGAATCTGATAAATATTGGTGCAACAGGAAACTTTATCTTTCTAAAACACAAAGGCTGTTTTATGATAAAAGGCACTGCAGACCTGAGGTCTCCGCAGTCACCCATAAATCAAGATATTATAGCGGCATCACAGAAACTCATTTTGATATTAGAAAAAACAGGCTCCGTGTTTGGTTAGAAAAGGGGTTATCTGGTTATTTCTTTTGTTTAAAAAATACATTCCCCAAGGTTGCCTTCAGAAATTCTTCTCAGGGAGAAGCACAAGTTTCTTCTAGTTTTTCATTGGCAAAAAATACCAGTAAAACGTGATTGAAAATAAAACTGTAGACTTTTGATTAGAGATGAGCGATGAGCGTGACCTTTTAATAAGTACAAGTATAGTTACCCCAGCACCCCAAAAGCTGGAAAGATTTGCCGAGAAGCTTTGCCAGAAGAAGCAAGAGAAAGACTGGAAGAGGATAGTATTAGGATATATTAGGGGTACTTGTTAATTTATAGCTGTAGATCTACTGTTAGATTAGAGTGCAAAACTCAGATCTCTTGTAAGGTTAAGCCTGTTTCATTAAAGCTTAAGTTTTTGCCTGTTTTATTATTAATTTTAACAACTCACCTAACTAGCCTGAGATTATCAGCAAGCTTTGGGATGTCTGTGATGTCCTCCTATTGGGGAATAATTATGAATAATTTTAGTAGAATGTACTCTGTTTAAAAGCCCAAGAACGGGGTAGGATCGTCAGAGCCAACACATTTGACACTGTGACAGCAACTGCAGGATCCCAAAGGGCCTACCAAAATGTTACTCGTGCTTCCACCTTCCAGTGTCACTTCCAGGTTAGAAAGTGCAGCTTCTACTTCATCTACTTCCGATTCACAGGTGGAATCTTGTGCCTCTGATGATAAAGACAACTTGCTTACATGATACTGAAATAAAACATCAGTAAACAACAGTCAATATATCAATTAGCAACACACAAACGCAGCATGTGAAAGAGACCATTAGGCCTTCTGGGTCTTGGAAAACTGTGTGGAGTTCTGCAGCACAGAACCTGGGTTTTTCCCAAGGAAACAGTGCAATGGCTGATAACAGTTTCCTATTTTAAGTGCCAGTGTTTGCATTCCTTCACTGTTATAATCATTCCCATTCTGAGAGGCTGAAAAGATGCTACATTTGCATCCTTGGAACTGTAAGCTTTAAGTGCCATCCAAACCCAGTGGAAACTTGGAGCAAAGTTCCCTGGTGTTCTGCAGTGGCAGGCTGTGAATTTTTGGCAGCTCCAATTACATTTGAAAGGAAGGAATTTATTATCAATAAACATTAATTCCTTATTACCCATGGTCAGGGACCAAGTCGTGCTCGCTCATGTTAAATTTCGGTGTGCTCCACAGTGTCCTTACCTTGGCATTGTACTGCAACCTTTTTCCTGTCTGTTATGAACATGTATATTACAGAAACGTTCAGGAAGAAGAGGTGAAAGGCTGGTAGCAGCACTTCATACTAATCCTCTGATATCTGATATCAAAGTGGCATCCTGGGTGTGGTTTGCTCTAAACAATGTTTGTAAGTGGTTCCGCACTTGCACGTGCCCGTTTGAATAACGGTGTTACTGCTGCTCCTGCCTTTGGTTGGTTTAGCTGCTGGATGCTGCTTATTGTTTCTCACTCAAAGAGCAGACCCCAGTCCAGGCAGAGCTGTTGGCCTGGGCTCTATCCTGGTCCTGTCCTAGCTTGTGCCTGCCTCCTGAGGAAACAGGTTTTGCCGCTTGGATCAAGTACGTGCCTGTATGGCAGCGAAGATCAGCATTTCCTCCTCCGTGCAGTCGATCTCCTCCAGCAGGATGGCCCAGCGGGCCTGCTCGTAGAGCTGGTTGATTCTCACTGCATCATACTGGAGCAAAAAAAGAACAACACCGGCCATTAATGACCAAGGTGCAGATTCATAATCAGCTGATCTAACACCAGGCAGAACACAACTGTTGTTTCCTTCCTCCTCCCACCTCTGCCTTGTTCCCCTCTCCTACACCAGCTTGTGGGTTGTGCACCCGGTCACAGTGACTCGCTGAGCCAACAGAAAATGCACCAGGAGCCCTTGGCTGAGGCAGAAGGGGAGATTAAGACACCCCCTTTTGAGGCAGCAGGCCCTGGACTGGTGTAGCAGAACTGTGAAACCACGCTGTGGGAGTGACAACAACGTGACATGGCTGGTATGAGGGTGACACGCGGAACTCTTGTCCCTCACTTCCCCTCTTTGTTCTTGGCTCTTTCATTTCCAGTTCTGCCTTTGCAGCAGCTTCATATTTATCAGATCTGCCTTAATTCACCATCCCTTTTTTGGATAGTGATTGTTTCTTGTTATCTATGTGGTTAATAAGCTCAAGTGACTCAGAAACATTCAGCCCCAGAGCTGGTGAAATGTAGGTGCTGGGAGGGTAAACCTTGGGGCACGACCTCTCCCAGCAGAGGTGAGATATTCAGCTGCCTGAAGCTCTTTTAAGCTGTGGCTCCGTGGCTGGCTGGGACAAAGAAGGGACAAAGGGCTGCTGAGTTTGAGACACATTTCAGTAGGGGTGACATTTCACCCCAAACTACACCACAAGAACTGGAAAGTGTCCTGATCGCTTCTGAGGGGTTCAGCCCAGAAAAGCTGTGAAATTCAGTGAGGACAGTGGAACAGAAATGTCATTTTTAAGTTCATTTTCAAAAGCAGGGCTTATACCAGTACATCATTTAGGATACTGTTGGTCTAGTTTTCCCCTTAATTTTTTCATGTCAAAAGAGAGAGAGAGAAAGTAAATCAGCCCCTCTGGAAATATGGATACTGTTTCTGGAGCTCTTCAGATCTCATCTTTATACTTAAGATCTTAAGAACAGTGTCCAGAGGGTAAAAGTGCAGCTGTAGCTGAGGGGAAGAAACTGGATTTGATTTCTGAAGGGCCTGTAACAAATCCTAGCTAAAATCCTATATATATCTATATTCTGTATTATTATGTAGCTCCTTGAGATGAAAGCAAGCAAACAATGAATAGCAATAAAAACAAAGTTCTTACTTTTGGATTCAAATCAAAGAAAGTGTAATATTTAAAGCGTAGAAGAAGTTGATCATCCTCCAGAACGCCTTGTTCCATAAGGGATCGGGAGGAATCCAGCCATCTGGGGAAGAAAACAACCCACAGGTTCACTTGCACAGGAAAACCCACCAGACCTGCAGAGCTCCAATGCAACCGTGAAACAAAAGTGGGAACAAACAGCTCTAATTCCTGTGAGTCCAGGGAAAATTCACAGAACTCAAGAAGGTGGAATGTTCATAGGGATTTCCAACTTTCATTGTTTAAACACTATACTTACAATCTTCCTAATTTTTTTTCTCCAGCACTACTCAAAACATGAGGAGTAGAAGCCAGGAACTAAGCAGTAACTACTTGTGGGGTGACCAATGCCAACAAGATTCTTTCTTCTTCAGCCCCAAAAACGGGAGGTTCATTTAAACAAGGGGAAGAATCTGCTTGTAATATTTTTAATTCCCATTTTGAGTCTAGTATTTGCAGGTTTATAATTCCAGCTCCTTCTGTCATCCAGTGAAATCCAATGAAAATATCCAAGTCACTGTGAAATGCCCCACAGGTGACTGACAATCCATATTTTACTGCTAGAGAGACAATCCTCTCACACCGTGGGAGCCCTCAGTGCTCTGTATTCTCTGTGGTGGACAAAAAGCAATGTTTGCTTGTGCAGAACTCTATGTGCAGCCACCTATTTGTGATGCAAAATGATTGAACTTACCCACATGCCCATTCCCTTCAAGCCTTGGGAGTTTGCTATCCAAACTGGCAATGACACCATTGACCATTTTAAAACCAAAGGATCTCCGAAGAGAGGCACCTTACCCTGCGTTAAGCTTGGCTTTGTCAGCCAAGGTCCGTGGCTGGTACATCTCTGCCAGCATTTCTGGGGAACAGTTGGGGTAACTGAGGGCCAGGACGTTGCAGTTCTGCTCCGTCAAGGGGCTGTCACTGAACCAGGTGATTGTGGAAGAAGCCGGTGACCCACTGACAGGATCGTAGATGGGAGTCATGGTTTTACTGTATAATCCTGGATTTGCTGCAAGTTAAAGAGTGTAACATGTTATTCCAGGGAAAACTGGTCTTGTCTACCACCTTCCATCATAAAAAACCCTTTTCTTTCAAGCAGTCTCCTATCTCTGCTGCTTCCACCTGACCTTGTCCTTTCCCAGGTGAGGTGACCTCAGGGACAGAAGTGCTCTTTCTTGCTCTGTGAGATATCTCAGTTGTGTTGGACACGGGAAACACAGCCTTTCAAGCCTTTATTTCTCATTTTCCTTGCAGGTTGCCAAATTTCATGAATATTTTAAGCGTAGTCTCACATGTTCAAAGAGCAGCAGCACATCCTGTGTGCGGGGCCACAGCTGATCACCTGTTTGCTGGTATGGCCTTTCTCATAGCAGTGGAAAGGAAAACATTTGTAGAAACAGCAGGAAAATATTGATATATTAGAGATTTCTTGAAGGCACTGATTTCAGGCCCTGTCTCTGTGACTACCACCCCACATAAACTGGTCTCCCTGGGTTTAATTGCATAACGAAGAGTTTCTTCCTCTTTTTGACTTTCAGTCAGAAGAATAAAATCGTATTAACTCTTCATTACCTGGTAATCCAGAACTCACTGAGGAGTCACACAGGTTTAAAATATCATCTGTAGCTGATTCTTTGCTGTTCTTGTCCTTTTTCTTTTTCTTTTTGAGTGTGTCTCCTGATTGCTTCAGCAAAGAGAGCTCTTCTGACCGTCTGATATCTGCAATGGCAGTTTGGGAAGTGAGGCAAGATGAGACTTAGCAGATTCAGGAAGTTCCGTGTTGCAATCTGAATTTTATTTTTAGCAGGTTGAAAGCAGTAGCCATGGAAAATCCAGTAATTCTGTAACAAGGCTTTGGGCTGCGAGAGGAGGTTTTGACAGGATTTAAGCCTGGTTTTGTGGGAAGTGTAACTGCATTTTAGAGCACCGGGAAAAACTTTCTCCCTCATGGCTCTGCAATCACCTTTGGGCATAATATCTGAAATTATGAATGTCTGAATTATCAATAAGCAAGAATCACTATGTTTGAAGCTCATGCCTGTTATTATTCACTGAATTTCTCACACAGAAGTTTCTGTCTGGGCTGTCCACTGTTCCCTGATGCACTCCTCATTCAGACAGCTATTCTCAGCTGCAAACCTGGCACTTCACTTCTGAGAAACACTTCTACCCTGGGGTAATCAAAGACTTTTTTGGTTTTGATGGTATCCACTCATGAGGAAAGTTACAGCATTCCTGCACTAACTCAATCTGGGAGAAGTATTTAATTTGGCCAAATGCCAGTAGTATAATTATGGTGTCATTATAGCAGAGCTGTTAAGTATAATAAAGACAGGCTACACCTTTCACAGTCCACCGCCAGGAGGTGGAATTGGAAGCTGCCTTGTGGTCAACATGAGGCAGTAAATTCCTTCTGAAGATGAGGGTGTTATTGGGCTAAATTAAAACGAGGATTTTAATCCCCATTTTACCCTAAAACTAAGGGATTTTGAAGACTGTGTGCAGACTCAACTTATTCCCTGTTGAGCACAGGCACATGTCTGGCATTCCCCGAAACCTCATCTCCACTTGGGGGTGCTCCACTGTTGGAAAGAGAGACTTGGAGACTCAGTGCTGCGAGAGGTTCGTGGGCTGGTGTGAGGTCACTAGATATGCCCTGATCTGAACAGGTTTGGGCATATAAAAGTACTGAACATTCAAAACATGCTACTTCTGACGTGAATACGTAACCACTATGCTAAGTAAAAACAGGTGATAAATCAGCTGACACCATAAAATTGCCTGTGGTGAGGGCTGGTGTAGGACACATAAGCTCAAGCTCTTAGTCAATGGCACAAAATAATCAGGACCGAGTCCTGCTCCAGGAGGACAAAGATTCCTACGAAACCACCAACAGGACCTTGACTATCCAGTCCTCCTGCAGCTCTTGGGACACATTTCTGACAGTGTGTGCATCAGTTCTCACAGAGACTGAGAGCCACTGACGTGCCCTGCACACTAAAAGCCAAAACATCTGTCTCAAATTTCTCCTTGAGCTCAACAGTTTTGTGAGGAAGGACTTCATCTCAAAACAGATCACCCAATAAAACACCCCAGCTTAGCTGCCAGAGGGGGTTCATCTTTACTTACTGAGAATTTTGCAGATGTCACTGACAGCTCTGAACACCATGGCAGAGAAGCTGACTTTGAGTCTCACAGTCTTCATGTTTGGCAGGCGGAGCCGCAGCATTTTGTGCTGGGGGGTGAAGAGCAGCTTGGCATCTGCCTGCACCTCGCACTTGTCCAGTGTCCAGTGGGTTTTCAGAAGCCAACGCTTCTTTTGCTCCCACCAAAAAGCATAATCTGACCAGTCTTGTGATATATCTAGGAAAACACAGTATGGTTGTTAATAAACTATGGAGCACATATGCAAAAATACTTGGTTTTGAATCAGTTCTGTGCAAACAGGAATATTTATTTACATTAAGCAGCAACCACAGCTCCTGAGATCTGAACCCCACTTGCTGAATACTTGTGGCAGTCACTGGGAAGTAACTTTGTCAATGTGTAGCAGCAGGTGAAGTTTCTGTGTGCTCTTAGTCCAGCTGTTCCAGTCTTTTGCATCATTCCTTGTTCCTCCTCATCAGCTCTGCCACACAGAGGCTGTTCCTCAGCGTGTCTCTAACACAGCAGAGCCCTGGCCTATTTTGGAGTTCCCTGGTCAAAACTGTGACTCAGATTTGCTTCAAATATTAATATTGAAAGCTTTTCACACTAGTGGAGTACTAGTGAAAAAACTACTGTGAAAAATGAGTCTTCTGACCCCATGGAAACTCCGGCTGCATCGGTTTCCAGCTCAGTTGTGTGTGTAAGTGTGCAGAGGGTGACAGAAGTATTTTCCACCTGTGCTCACTTGCTGTGGCTGTACACACGGTATTTTACTTCTCATTTCTTAACTTTGTCTTGGTCAGTCTCAGCTGTTCCCTCCTGAATGTGTGCAATGGATAACGTGCCCCAAAAAGCACAGGAAACAGTAAATTCTAAAGTGCCTTTTAACAACTAATCCTGTCTCTTTGACTGCCACAGGTAGATAAACAAGGTATCAGCCCCCCAAACTGCCCACTTATAACATCTGTCAGGGAAGGGAGTTGAATAGTCAGCCTGGTCTGATTATTTTTGTCTGACTGGAAGGGCAAACCCAAAGTTTTGTTTGCACTGTGGTAGCACAGGGGCTTTGGCCACAGACAGGGAGGGGTCCTGACCACATAAAACTCCGAGTCTGAGCATCTCCATGCTCTGTGCCGTGGCACAAGTGAGGCAGCGCCATTTCAAAAGCTGCAGCAGCCTCTCTTTGTAGAGGGAAAGCCGCACTTATTACTTTCATAACACTGTGTAAATTAAACAGGTCTTTACTCACCCATTTTTTCTACTAATTTCAGCATCAGTCCTCCAATGTGAAGGTCCCCTGTGACCTGTAGTAAAAATTCCTTTCCTACGTTTTCACGCTGATGGTCAACTGTCAGCAAGAGCCCCCAGGTGTGAGACCCATAGTCACTCGAGGAAGTCATGTTGGAAAAGGTCTGTGCGAGCTCTGCAAAAACAAACAGGATGTTTTTCCTCCACTCTCCTAAAGAAATGCACTTCCCCGCAGTCTCAACATAATTCCATGCTGCCAAGACTTGGCAGCAGCCTTGGCTGGAACTTCAGAGGTGTTATCTTGTTACCTCTGAACTAGACTCTGCTCTGGTGATTGCTGTTGCAAGATAGGAACCGTGGGGGTTTTTTGGTTTTATTTTGATTTCACCGTGCCCCCAACTCAGTTGCCTCCAGCTGGGGAGAGATGGCCCAGTTTCACCCCGGTTTTACCACCACCCAGGGCTAATCTGCCAGTCTGGACACCAGAGCCTGCAGTTGTGGGTTGGATCTGTTTTGGCAATCTGTCCAGTGAACAAAGGAATTTCATTGACTTGTGCACTCAGGGCTGTAATTTTCACTGCAAATCAAAGTTTACACTTGCAGTTCTGCCAGCCTGGTCCCGTGGGACCAAATCCAGAGAGCAGTTTTACCTATTTGGGTAGGTGAGGGGGGAAACAATTAACCTTAGTGACTCTCTGCCAGCAATATCCAGGCACAGAACTGCAGTTCCTGCTGCCTTGCACAGGGAGGTGTCCTGTCCCAGCAGGGGGAATTGTCTGGGATCCCACCAGGCTCCTGCCAGGACAGGTAAACAGTAATCGTGCCAAGCCAAACCAGATGCTCCAAGTGAAAGCTTTGGTTATCATCAGTTGAGTTCTAATTCCTGCAGAAAAAGCTTGTAGATATAAGGTGACTGATGCTGCAGGCAGGATCTGTGATGTTTAACCAGTGAGAGAAGATACCACATCAGCCCTCTGTCCTGAAACAAGGCTGTGCAGCTGAGGCTGAGGCACTGAAGTCAGTGACTTCGATTTATTGCAGACTTTTAGCAACACGTGAGAACCCAGGTCACAGGCACAGCTGAAGGTGCCCCACACAGACTGCTTTTAACCCCAAAACAACCGGGAGTTGTTTACAAAGAAGGCTAGAAGGGATGTAACAACGTTACCAGGCTGATGTAGATCTTCTTTAAAAACAGGTATTCAGTAACTTCAAACCTTTAGCCTAAAAGTTAAGTCAAATCCAGAAAAATCAAGGACAGTTGGCACAGGTGAGGAGCGAGAGAAGGAATGACCTTTTCTAGGACTGACCGCAGGACAAGATCAGACCAGCTCTAGGTTACACTAATGTAAAATTAAGCTAAAGGTTAGCAATGGGGAAAATTTAAACTCACCTATTTACCAAATTTATAGCAACAAAGCTTTATGTTACCAATTGGATAACAAGATAAGTTTTCAGTGCCAAAAGATACCCCTCTGGGGCAGAGCCCAGTTCAGTGTTCTTTCTGGGGTTCCCTTCCAGAAAGAACATTGAGGTTCTTGCACCTGAACAGCCAGTCTGTTACAGCTTAATCTTCCCCAGACTTTTAGGCATTACCCATGTTTCTTAACATGCTATGGCTTAAGAATTTCAACAGGAAGACTTTTGATACGTTGTTAATTACGTTTCCTGCAGTATTTGTGTAATGGAGTACAGTGCAAATCCGAGTCATCGGTTTCAGTGAAGTTCTCTTAAAATCTGTGCTCAATGTTGTACACATGGTTCCTTCAACTCCTTTGGGCTTAGGCCATGCCTGGTGTCAACCCTACTGATATAAAACTTGGTATGAAAGGGAGAATAGAAATGAGCAATCCTACTAATAAGGAAAAGTGAGTCAAACGTAAAGGCAAAAGATTTTAAAGATTCTATGGATTCCCCCTTCAATGAACGACAACATAAATGAAGCAATGTCCAGCTCAAAGCCATCCTTTGAGGAGGAAATCCCCTGACCAACAAGTTCCACTGGAACAGAGCTGTGAGCCTGCCCGGAAATTCTAAAATTATAATGACATTTAGAGAGCCCCAAGTCAGAAACCTGCGACTTCCTAACTGTGTGACTACAAGAGGCCAATTTACACCACTGAACAAACACTACTGTTAGTTGGGATCTTGGATGTGCCAGCCCACACCTTTTCACCAAACAGTTACTAAACCAACAAGGGTTGATACTTATCCAAGAAGTTTGCTTGGCTTGCCTTGGTAAATAAAGGCATTGTGTTGGACACTGGGAAACCCTGTAGCTCTCCTACCTCTGGGATAGAGGATTTGGAATTTGTGCTGCTGTGTGCCACATGGATTTATTTATAAGCTTAGCTGTGCATTAGACCAAGTGGAAGGGAAGGGCTGCAGCTCTCCTGAAGCATCCAAAGCCCAGCTCTCAAGGGGTCTCCCAGGCAGGTGGGGCTTCCAGCACAAGGGCAGTGCCAGGTGCAGAGAACAGCTGTCGTTCCTGACTTTAGAAAAATCAGGATGCCCCCAGTCACGCTCCTAAGCATCACTAACAACTTCAACACTAACTCACAGCTGGCCTAAGGATGAGAACAATGCAATTTTATTTCAGGAGCATGGGGTAGAATGTGGCAGATGAACTATACGTGCGCCCACCCTTGTTCCACCATAAACCAATATTCTTACGGAGAAGCACCAGTCTCACTTGCCCTCTTGTACCAGCGAAAACATTTGGGAGCTGATCTGGATTATTTTTTTGTTTCTTTTTAAAATTGGTTTCGCTTCCCAGTCTAATTCTGCACACAAATGCCTGTGCTGACACGGGTGAAAATGAGCAGCCCAAGGCGTGGGTGAAACGCTTTCCTTCTTCATCCTGGGTTGAAAAACCATGGCCTCGGTGCAGCTAATCCTGGCACTGCATCATTCCCTAAAGCCGCTCTCTTCCCTACTTCCACTGCAATCCAGGAGGTTTCAGTTTGGAGATAAGGCAACACAAACACTAGTAAATCTACCGGAGTACGCAGCACAAACAAAGCCTGGTCGTGGAAATGGGCGCAAGCAAAGCAATGAACTCCTGAGCACGAAAACCCAACCGAACCCAAACTGCCAGGACTCCACGTCCCACAACCTCCAGGTCAAGCCTGGATCTGCTCGGAACGCGCCCCAGCTCCCGGGCTCCACGTGGGCTCAGCTGTAAGGCCTGGCACGGGCAGATCAAACGGGTCAGAAACATGTCTCCAGGCTGCTGCTGACTCCGGTCGGGATTCCTACAGCGCACTCTGCCCAACCCAGCTACCAAAAAGCAGCGACGGCTCGACAGACCGAGCTCTGCGCGGGTCTCGGCCCGCACAGCCCCAAACTTCAAACTGTGCGTGGGAGTGCAGGAGGATGTGAGTCGTGCTCGAGCAAGGTGCTGAAGACCCGGGCTTAAGGTCAAGAGGGGGGAAGCGATGTTTCCCGGAGTATCCCTCGGGCAGGCGGTGCCCGGGGGTCCCGGGGAGCAGCGCCCGCGGCAGCGCCCGCTTTGAGGAAGTGCCGGGCGGTCGCGGAGGAGGCGCCCGCGGGGGCCCGGAGCAACGAACCGCGGCCAAAAGCTTTGGCAAAGAAATAAATAACCCCGTGTGGTCGGGCACTGCCGCCGCGGGGCAGCGCAGGGCCGCCCGCAGGTGTCCCGTGGCCGCGCCGGGGTCGCTCCCGCATCGCCCGCGCTCCCTCACCTGCCGGCCCCGCTGGCAGCGCTGCCCGCGCCTCCCGCGCCCTTCGCCGCCACCTGGCTCTGAGACGCGAGGGGAGGAGCGGCACCCCCAGCGGAGGCGGCCCTTCCTTCCCTTCCCTTCCCCTTCCCTCCGCCCCGCGCGCCGTGGGAGCGCGGGGTCACCCGTGTGCGCGCCTCCTGCCCGGACGCACCGCCCCAGAGGCGACCCCGCGGCCAGAGGGACACGCCGGGGGCTGCCCTTAGGCTGCAGCTGTGGGCAGGTTTGGGGCTGCCCTGAGAAAATCGGTTCCAAAGGTGCAGCGGCAAGGGACAGCAATGCAACGGCAAAGAAGGAAAAGGCGTGTTTGGAGGCGGAATTGTGTTAGAAGGCACGAAATAAAAGTGGGCTGAATCGGCAGAAACCAGGCAAATGGTTCTCTACGAGCCAGATTTCCACAGAAAGTCTTCCTTGCGTTAAACTTTTGACTTGCTCGGGGGTATAGTAAAGTGCAGCAGAAAACCAAAACCAAGACAGCGACAGGAAAGAGAAGCAGAGAAAATAATGGAAAAAATTCTTTCAGACTAAACTCATACCCAGGGGAAAGACTGCAGAGATGTATAAGGACATATCTTCAACATGCCATGGGCAACAAATAGTTACTTTCACAAAACAAAGCAGATGTGAAGTTGTCAAACCACAGATACTGTCACAGCATATTTGCTCCCCTGGGCTCGGTTACTGAGCTGCTCTGATCGTGCTCAGCTCTTCAGACTGTCTGTACATGCACCAAGGTTTTGTCAGCATCGGACATCCTTGGAGGCACAAACTTGAGAGCTCATGAAGCCTTTCAGGGCTTTCCATCACCTGAGGGCACAGAAGGGCCTTTAATCAGCCCAACCAGACCCATCTGGGACCATTTCCAGGAGCCCTAAGTTAAGCCCAGGCTAGGTAGGTGTTTGATCTTCACCTGAGTCCAGGCTCATTCCTCCACGTGGAGCAGCTCTGCTTTTGCTGCTCCTTGGACTCAATGGCTTTTTAGATCTTCATAGAACAGTTTGGTAAGCTACCTGCTTGTTATTATTATTTAAATACAGGTACTTAGGCAGAAGAGCAATTAACTTTGCATGGAAAAAGCCATGAAGTAATAAAAAAATTCAGGTTTGGGTTACTTTCAATAGTTTGCAAAGCAATTAGAAGAACTTTAGAGGTTGTTCTTGGGCTAGAATATTCTGGTGTGTGCTATTCCTGGCTACATGAGCTTTTGCTTTTACTTTCAGTGGCTACTTTTATATCCTAGCCCTTACTTATGGGGTTAGAATGCAAAACTAAGAAGCTTTTTGTGGTGTTCCGTTTAGCCTAAGCAGAGATGTGATGCAGAGCTCTTTTCTTGGTAGGCCTCTCTGTATCTGTTATGGTTTTACCTGAACTTAGGAAAAAAAAAAGCTCAGTATTGAACTCCAGGTACTGTTGGGGTCGCTTCAGCTTGTGGATGCATCTGTTTTCTGAATTCCTGTTCTTATTCAACCTGCTTTACTTAGATTCTTCTCACATCCTCCACGTAGTAGATATAATACTTCCTCCTCCTCCTCCATCAGCAGCATTTTCCGCTCAGGCCGCATCAAAAGCGGATCTAGACCAGACTCACAGGGGGGTGGGGAACAGCAGCAACTTGTTGCAAGAGCTGCACTTCTCCCAAGTCTCTTCAGACACTTGTTCACATCAGCTTCTCCACTCGTGAGAGTGCCCTGAGTTTGGAGGGCAGAAGGTGAGCTCTGAGTAGAGCCTTTGAGGTGAAATTCTTGAGGCAAATTTGTGTTATTTCTTGGTGGGATTTCTGAAATCTGCCTTTGGGACACACGAGGAAGGCAAGTGATGATTGTTGTTGTGCTAAATATAAGTATTTTTCACTCGCTGTAGGTGAAGAAGTTATGGGTGTATCTGTATATCCCTGCAATTACTGCAAACACCTCGGTCAGTGCAAACCCTGGCAGGAGCACCGGGCAACACTGACAAAGCTGTTGAAAAAAGCTGATCTGTACCACAGGGGATCTCTAGGCCTTAGTGTTAAAAATATACTCTGTGATAAATGTCCGAGGTGAGAGGTGGCAACACTTTGCCTTTGGGTATCCCTTGGCTGCACTGCTGGTCCATGAAGTCAGTAGCCATGGTCCAAATAGCTGAAGCTCTGGGGAAATTCAGCTCCCAGTCTAAATCCTGTAAGAGGTACTTGGGTTAAGAGGAAAAATAAGTAACCCCCTCAGTCTTACTCTTGGTTTAGGAGAGTTCAAGCTGCTGTTGCAGATCTCAACTGGGGTCTGAGGTTGATGTGTCGGAGTGTCCCTCAGCGCAGAGCAGACAGCACCGACCCATCATGAGTCAAGCTCACCGGGAGTGTCTCTGTACCACCCTCTGGGTGTTGGTACTTCTGGGGGGTTTAAAGTCAGCTGCTGTCTGTGTCTCTCATGCTTGAAAAGCACCCCAGGATGAAACTCTGCTCTGCCCAGTGCAAAGCTGAGTTATTAACAGTGCTACCAAAAGCTCCTTGGACGGGAGGAACTGAAGGGTGAGAGGGAGGAGTCTTGTTACCAACCAAGACTGGGAGGAAAATGCCTGAAAGGGCCCCCAGCAGTGTGTGTGATGCCCAGACAGCTGACTGGTGACTCAGGGCTCTCTCATGCTGCTTTCAGCTGAAGCAATGAAGCCCCGCAAAGCTTTATTTGCAAATAAAGCTGCTTTTTCATGACCAAGGATGAAGTCATCCTGCCATTCAGCCTTTTACCTTCCTTCAGTCCAGTGGCTGTGAAACAGAGCAAAAAAATGGTGGTTTGGACTGTCTTTCAGGCTCTTAAAAAATAATCAGTGGTTTGGTTGTCAAATGTCAGGTTGTGGTTCAGGAATTCTTGGTGTTACCTTTTCTGTGCTCCTGTCAAGTCAGGGCTGCAAGGAGGTGGTACCGAGTGATCGTTGGCTAATTTTGAAACTTTTGCTTTTAAATATGTGCATGGTTAATTAAAGGAAATACATTTTCCTTCTCCTGCCCTGGAATCCAAACGCCTGCTGCGAGGCTGTAAAAGTTACGGGTTAATAGCTGTTGTGCCTGGCTGTGTACATAAAAGTCAGAGGCTACGAGATACAGCATTATATCAGATGTTGGCCAGTGGGTTTAGGCTGCACTCCTCTTGTGTTGTGTTGTTGCAGATCCCAAGGTGCTCTATCTGATGGGGGTCTCTTGCAGTTGTATTTTTAGCTGTAGGAACAAGTGAAGGAAAAGTCCCAAAGGCAAACATGGGATTTGATGCTGTGGCTTCCAAAATTGGAATGTGATAGGCTGGGTTCAAAATAATTGTAGGATTGCATGCTGTTACTGTAACTGTTTTCTTTAGGATACTGTTTCTCAGCTGGAGGGACATTCAGATATTATCTGACGCTGGATCCGGGCTATTTGGATGGGAGCTTTTAAGATAAACAGACTCACCTTTGTTTGACCTCTTCAGTTTAAAACTGTTCTTATTAATACTACCCTAAGTCATTCCTCACCCTTTTCAGACACTTTAAACGTTACAGCTGTACTCACAAGATCTAAATGAAACTGAAAGTTATGTGTCTGTGCAGAGGAACTGAAGACAGTCTTTTGCCCTGAGGAGACTGGACCTGATGTGGGAGGGGGGGAACCTCTCAGGGAAAAAGTTGCTGCAATAATTCTGGCTGGATCAAACATGTGGGGCTACATTAGAGGGTTTCAGGTGGGAGCTCTTCCCAGCTCCATGCAGGAACAACAGCCAGCACTGTCTCTGTTGCAGTTCATCAGCAGACTTGTCTTCTAAGTGACACTTCTGTTGTGCAACTCTCCTGAATGAATAATTCCTGGTGAAAGCAGTGCGAATGTTGTGTTGTAAACTTGGTTTTCCCATCCAAACATGCAATTTTTTTTCTTTTTTTTTTTTTTTAATGCTAGACCCAGCCTTTTAAAAATAGAAGCCTTAAATAAGACTTTCCTGTGTCTACCCCAGTATCTAAATCAGTGTCTGCCTTTTCCAAAGGGCTGAGCAGCATCTGGAGTTCCCCACAAGGCTTGTGACCTAGGAGAGCTGTAGCGTAATTAACACTCTGAAAAATCATGTTGCAGGTTCATGTGCCTGAGGGTAGTGTTTTTTCTTGTGTTTTGGTTTTTTTTTTCCCTTTCTTTTTTTTTCTTCCCCACACCTTCCAGTCAGTGTCTGAATTACCAACTCTTACTATTTTATTTTCACCTTCATGTTAATGCATCTTTCTCAGAGCTTCATCTCTGAAAGCCAGGCTGGACTTAGAGAACAGTCAAGAAACCTCGACAATATGGTTCAGGTGTGTTCTGAACCTATTAGGAAATATTGTATTGATTATTTAAAAACTAATTCAAGGAAAGAAAAATACCCCACGAGGGCACAACTTTTTAAAAACTGGCAAAGTTTTCCAGCCCAGAAGTACTGCTTGAAATATTTCTTTAGGAAGGAGTCCTCTCTGAAGATGCCTAAACCAGCAGTTGTTATGGTGGTGTTATCTGTGTCTCTCTTGTTGTCTGGCCCTGACCCAAAGTTGGGTTTCTTGCCTGTGCTTGCTGAAGGGCCAGTTATTATTTTATTCCCTGTGACAGAATAAAACTCTGATTTCATTGTAAGACCAGGGGAATGTTGGTTACTTGAATTTCCACAAGCTGAGAGCTACAATACGATGCTTAACTGCATTATTCAAACTTGGCCCGTGTTTATTTTTGCTTTGCTGTCACAGCTGAGCGTTGATGAAGCTGAAACTCCCTAATGACAAACTTCCCCCTGTCCTGACACACTGCACACAAACCTCCCTCAGTCTGTGCCAGCCCAAGCTCAGCCTTTTCTCTCTGTTACCTGTGACTGAATCACATCCTGTGAGCGACAGGACGTGTTCCCTCGGGCACAGATCCAGCAATACCAGGGGAGGCCCAAATGTCCCAGCTCAGGGGCTGGCAATAATTGACCCCATGGGCCTTTCCAAAAGGCCAGGCATCAGATGGCACTGCCCCGTGCTGCTGGCAGGACGCGGGCTAGCCGTGACACTGCCACATCCTGAGGTGTTCACGTCTCCTCAGGGTGACAGGCAGCTGTGGCATCTGTTGCTATGACGTCTCCAGAGCAACACAGCAGCAGCGACAACAAACGACAACAACACAAGGCAGCAGCGGAGGAAAAACAATTGTGCAAGAAGCCCGAGGAGCTGCTCTGTCACGTGAGGAACTTCCGAAGCCGATAACAACCGTGCCCGTGTGTGACCAGCAGGTGCCACTGCAGCCCCAGGAACGGGGACCGGCCTGGCCGTGACTGGAACTGCGGCACAGGGACATCTGGTGGCCTTCTCGGTCCTGCTCAGCTGTTGAGAGCGCGACACGAGGGGTGTGCAGGGTACGCACGGGGTACAACCACCTCACAGACACATCTGCAGGATTCACTCTCAGGGCAGAGAACACTCTTCCTCTTCAGGATTCTCTGGAAAGTCTGGATCTTCTTTTCTTTCCAAAAGAAAGCACGTGAGCGCATTTACCAAGGGAAGAGTAATGCAGTTTAAATGGAGCTTCTTTTTTATAGATGGATCTTGAAAAAATCCTTTGTTTGTGGGTTCTTCTAAACTGATTACAATAATGTGGTTGTTTCTGTAATTTAATTATCTCTGCACTCAATGAGAACAAGTTAATTAAAAGCCTCTTCTTTTGTTGTCTGAAATGTATTAGATTTTCCTACGTGGAACTTCATGGCTTTTCCTTGGTCCCCTTGTCACAGGCTGGTTTTGTTCAGCACAGCTGTGCTTCCTATTGCATAACAACTCAATATAGCTGCCTTTATAGCTCTTCCCTTTTACAGGCCGGGCAGAATTACCTCCAGGGATTTGCAAATGTAGGTCCGGAGTGTGAAAACACAAGTCCTACTCCTACATTCAAGTTTGTTCCCAAGTGGGAAATCAGTTTTGCCTCCGCGCCTTCAGCGGGTTGGTTTGCAGGGGATTTGATGTTGGAAGTGCAGGGGAACTGCTGGGCTTCCAAGCGTGGTCCTGGTGGCCTGGGTTGGGAAATTGGGTTTTGTTTATAACCAGAAAGGTTTTTGTTTTAGAAAGCCCTTGGGAGATGAGCTTTATCTTGGGCTACAGTTAATGTCAGGACTGAGCAGGGCTGGGCACAGTTTGTGTTTGGGTTGGTGAGAGCCAATTCTTGGGAGCTGCCTGACTCAGGGCTGACACACTTCCTCCTGGGTATGGATGCCACAGCACCTTGGTGGGACGTGCTGCCTGCCCTCTGAGTCAGTAAATCCAAGGCACTGGATTTTTCCTGGTCATGAAGGATTACTTGGCTCCCTTGGTCAGAGCGTGGCTCCCCTGACTAACCCTGACTCCAGCGAGCTCCCTCTCTGCACTCCAGGTTCATCCTGTGCTCTGCTTTCCTGCTAAAGTGCTGCAGATCCATGATGTTGGTCCGGGATAGCTGGTCCTTCTTAGAGCAGAACCTTCTTGGGGAGATCCATGTATTTTTCACATGGAGAACTTTGAGCTTTCTGGGTTCCTGAGGACCTGCTCAGCCTTATGAGAGCACTAAATCCTTGTGTATCTGTTTCCCAGAGTGACTTCCTTGTGTCCCAGTGAATGCCAGGGAGTTCCTGCCAGGAGAGGAGTGAAACATTTCCATTATAACTGGCAGGAGAGCCCCGTGCCAAGGCCCGTGTGACCTGAGGATGTTGCAGCGCCTCTGTGCTAGAATGTTATTTATGGGCTAACGCTTCAAACTTGACTGGAGACGTTGGTGCTCAGGTCAACTCTGGAGCAGGGAGCTCTCCTTTCTGACCTTTACAGACCTGCAGGACTTTCCTGGTTTTAGGAACTGCAGGCTCTGAACTGATGAGGATGGAAGAGGGAAAAGTCAGAAATCAAAAATGGGCAGTTGTGCTCCCAGAGCCCTGCACAGCTTTTTAGATCCACACCTACTATAACTTCCCATCTTGGTGGCTTTGGGATATGTCTTTTCCAGCAAGTTTCATGTGTTAATCAAGGAGATTTTAAACCAGAATTTCTTATGCATGGTGTATTATACTCTGCCAGCTCTGACTTATGTTTGATCTGGAATTTTTTTGGGAATACTCAAGTATGAATGAAATATCTGTTCTTCAGAGGTGAGTAGAGAAGAAGGCTCCACTTCTAGGTGAATATTCCGTAATCTTTACAAATATCTTATCTGTAAAGATTGTGTATTGATAATATATTTTTTAAGTTACTTTTCTCAGAGGCCCAGTTCTGTGTTTATGGAAATTTTGGCTTTTTGAGAGGATGTCTCATCTTGTTTTGTGTATCAGATAAGTGGCTCCATCGAGTTTCCAGCACAGAGATAAATGGGAACTCTTATTTTAAATCTATTATTCCAAGTTTAATTCCAAAAGAGAAATCTTAGCTGCAAAGGAAGTGTCTACATGGAAAATGTAATAAACTGTAGAGCTTTAGCAATCTTAATTCTTCCATGGAATTTCTCTGGAAATTAAGTTGACTGTCATTCCATTGTTTGAAATCTTCCAGGGTGCTGTGATCATTCTTAGCATGTTTTGGATGTTACACAGTGACCATCCAGAACATGCTTCATCAGAGCTTTTAGAGGCTCCATGACATTCCTAGGATGAGGTGGGAGCAGTCAATAAGCCTTTGGCAGCAACAGGAGTCTTGTCTTGACCCACTTACTCCTTCAATACCTGGAAAACTCCTCCAAGCCCTCGGATCCAGCGTTGCTTTTCAGTGGGTACCTGCAGTAACATTTGTAGCTCTGACACTGATTCCATGCTGTGCTTGTCCTGCCCTCCCTTTAAGGGCCTGATCCAAACCCAATTTTGAAATAAGTGGGAAGTCTCCCACTGATGTTATGCTCTGGAGCAGATCCTCGAAGGAGCTGCAGAGGAAGCGATAACGCAGTGGTGGGTCGTGTGCCTTGTGTCTGCAGGGCTGGGGAGCTGATGTCATGTTTATTAGAAGCCAAGATCAGAGTTCACAGGCTCAGGAAATGTCTGCAGAGTTTAGGAATGGTTTGTAACTCCTATCCCAATGACAGGTTTATTTGGCACTTTTTGATAAGTGGCCTGTTTGAAATTTCCTCTCCAAGTAAGCAATTTGTAATTCCCACTTGAAAGGGCTACTGTGGGGGATGGTGCTGGGGCCATATTTGAAACCCATTTATGGTTGCTAACATCCTGGCATCTGTCATCCAGGAGTCCTGGGCCTTTATTGTTTTGATCTGTCCAAAATGACTTCTTTATATAGAAAGTGGAAAGCTCTCTTTGTGTCCCTAGTGCCAATAAAAATATTTACGGTCCCTTAAAACATATAAATAGAATAGGTGACTAAGCTGAAGGATCATTAGAAATAGTTCCTCTGTTTTCCTATAATAGAATTTGCTCGCTTGTTTTGGTCACCTTGTCTCATTCAACCTTACAGTGTGTTTTACTCTGTTCTCCACCAAAATACTGCCATTGTGACGCTCAGAGTCTGCCAAATCTGAGCCCTTGCACTGATTCCCAACCCTCGTATCCTGAGCCTGGCTTCTGCTTCCTTAAGCCCCAGCGCAGTTGTTTTACAGGTGTCGAGGTTTCTCCCACTCATGGCTTCTATTGGCTCCTGAAAAAAGCTGGAAGAACTCTTGTTGTAGTGGTGATGTGGCTGCAGTACTTACGGGGTGTCAAATACCTGAAGTGCTTAAAGAATTGGGATTGTTCAGCCTTGAGCAGAGAAGGCTTTGGGGTGACCTAACTGGGGCCTTCCAGTACCTGAAGGGAGCCCACAAGAAACGTGGGGAGAGACCTTTTACAAGGGCCTGGAGTGACAGGACAGGGGGAATGGCTTCACACTGGGAGGGAGTAGGTTTGGATTAGATGTTAGGAAAAGGTTCTTCCCTGTGAGGGAGGGGAGGCCCTGGCATAGGTTGCCCAGAGAAGCTGTGGCTGCTCCATCCCTGGAAATGTCCAAGGCCACCTGGATGGGGCTCTGAGCAACCTGGGATAGTGGGAGGGGGTGACACCACCCCATGGCAGGGGGTGGCACTGGGTGATATTTAAGGTCCCTTCCAACCCAAACCCTTCTATGATTCTATATCCAGGACGCGAAGTTTATTGGGAGAGGTAGCAGCTTTTCTTAAACTGGCTTGTGTGTTTGGAGAGAGCAAACAAAGAGAACTCAAGGCATCTGATACAGTGAATTTGAGCCCAAAAGTTTGTTCTATCTTTCTAAATATGTTGGAAAATAACCTTGTGAGTTTCGAGAGAATTATCAAGCTGTGCTGATGGGAAAGACATGTCATTGTGTGCTTTTATGGTTGTAGTTAGATCCTGGAACTAAGTAGAATTCTAACAATGCTTATTTTTTATGATAATTTGGGATTTATGAGCTTTATTGTGATTGTGCAACTACCCCTCTGAGGCAAAGAAGGAGCATGAGGAACACAGGACAGGTGCCTGCCAAGGGTGAAAATGGTGAATTTACCTTTGGCTGATTTTTTTTTCTGTCTTCAGAATCAAGCTGGTGCATCAGACTAAACTTGGGTTTCAACTAGGCTGGTTTTTATTTGGAGAATTAGAGCAGGTTTAGGGAAGTGTCACCAAAACATAAGCTGTTGGGTTGTTAGCAGAGTTCCTGGGACAGCCAGTTCAGGTAAGGGCCTTTAGGCCTCTTTTGGAACTGAAATACTCTGAAAATCTATTCTTTAGTACATGTGCAACCCTTGGAAGTAAGTCCCAGTCTCCCATGTCCTTTGTGTGCTCTTGAAAGCCCCTCAGCTCCGTTTTGGGGTAAAGTCTGGGTGGGCAAACAATGCCTTCGCTGTTCTGATGCTTTGAAAACCGAAATAGATGGAAGAGGCCAGATTTGCTTGAAGACACGCTGAGGAGAAGCAGTGAGGTTGAGAGGCAGATCTGGATCCCAGTCCATGCTGCTGCCCCGTTTTCTGCAGCTTGGAGTCACAGAGGCTGATCTCGAATCATATTCAGACTTATGGCTTGTCATTAAAGGTTTGTGCATCAAACATCCCTGACCTGTGTCCTCATCCAGGGTAAACTGGACAAGATTATCCAAACGGCACTTTATCCTAGTGCTGATTTTGGTCCGTTTTGGGCTTCCCGTTCAGACCATTCCATGACGTGCTGGTGCTGTCCCAGGATCCCGGGGAAGGCGCTGCAGTTCAGCGTTACAAGTTGAGTCTGGTTCCTGCCAGCAGAGGACATCGTTGTTCAATAAATTCCTCTAAGAGCCCGTCTTTCGGGGTTTGCTGAGGCTCTTCCGCCTGATGTTTTATCGAGTTTTGATGTAGTCGGACAATTTGTTACTCCTACAAAGCCTGTTTTTGTTACAGAGTGAAAACTTCTGGGACTTTAGAAGACAAATTGCAGCTGAATTATCACCCAGGTCCTGGAAGCAGAGAGCTCTTTCTTGTCCCAGTTCTCAGCCAGGAAAGCACTGAAATTAAGGAGGGATTTAAAACTGGGGGCTTGGAGATAAGTGATTCTTTGAGTGCCTTGTGCTGAGGGTGAATCTTGATGGTTGCAGTGGGCTGAGGCTGAATGTCCAGTCAAGTCTCTTATGTAGGAGGTGAGCCCCGAAATTTAGAGGAGCTTTGGAGGGCACAAATATCTTGTTTGCCAAAACTGACCCAAAAAATTCCACCCACCTCTGTGGGCGAAAGTACAAATTCGGCAATTTTTTATTTTACCTGAGATTTCACCTCAGTTTTGCAAAATTATTGACTGAATAAAAGTAATGTGAAAGTTAAATATTTGGTGCTTGATAAATGCTTCTAGTGTTCACTGTAGTAGAAAATCCATTAATTCACTGTTACTTTTGAAAGTTAAGGTGGAAGGGAAGGTTTTAAACTGGTTTGAGTTGTAGTGTTTTCTGGCTTCTGAGGCTGTTGAGCCAGCAGGGAGGATTCAGCTTTTTGGTAGCAACATGTTGAACATACTCTTTGTCCTGCTTCTCCTTCAGCAATACCAATGCCAGCCATCACCCATGACTTGGGATGAAAATGGCTTTGGGTTCTGATTTCAGTTGTTGTTTGAGTCAGAAAACCCAAGTTACTCTGTTGTGATGCCTTTTTTTTTTGTTATTATTTGCTAGGAACCTGAGTGTTGGAGATAGGTCTTTAAACAGAAAAATATGAGGCTAAAAAGAAAAAGAACTCTAACTCTCCTTTCACAGGGAAAAGCAAATGACGGGCTTACAAGGAAACACGTGATGAGCTTCATCTTTGCAGCTTCCCTTTCCCACTCCCCCCCTGCAGAAGTTCAAGAGGTTTGCAAAACCTCAGGTTCCACAAAATATGACCATCCCTAATAAGGTTTAAGTATTAGTGTTGCATAGAGCAATAGGAATTGTGAGGAGGAAGGACTTCTCCTTTGGCTGAACACCCCCTTTTCAATAAAAATAGCAAAACTGAAACTTGTAATAGGAAATGTGAAAGTCCCAGGAGTCTTGGCGTCCTCTGAAGTAATTTCTTCCACTTCTGGGTAGTCAGCTTCCTATTTATCCAGCAACACTGGATAAATCTGTGAGAGAGAGAATTCCAGGCTGGTCTGTGTGGCCTCCTCAGCTGAACCTCAGGGGAAAAACGATGTGTTCCCTGGCACTGCTTTTTCAGGTTTGGTTTAACACTTGGACAAACCTGGCGGTGGCCAAGGAAGAAAATGGGCAGTCAGGAATACCAAAACCAAAGAGCTGTGCTGGTTTTAGGGTGGAAGCCACTGGCTTTGGGACCTTTGGAACAGGTGGCAGGGCTGGTGTGGCACCTCTCCCTTGGGCAGAGCCCCACTTATAGCCAGTAGGTCTCAGCTGATCGGGGACAGGCTTTGAGAGGCTGAAATGGGTGTTATAGCTCAGTGACTGAGAAGAATTAAAACTCCTAAGATTGATTTACTGAATGAGTTTTATGTCACAGAGACTGGGCTGGCTCCTTCCTTGCGTGGTGAAGAAGGGAGAAGGCAAGAAGTTTTTGAAATCCCACTGTCCTTGAGCTTTCCTGGCTGAGTGGCCAAAGGCACAGGACGGCTCTTGCTTCCAGGAATTGGTGTGTTCTCCCTGTTCACTGGAAAGGGATAGGAGGCACTTTGAGACCTGCTGGTGCTTAAGAGACTGGATTATATATGGCCAATGGGCACTTACACCCTTGACTGAGCAAGCACCAACTACATCACATTTTGGATGTATCAAACCAGCTGGAGTGGGTCCGGTAGAGGAAAAGTATTTGTGCCTTCCCTGTTCCTAAAGCTGAGTCTTTACTCCAAGGTAGTGGCCTATAATTTAAACACTCATTTTAATTTTGTTTAGCTTTGTCTTGCAGGTCTGTCCAGTCTCTTTCTGTGTGAGACTCACAGTCCTGGTCCCTCTGTCCTGCTCTCCCACCTCCCTGCTGACAGCACGGACATTTGAAACATCTCAGCTTTCCTCTGAATTCCCCAGCTGCTCCTGCTTCCAGCCATCCACATCTGGCAGTTGTTAGTGACAAGCCATGGCATCACAGACCTCTGGCCATCCACAAACACAGTCCTGTGCTGTGGCTCTGTCCCCTTGTGCGCCTTGGATCCCTCAGGATCTGAGCCGGTGGATCCAGAAAGCACAAAGTCCCCTTCTTTTGTCTTAAACTGATTTTTATTTGAGGTATGAGATAAATCAGATGCCAAACTGAAGTTCAAGAATAACATTCTCAATGGTTTTGAATTCTTTCTCGTAAATTAGTTCTAATAAGTTAGAATTTTTGAAGCTGGGTCCTTAAAATGGCAGAAGGAAAAGCTTTGAGTGGGGCCTGACCGGAGTGACTCGTTTTCAGAGTGAAGGACAATTTCTGTCTCCCACCAGCTCAGTGGGGGGTTTGGAGGGCCCAGAGCTGGTGAGAACTGGGCTGGGTTTTGTCTCCAGTTCATCCAAGGCTTTTAAGCACATGTTTAACCTTAATCCTGCGATTAATCCACGAGCGATGCTGTGTGATGGCTGGGTATAAGTTAAGAAGGTGTTGCTTGAGTTTTTCAAATGAGTCTGTCCCTGGGCTGTGCACAGGTGACATTTTGTGCTCTTGTGCAACTGTTGTGCCTCAGAGAATCTGATTTTGGAGCTAATTGCTCATGCAGACAATAACTTGCACATCCATGTGTCATGTTCTTTCATGCAGCGCACCAGAATTGTTTTGGGGTTAGTACATATGTGTAGCTAGACCTGGAAGTATAACGTGGATGTGTGTGTGTGCATGTGTCAGATTTTGGAAAATTATTGGAAGCAGCTGTGGGTGGAAGAGAAACAAAGCCATGGCTCTGTGAGCCAAACAATTAGCATAGGAGTGGAGCACTGTAGTTACATCAGTCTTCCTTTAAAAAGCCTGAATTTCTCCCTTATTCCCAGAAGTCCATTATTAATTCTCCTGGCATGTAACGCAGCAAAATGACTGCGTTTATGAACTTGACTACTTCTTTTAACAAGTTCCAATAACTGCTTCCTAAACCTTGTGTTTTTATATCAATTACATACAGTAAGCATTGAAATCAACCAAAGAGAACTGCTGAGGCCAAGAAGGGTTATTTATGTTAAATGGGGATTGCCAACTGCCAAAAGTAAAATGTGGATATAATTTTATAACACCATTTTGTAATTAAAGTCATAAGTGAGGTTTCCTGCTATTGTTTAAAAATGTGTCACTATAAATTTAAATCAAGGATGAAGGCACAGAAGGGGCTACTAAAGAACATATCAATACAACAAAGATGGTACGGGGAACATGTCTGTTGCAAAAGGAAAACATGTGCTAACAATTTCAGTGAAATAATTATATTTATTGCATATAGATTCTGTTTTAGGGACTATAACCACTTAGGAACTGTTTTCATTCATGTCAGATTGAGGTTAATTTGTTGTTACTGTATGTCTATAGATAGATTTTACTGTCAGAGAAATTTAATATGTTGGTTTTATGATAAGACAGCCTTCTAGCCAGACCAGATTTTTTTCTTTTTTTTTTAAAGGCCAAGAAATCTAGAAAAAGTTAATAATTTTCCCTAATATTTATGTGTCCTCAGCATTTTTGAGTTAACACTGAAAGAAAAGAAAATAAGAAAACAAATAAAGAAGAAAATAAATAAAGAAAAAAATAAGGAAAATAAACCCTTGTCAAGTAGGTTTCCAGATTCAGAAAAATATTTAAGCCCACATTTAACTTCAACAATTTTGGTGGGATGTTGATTTTAACATGGGCTCCTTGTAAAATACTTCCCAGGGAAGGAGCTGATGGTAACGCAGCGCTGAAGTTCCGAAGCTCCCACAGGACAGAAATGCCGGAGCGCGGCGGATCCTCGTAATCCCGCTGCCTCCTGCACGTGCATTGTTGTCATACAGAGTTTAACTATAGGAACCACAGGTTATTTCTCCAGTGACACAACGTTTTTTCCAAACTGGAAAAATCCTGGAAGCTGCACTGTGAGGGAATTTTGCTTCATGCCTAGAAAATCTCAGCCAAAATGTCTCTTTAAGTTGTTCGTGACTCTTGAAATTAGAGGTGCTGCACTGGAAGCAGCTGTATAACCAGAGCATAAGAGGTCACCTTAGTCACTGGGCTAATAAAGGCTGAAAAATGTTCTCATCAGTGACACTAATTCTGTCTTAATTCGTCACTCATTTGAGGCAGAATTCTTTAAAGTCTGATTTCCCGCTCCCTGTCCCTGGAGGGAAAGGGGAAGAAGTGGGGCAAGGAAGAAATTGTCAGGGAAGGAGAAGTGAAATGGGATGTCAGGTACCAGGAGGAGCAAGAGGAGATGCTGGGGGCTGGAAGCCATTCCTGGAATCAAGCAAATAATCAGCCTAAACCTCCCTGACAGGGTCTCGAAATCTGTGCGAGGTGATTTCATAGTCTCTCCAAGTAACTCTTGCTTTGAAACATCTTTTTGACCTCTCAGCTGAATTTCTTTTGTTTTTAAAATTTAGCCCTTCACTCTTGCCCTGTCTTTGGGGAAGAGAACAAATAATTGACTTCTCCCCACCCTTTCCCTCTCCCTGCTCTCTAAATCTGATTTTTTTTAAAGGCAGTTATCTTGTACTTTATTCCGTTACGTGTATCCAAGATATTTCTTAGTGTCTTTTTTTAGGGATTATACTGTGGTCTATATACTGAGCTAAATATCCCTAATCTGTTCCCTAACCTTTAAAAATCAGCTTTCTGGTCTCCTGAAGTTCCATACATGTTTTCAGTGAGCACTCCACAGATAACCAGGAACGGCTCAGAGTCCTGCATTTTTCTTCCTGAGTGCTCTGGAGTTATCACGTGGGGCTGATCTGGGTATATTTAACTATTCCAAATATTTTTAACATGTTTTTTTTCCCCGTAGTCTGGACTGTGCACTTACTCTCTTGCTATTAAGCTCAGCTTTGAGTATCTGATCTCAATTAACCTCCTGTAAAAACTGAAGCAGGAAAGGCCATGTTTAAGCCTTCTAGATGTTATCAATAATCAGGAAAAGCATCACAGGTGCCCTCTCCTGTTAAGCAGTTTACTGTCAATCGCCTGAGAAGGCAAACATGGAAATGTCTTGGAGCATTTAGAGAAAAAGACTGCTGCTGGGAGGGGAGGGGGTTTATGCTGCCAGAAAGCTCAAATATTTGTGGATTACTCAATGTGAGAGCAGATGACTGAGCTGAAATCGCAGCCTCCTGCCTTTAACAGCAGCAGGAAGCATTTTGTTGTGCTGCTTCCCTGGGTGCTCTCTAATGACAGAAAAACTGCACGTTTCTGTCTGGTGAGATTCGGTCAGAATCCTTGGGAGCTGGACAGAGCTGCTCAGCATGGTTTGCATTACACCCTTGCTGCAGATACTGCCTTGAGGAGAGTGTGCACACGGAATATTTTGTCCTAATTGACTCCAGTCTGTGTCACCAAGAGGTTTCTAATCCTTGTCCTCCAAGTTAACATGTTAAAAAGAACACAAAGCTTCTCTCTTCATGCATCTTTTCTTGTATAGATTCACGAGGATTTTGAGAGGCAAGAAAATGCAGATGACAATGTTTAAACTGGGCTAAAAGAGGGAGTGTAAGGTCAGTCCAGAGCTGAGTAGTGAAGAGGACCTGGAATTTGGTGGTGGTGCTGCTTGTATAACCAAAAGGATAAATGTAATTGCTGCAGAGTTGTTATTTGCAGCCCGGGCAGCTGTGAGTGGGTATCAGGCCTTCAGCAGGTCTGCTGCTAAACAGACCTCTCCAGGCTCTGCTGGGGAGAGTCTACATGTGAATTCTTCAGTATTAGAGACAAAATTATCTTCTTTCATTGCTCAGAGGTCCCTCCCACATGCCTTTTCTGGGTTCCAAAATGAGCATAAGACCATTATCACTCTGCCTCTGCTTAACATACCTCTGGGATGGGGCACAGGCATAACCCAAACCTGGCTTCGAAGTGGTCAGGCTTTCAACCTCACTCCCAATGAATGTGTTGGCCAGTTGTATGTTTTGACAGCACTGGTGAGAAACATTGGGAATTTTACACCTCCTTGGCGAGGTACAGGAAGTGTTTGTGTTCCCCATCCTTGTTACAGCGAAGCACCAGAGAGTCTTTAAAGCTTCTGTGACTTTAAAGCTTCTTTCCATGACTGTCGTGAGGTAGGATGTCTCAGTTGCTTGGGAAATGAAGAGATAGAGAAGAAATTAATTGGAGTAGTGTGCCAGAGCAAAACACTGATCCTGGATTTCAGCAGCTCAGTTGTTTTCTGTATCTTTCAATCTTTCTTTAAAAAGCAACCTTAAGAGCTGCTTCAGGAGCATTCCAGAGCATACATGGCAGATTGGAGTGCCTCTCTCTGTCCAGAAATTGTATCCTGGATCCAAGTGCATTGTTGCCAGTATTGATGAATCAGCATTTTACAATAAAACCCTGTCTAAAAAGAAAAAGAACACTGGTTCCTACTTGTTACGGGAGGTCAGTGTTGCTCTGAAAGCTCTCTTCTTGCTCCCTGACTGACCCTTGGAGCTCTGGCCTATGAGCTGGTGAATAACTCCCGGTTCCCTGGGCCTGCTGGATATTCTAATCCACTTGTCACAGCTTTCCTCAGCAGCTTGTACAACTCTCCCCTGGGTCTTGTGAGATTGGTGGCAAAATTGTGAGGTGATGTGGAGCTGAAATTAAGGAAAGCTTTCCCAAAAAGCTCCTCGGAAACTTGCCTGGTTTCATGGTTCATTAGAAACTTTAAACTCCTGCCATGCCTGTTGAAAGATTGGCTTAAGTCAATGAAGTCTTTGGAGTGAACCTCATCAGGCAAAATTGGTGGTTCCACTGAGAATCCAGAATGTTACTAGTTTCAAACAGCTTTTGCTCAGAGATCCCTTTGATTCATTTGGAGCTGACACAGTAGAGCTGGGGAGCAACATGAGACAAAATACTTCAATGATCTACAAAGCAAAACCACAGAGTTTTGCGGAGTTATCATTAGAGCTGTGTTGAAAACTAGATGGTTTTTTTTTGAAAAGAGGCAGGGAAATATGACACTAAGGTCTGCAAAATTGCCATGCTACGATTGCCACAGTCAGGAGCTCAAACCCTGCAAACTTCACCAACTGCTCAGTCTCATCAGAGAATCAGACTATCCTTTATGCCATTATTCCATGTACAGCCTCCCAGTGAAAGCCCTCCTTGCTGGACCCTATGTCAGGAATAACATGATGGAGTAGTCCTTGTCTTGGAAGGCTGAGTGGGCATAGGAGAGATTTCCAAGTCAACTGGAGGGAGCTTTGTTACCCAAACATTATTGAAAATCATTTGTAATTCTAAGCTGCTTGGAAAATCTTAGTTGCAGGAGTCTGATAACATCCCATAGATAAAAATGAGAGTGGTCTGAGAAAACGGGGGGTCAAAACAGCTACAAACAGACCTCCTCAGGTATCTCCTTTGGATTCTCCCTTCCAAGCTGTGCCTGCAGTGCTCCTAGTGCTGTAATTTTATTTTAATCACGCTCTTCTGAAGGTTTCTCATGGATTCTAACACTGGTAGCTATTTCTAACACAGTGTTGTTTTGATTTTACTGGTTTGCTGCCCATGTGGTCCCCCTGAGCAGGTTTGTCTAACCAGATGCGCAGAGTGAACCACACCTGAAGATTCCCAAGATACCTGTGCTGCTCTTTCCCTTGGGAGCAGCCAGTGGAGGGCTTTCATCCGACCAGAGGTGGCTGATGATAGAGGAATGTTGGGATGTGAGAGAACTGAATTACAACACCTGTAATACTGGAGTGGCCTTTTCAAATGGGTGTAATACTGGCTTTAGCTTTATTTTTCCTTTTCCAGAAGAAAATTTTCTGTGGAGAAAGCCCATTTTTTCAGCTTGCTGCACCCCAACAGACACATTTGGAAAGCTGTTTTGCTCTGGGAGTGATTCTTACCTAGGGGATGGTGGCAGTTTGCTTCAGTTTGCTTCCTTTTCTCCCACAAATTGTCTGGCGTCACCCCTTTCCTTCAGTGCTTGATGTCACCAGAACACAGCCCTCAAATCCATATGAAATGAACCCAATTTCCTCTGAGATGTTAACGTGCTGCACTGATTTCAACTTAATCAAAACAGATGTTTCCCAAATGCATCGAGCAGGATGTAGAAAATTTGGCTATTTAATGCAGATTCAAAGGCAAATTCCTCGCAACCACCACGGAAAGCAGGGCTGTTTGCAGAGCACCGTGGGGCCAGGCTCTGCTTTTTAAGTGCCACTTGCTGCTTCTGCACACTCTTGTCTCCTCCTGCAGACTTATTTAGAGCTTAGTTATACCCAGGCTCGAAAGAGAGTTGGCCAAACCTTGATCCTGGGGACATGATTAATAGGTTCTTGCCAATTCCTTAATTAGATGCAGGATCAGTTCCTTTGTGGGAGCAAGACACTTTTACATATATTTTGTCTTCTGTTTTGGAAGCTGTGCTCTGAAATTCAGGCATTTTGCACAAAATAATGATACAAATGGAATTAAACTGAGGAGTTCTTGTCAGTGTTTGCAGGTTCTTTGAATCTGTGTTTGATCAAACCCATTTATAACCCTTAAATTTAGTACAAATAAGAACCAAAAAAGAGTTGTCTCATTGTCTGGTTCAAACACTGAGGTAAAAGAAAGACCCACATCTGTTTCTGTGGGTACCTGTCGTTGAAGGAGGTGAATAAATCCACTTTATGCAATAACATTTTAGTTGGGATTAGTTAGTCTGAATCCCTCTCTTAAAGTCTCTCCTGTGTGTACTGAGGGATCAGGTAGAGCAGAGTTTAAGTGGAAGAAAAAGTCTCGGTGTATATCACACCTGGTCTGCAGTTTTGCTTTTTTGTTGATCTTTATTGCAATTTGATGATTCTGACGTGACCTGATGGAGTAGAATTTGATCTCCATCAGCATTTTTAAAAAAAGAAACAAGGAAAAACTGAGGAGCTTGAGATTTCTGGTTTTGAGAATGGAGACTCCACAAGCTCTTTGGACAACCTATCCCGGTGTTTGACCGTTCTCACAACAAAAATAATGGTGTTTTTCCTCTGGTCAGGTGGAGTTCCCTGTGTTTCAGTTTGTGCCTTTTGCCTCTTGTGCTGTCACAGGGCTCCAGTGGGAAGACTCTGGCTCCCGTTTCATTCTCTCCCAACAAATCTTTATTTACACCAGGTGATAAGATCTCCCTGACTCCTCTCTTTTCCAGGCTGAACAGTCCCAGTTCTCCTTGAGTCTCAAGTGAAAGACGCTCCAGTCCCTTAATCATCTTTTGTGTCACTTCACTGGACTCCCAGCAGCAAACCCGTGGGGTTTCCGTGTGCTGGGGAGCCCAGAGCTGGGTGGAAATGTTGCTGAGGATTCTTTTATGCTGTTCCCCTTCCATTACAGTGAAGTTCTCTTGTCCCAAGTCTTCATTTGCACAGATCCAATATTCTTCACTTTCTGTTCAAAGCTGCATTGCTTTGGGACTCCATTAAAAGCTTGGCACTGCTGAGCAGGCTTTTCCCTTTTCTTCCTACAGGCCAAATTGCAGGAGTTTTTGGAAAAACAGACCATGAAATGTGATATATTTTTCTATCGCTCTATTCTGCAAAAAACGTTGCTCTAAGTAGTGTGACAGTATTCAACATTTATTAGGATCTGTGAGGAATTTTTCTTAGCCACAATAAATGGGCAAAGCTACTCATGGAATCCCTTTGGTCTGTGGAGAAGGACTTGGGCATTTGGCACAGGAGGGATTCAGGTCAGGTTTTTATAAAGATACAGTGTAATCAAATCTAACCTCATGAGTGGCCCTGGGTGCTGCCTCCCCCAGGTGCTGATCTCAGGGCAGTTCCTCACTTAAATCCTTCTGGAGCTGCGGACTGAAGTGTCCCAAGAGCTGGATGTGGGAACTTTGTCCAGCCCTGCTATGAATAAATGGGAAGTGATGTTCCAGAGCATTATCCTCTGCAGTGCACTTCTTGACTGTCCATTCCTGCTTGAGCAGTTTAGGTTGGGAGGGATCTCTGGAGGTCGTCTGGTCCAACCTTTAACCTCATCTTTGTGGAGGAAGGAAAATCACTTGTTTAAACTTCCAGGGATAACCACTTGCAGTTGTTTAGCTCCATGTGCCTCCAGGCACCCACATTTAAATGTTTAATGTGCACACTTGCTGTATCAGTTCCTTAATGGCAAATTAAGGACTAAATGAATGGATTCCAAACCAAACACAAACCAGACCAGACACACATCCAACCAAGCATCTCCAATGCCTGTCTAATCCAGACCACATTTATGAATAAATGGATATGTTCTCTTTGGTGATTTTGATAATATGCTGTACTGAGTAGCAAATTCTAATTAGGGCTCTTTGATACTCTGTAGCTGGGGGAGAAAACAACCTTCCTCTGGCGTTTCTGCATGTTTTGTTTTCCGGTTTGGAACTCAGAATCCCCAAGGAGCATCTGTTTTCTTTGTAGAATCATCTACATTTTGTGAATTTGTGGTTGGGAAAACTGAAATGTAGTCAAGGGATAGTCTTATGTTTAACTGGGTGGTTCCATATAAGCACAAACTGGTTTTACCTTTGGATTTCTTAATATCTTTTTTATAAATTCTGTGAACCTGGTGAAGATTTTTACAGTACTGAGTGACTAGCAGACTGGAGGCCAGGAAGTTGTTCTCTGTCTTGTGTACCAGGGAGGCTTATAATTAAATTAAAAGGTTAAATTATGAAAAGAAATAAATTCAAGGATTTAAAAAATATATATAAACCACGCTTTTAGACAAGGTGCCTTTGGAATGTCTTTTGGAATATCTTTGGAACTTATTGCTGCTGATCTGTGGTGAAGTTGAGGAGGTATTAAGAGTCCAAGTCAACTTTCCTATTTGTGTGTGAAAAAAGAATACCAGGGATGATTTTAATAAAAATTAAGTGCTTTTTGAAGGTCCATCATGCTCCCTGCTCTGGGCTGCAAAGCTCCCAGGCAGGATTGGCTCTTCCATCACTGTCTGAGGCAGTGACGTTGCACTTTCTGGTGAGGAATCTGGGGTGGGTCATGGTCAGGTCTGGGTGACTCTCTGAGCTTGGGGCTGCTCCAGGGTGTCACTTTTTGTCTCCATGTTTGTTGTGAAATCCAAACTCAGAGCCCCGAGTGAAGCAGTAGGTGGCACTGCAGCCTCTCTGTTCCTTAGGTAACTTTCCACAGCAATTCCCCCCTGCCAGCTCGCCCTGAACAAGCGTCCGTGTTTCCAAAAATAACAAGGCTGTTTCCAAGTTTTCTTGAAATATATGCAGGGCTGGTTAGTCATTCATAATCACTCCTTTGCAAACACTGGGGATATTTCACATCAGAGCAGCACGTCAGAGACGGGAGTTTTGCAGGAATTCCCAATATTGTGGAAAGGAGTCCCTGAAATGGTTCTTTCTGGCAGGAGGGTGGTGATCTACCTACGTCAGGGGCTGAGCTGCTGCAGGTCCCCTGCTCTGCTCCCTGAGCCCTTCCTGGGGTTACAGCCTGTGGAAATGTTTGTCTGGGGGGAGAGGATAGGGACGGGATTGCTGGAGCACTGCTCCTGCTGTCTGGAGGGTCCTGGGTCAGTTGGAGTTGTCCTGCTCCCTTCTGCACAGCCAACCCCTCATAAATGAGGAGAGACGGGGGGAAGGAATGGCTGTTGGGAATCGAGGGAATGGCTGTTGGGAGTCAAGGGATTTTGCTAATTCTGTGTGTGAAATCAGAACTGGGCCCTCGAGCTGCTTTTGTTTTATGTTACCAGAAGTGTAAGGTTTGATTACACAACAGGTACCTAAACCAGGACAAGTATATTGATGAATGGGTGAAAAAGCTTCCACAGGTTCTTCAGAGTGAATGATGTGGAAGACAGGGAGCAGGATAGGCCAGGCTGGATGGAGCTCTGAGCAACCTGGTCTTGTAGAATGTGTCTCTGCCCATGGCAGTGAGTTGGAACCAGATGATCTCTAAGGTCCCCTTCCAACCCAACCCATTCTATGATTCTGTATCATTCTTTATTCTACATCTGAGAGCTGGGTGTGGGACTGACCTGAAGTGCCTCAGCTTGTGTCAGAGGACACCCTTGAGCTGAAGTTGCTGCACATTCTTGCCCTACCTGTCCCAATGCCTTTGCTCAGGTCCTGCAGACTGGAGCACTTCCTGGGCTGAAAACTTGTGTCTAAACATATCCTGGTTTGGGTTTCCTGCCGCTCAGATGTGTCTGCTGGAGTCTCCTTCATGACAAGTTCACACTAAATCTTCCCATGGCTTTGAACTTTGTCCTCTCTTCCTCTCTCCCTTCTCCAACCTGTCCCCGTCTGCCCATTGTATCTTGACTCTTGAATCACAAACCCCACGTTCTGCTGTTATCCAGGGAAGTATCAAGCAGCTGCTTTTGGCAGGTGATTAAAAGCAGGTGGTAATAAAGGAATTAATGGGACATGGGAATATGCAAAGAGGGCTCTGAGCTACTCGCTACCTGAAGTGGTATAAATAAAAACGTGGACTATTTTAGCTGCCTGCACTGCTGCAAATGTGATTGCCATCTTTAATTTGTTTTTCCAGCTAACTCTTGTTCACTAAGACATGGGCTGTTTTTCTTTGCTATCCAAGAACTCATGGTGTGAAAGAAGAACAATAAATAAAGATGGGAGCAGCTCAGGAAAACTACAGCCTCGGACAGAGCAATGTGCCTGATTTTCTCTTTTCTTTTTCCCTGCTGAAAAAGCAAGTATTTGATTATGTTTCTCTTTGTTTAGACTCTGTATTGAGAGATCAGCCTAAGAAAGGCTGAATCAATTAGAAAACAAAGAAATGTTGTCAAAAGGCTGTATAATGAGTTTCAGTTTGAAGAGACCCAGTCCCAGTGGATTGCTTTGAGCCTGGATCTGCGAGGGCACAGCCCCTGCCCCTCAGGTGCTTGTCTGGGGTCCCTGCCTTCACTGTATCATCAGTGGAGAGCTGGGAGCTTCATCCTCTGGGGAACATTGGTTATCCAGAAGAACATCTCCTATGGGAATGCTTCCTGGTTGAGAGTTGAGATTTAGGTGCAAAATCAGCCACGTACTCACTAAGCAAGAGACAAAAGTCAGTTCCCCCCTGGCTGTGCTTTGGCAGGGAATTAAATTCCTGCAACTGGATTTGGCACATGTGGGTTAAAGCATCTCTCCAAAGGCCACTGTATCCTGCAGTGCATATTCCAGCCCCTCCAGTGCGCTTTCCCTGTTAGGCTCTAGTGTAAATACAGCTGCTGACACGGGTCAGCGCTGCCTGTCACATCTTTGGTACTGTAAAACTACAGTTGTCCAACGTGATGGGGATGCTCCCTTTCACCCCTGTGTGTCCATGTTCTCTTTCTTCCCCCCCTCTCAAAAAGGAAAAAAAAAAAAAAAGAAGAATTTGGGTGGTCTTAAGCCCATATTCATATAATTCTAAAGCCCAGGAGTCAGTCCAGCCAGGAGGCCCTGGGAATCTTTTTATTCCACAGCTGTGCTGTCACAAAGGCGTTGCCTTCCTTGAACTTACAACTGAAGGCACTTTAAATAGAGGTTTCAGGAACTTCTTGAAATTGGTATTTATTTCTTGACTTTTGTCATGAAAATGCTTGTTTGGCAAAGGCAACAGATGCCCAGAGCTGTGCTGAGCTGGGGGTTGCTGTGCCAAAAGGTGGCACGTGATCCAGGCTGGGAGCATCTTCGATTCACTGAAATGAGTTTTGGGAAGTGTGGAAAAGAAGGAGCAATGTGAGAATGTTGGGCCAGTGATGCTGGGGCAGGGCAGGCTCTGGATATACGTTGTAATAGTTTACTTTCTCTACTATCAGCTTGTCTGAGGTTACAGTCTGGGATCAGTTAAGGCAGGAAAAAAAAAATTAATCCTTTCTAATGCTCTGCTTTTAAAAACACACCAAAGCTTTTGCACCAAGCTGAAACTGGAGGGTTTTGGTTTTTTTAGAAAGTTTATATAAAAACTTAGATATTCCATGTATAAGGAGTTTGTTCAATGTGTGTATTGAAAAAAACCTCACGTTGTAGGGGATTATCCCTAGGAAAAACATTGGAAGCCTGGGAAATTGGAGATAATGATGTCCTGAAAGAAACCCTCTTGACATGGTAACATGAGCAATTGCAGAATTTAAATAATCTTAACTCTGCATAGCAGGTGACCCTTTAGTGTGACTTCCAGAGCCACTGGGCTCCTTTAGTTCTAAGCAAGTCAGTGGAAACCGTGGATGTGCAGGGTGGGAACTGAGGCTCAAAAAATCTTGTTTGTTCCCCTCTTTCTTCCCTGGGAGAAATTTGGGTACTGTAGGTCAGTAGGGAAAACCTGGGGTTCTGATGAGGTTCTCTCCCAACCCTCTCTCTCTCCATCCTCCTGCGGATCTGTGCCCACCCCAAGGCAGAGCTCAGCAGGCAGCCAGTGGTTCCACAATCCTGTCTTTATTTGCTGAGCAATGAGCATGGAATTTTCTTTTCATTACTCCATCATTCATGACCTGGTGTGGTGGCTCCAAGAATCACATAACCTTATCGTGCACCCACCTTGGCATGAATGGTTTAAATCAACATTTCTGCCGGGGGCGGGGGGGAAATGGTTGTTTGGGAAATGGGGAGCATCCAGTAGCAGCGTGTGCTGGTATGTTTTTCCTGCTGAGTCTCTCCATGGCTTCAGATCCCTGTCTAAATACAGGTCCCTGACACAAGCCAGGCTGTTTTGGTGCGGTGGGCAGGGGGTTTGGGTCACTCCATCGGGGGGCTACAGCACCAACCAACCTTCTGTTGTGCTGGGGATCTCTGCAGCAGGAGAGCTCTGGTCTGCACACACACTGGTACCTCAGTCACAGAAGGTGAGATTTTGTTCAAACTGGGAGAAAGGCTCAGTTTTTAGTGGGAATGAGGTTCCTGAATATACAAGAAGCTGGGCTTTAATCTCTGTATCAAACCTGGAGCTGTTTATTGCCCCAGTGGCTGCACTGTAAGTCAGTGGGAGGTTACAAGGAGTGAGGCTGTGAGAGAGACAATGTTCACGGTGCAGTAGTTTGGAAGAGTGATTATTATTTTATTTTATTTTATTTTTGGTACAGGAGAAACAGCACTTGCAAGGGGAGTCTTGTGGAGAAGTCAGTATACAGAAGGCATTCTATTTTGGGATATTGAGATGATAAAGATGCTTAGGATGTCTAGTGAAGTGTCAGTGTGTGACACTGGCAACTGCTGTTTGCAAGATGAGGATAATAAAGATAACTGTCTTTTGGGTCAATCTGTCTTGGAATTTGCCTGATAAAGCTCTATCACTGCTCTTACATCAGGCAGTAACATTGATAGTGGTAAAATTTGATTTTCAAACCTTTGTCTACCAGTAACACCGGGAGGAAAATGGATCATTTTGATCATCCTAAATGCAATTTGTTGAGTTCTTTCCAAGCACATAATCCTGATACAATGCAAGGATTTTTGTTGGGGCATTTTTCAATTCAGACAGAACAAAAGCACAGACCACTTGGAGGTTGAATTATCACTTGCAGCTGCACTGATAAAAGAGCAAACACTAAATGCCTCTACAGTTGTGAATGCTTTAGAAGCAGTGAAGTTTCTCTAAAGCAGCTGCTTTCTCCACTGTTATCTGGTGTCTCATGGAGAGCAGTATCTCCTCCTTCCTGGGGCATTCCTGCATCTGTCTTATGCACATAACACGGGCACGGATCAACCGTGGGGACAACAGCAGGTTAGAGCCTGGGATCTGTTCCCAGAGGGATGTCCTGCTACTAGCATCAGGCTTGAGCTTCTGCTCAGGAGTATTCAAATTAAATTATTTTGTCTGGGGTTATGGGCTTTCAGTCTCTTTGTTCTCAATAGTAAATACAGAATAGATCTGTACAGTGAAAGGATACTTCTGAAAGAGGAGTCAAATGCATGGAAAATGGGCAGCTTCTGTGCTTTCACTGGTACTTGGAACATGTCAAGCAGTGTTTCTGGGATCCACCTGGAGTCTTGGCCTGAAATTCACCAGTTTTTATTTAGTATTGGCCAATATTTTTTTCTTCTTTTTTCTTTTTTCCCCCTGTGGTCACCACGCAGGTGGAGATAACGCACTAAAAAAGCCCGTGTGAACTCAGCCTCCTGGACTCTCTGCAGTGAAGATCTTGATGTTCAGAGGGAATCAGAAGAGAGAGGACTCCTCAGCAATCTGGGATGTGGTGTTTTCCTACAAGAAGCAGTAGGATCTGTGCTCCTGCTCCGCTCCCATTCCTTGTCACCTCGCTGCTGACAGTCGCTATCTCAGCCTGGAGGTGAGCCAACACCAGGGCCACTTTGTGAGTCAAGTGTCAGGACATGGCACGGGCTGATAGGGCCTGAAATCTTCCTGAGCCCTTAGAGATAACAAAGCCAGGTGCTCCTGAGAGCCAGAGTTCAATTCCCATCACCTCCTGCCAGCCCTGGAATCTCGGAAGGGCGAGCGGAGAGGCCGCGCGTGTTGACAGGTCAGAGGAGGGGTTTGCTCTGAACATTGACTTTCTGAGGAGTGGGAGAAGGTTGGCTGCGTCCATGCACTTGCTCCAGACTATTCCTACATGTGTAGCTGCTTTGAAGGGCCCACTTCTGTGCTATCTGGGCACTGTAACCGACAGTGGTCACAGAGAGTGAGGACCCGGAGCTAGGCTGCCTAAGGATATAAATCCCAGTTGGGCAGAGGTGGGACCCTGGGCTGGGATAAACACAACACCGTGGAGGGGTTAATCAGCATTTAGAGCCCTCATTAGCACCCTCCACACTCCAAAGCCCTTGTCAAAGCAGTGCTGGGCTATCGTGTCTTAAATTTGTTATGTCTAATCAGCTATTGACAAAAAACTAATGGTGAAATTACCAACGTTATTGCTACAGTAGGTAAAGCAAATAGTTGCTCCCCTGGGTCATTTGCTGAAAAATCAGACTCGGTTCAGCTCCAACTGTTTGCAGCCGACCTTGTCGAACTCAGCAAACAATTTGAACCAAACTTTCCCACTCTTCCCAAGGAAGAGTGAAGTGAAAGCTGTCACTTCAGCGGGCTTTACATGAAGTGTTCAGGCTTTGTTTTGAAATGGGGTTCTCAGATCAGGTTCAGTTAAACTTAATAATAACATAAAATTCTGAAAGTAAAGAAATTTAAAAACCCACTTGCCATTTGTGAACGTAAAGAAACATTTCTTTCACTCTGAAACGCGTTTTCTCCCATGTTCACTTTCTGACAAGCAAACAGAAACATTTTGGTGTTAGAGTGACTCTGAGCAATTACAGTGAGCAACCTGGAGAAATACTCCTTAGATCATTCCCTGCTCCAGGCTGTGGGAGATCAGGCCTGAGTGCTGAGGCTTTGTGGGGAGCTCCCTTTGTGCTGAGGGAGCAAAGTTATCTGGCCCTAACTCTGTTAGTGCTGTAGATCACCCCCAGGGCCCCAGCCCGTTGTCACGGCACTGCTGGGACAAGGATTTGGGTCCCATTTGTTTATATTTTGCATGAGGGACTGAGGGTGTCCCCAGTCATTGTTATCAGATAATGCCACAAAGTGGGATAAATGAGGGGAGGTGGAAGAGAGGAACATCTACAGCCCATCACCACAGCAGAAATCCGCCTCGGTGAAAATGAGGCCGGAGAGACACAGATAAAAATAACTTAGGATGTGTTTAGTTAAAATAAGACCAAATCTCAGCATTTTGGCCAAGCAAAGTGGAGGAATCAGATCCTGACTGCACATCTGCAGCCAGGAATATTTTGGACACAGACCTGTTAAGTGATCAAATGCGTGTTATGTGTGGAACCTTGTTTAAATCTGAATGTTAGTCCCACTCAGAAGATTTACAGAAACTGTTTGGTTCTTAATACCTCTTCTGAAGATATATCTCCACAATCCAAGTGTGTTTATTGCTCAATAATAAACAGTGTCGACAGGAAACTCATCCAGGGTAAACATGATCCTTATGTTTTACTTCTGCCTTTTCATACGAGGTCAATGCCCTGCTACAACTTTCTTCTCCGAATTCTTACTAGTTCAGTTTAAATGTTTCCTCAGTGTCACCAAAGGGTAGAAAAAGCTTAATTTAGTGCTACAGTTTTTAGGCCTGTGAAATATTGAACAGGTAAGTAAGTCTGTAGAAACACCTTCTATTATTATTGTTATTATTATTATTGTAATCATTATTATTATCTCCAGTTTAATTCCACTGCTACTCATAATTCTTGTACAGACTGTTTTCTTCTAATATGTTAAGAATTATGCTCACTAAAGTGAGATAAAACTAGCTCAGTAAAGTCAGGTAAAATTAAATGTTGTCGGTATATCTTGTTCACATCTCCTCTTCAAAACGCTTGTGATGAAAGACAACCTTCTTGCTACATCACAAATGACACTTTTCTTGCTTTTTCATTAAAAATAGAGATGTTAATCTTTTGGAATTTTTGATATTTTTGTTCTACCTCTTTTTATCCTTTATTGATACTGGATGCAATAGAACAAGGGTGCTAAAAAGTTGCAGAAGATGAAAGACGGTCTAGGAAACTTTAAAAAAAAACACAACAAAAATCCCCAAAACAAAGTAAGAAAAAGCTGAAATAGAAAACCAGGAAAGATACGATCAGCAACAGTGATGTTAGACATGATTTGAAACAATAAGAAAGGAAAAAAAAAGTAACATCCTTCCATGTTTTTGAAAATAGTAAATGTTTTATATTAGCATTTAATTTTTATAACAAATGTTGTTTTGTGAATGTTTTAAACAAAAATTAATTCCATTACAGAATTGCTTCAAAATCCCCAGCCTCTATCTAGAATTTTTGTATACCATAGAATTCCAACACCTTTTAGTCAGGACTTGGAAAATCAGTGTTTAACTGGGAGCTTGTCTTGCCCTTTTATGTCTTCTTATTATTAACCAAAATGTTTTTCTTTTCAATATTTAATTGCAGCCTTATAAATTTTGTAGAACTCTGGGAACGAAACAAGACTCATTTCCACCCCGTGTCCTGCTGGAATTCTTGGACTCTGAAGAACAGCAATGTAAGTTGTAGGAACCACAACTCAGGACCTTCATTTATATTTTTCTTCTATCTCTGAGCTTTGAGGAACAGAAGATTCCTGACTTTTTTTTTTTAGGAAAAAAAGGGTTTTCATGAGAACGAATTCTGAGCCTGCTTTGGGATGGGAACCAAAGCACAGCAAATGAAGATTGACTGAGAGATTTGTTTCAGGAAGATCCTTGTTGATTAGCATTCATATTTTAGCATAAACCCACTCAAATTAGTTGGAAACAGCAAAGAAACTTCCTTTTGGTCATCTCTAATTAATTAGGATCCTTTCAGCTGCAGACTGGTGTGTTTAGGGTAACACTGAAGCTACAGAGGTCAGGGATATGGTTTTTGGTAGCACCATATTTTTCCTGTTTCTGAAGAAGGGCAGTCTATGAATTTTTGCCCTTCCCCTTGTTCGCTCACCTGCCAATAACTGCAGCACCAAGTCATCACAGCTCTTAAAATGTTTAAAGGCGTGGTAAATTTTATACTGCTCTGGTGTGGGGTAGCTGTAAGCTGGGGACTTGCCAGTCCTTTCCCAAGGGATGGAAGTCACCAGCCAGAGGGTGCACAGCTCTGGAGTCCTGGCATCTGCTACACATTTATTGTCATCAGCAGCCCCTGTGTGTGAGCTTAGGGACAGGGGGAGGGGACAGCTCCTTTGGTTTCGCTGGGTTCGTGACATAAGGGTGTATGTTTGCAAATGCTTCTTTATTTGTGTGCTCACATGTTAAATTAGTTCGTGGAACTGGGAGGGTCACACAAGACACAGGCAAAAGCCTCTTACAGCAAGTTTTGGTTCTGCAGCTCTGCATCTTTCCAGTTTCTTTCCTGCCCTGTGAGAAACTCTGGGAGTCATGTCTCTGCCTGAGACTGCCTTTCTAGACATCCTTAGGGGTGGCATTCCCAGGAGGCTGAGTCGTCCTGCTCCTGCTCCTCCCAGAGCAGTGCTTTGCGGGGCCCCCGGAGTCCTTTTCCATCCTGGCACCCCTTGGCATGGCCCAGGCATCTCCCAGTTCTCTGCTGCCAGCCCAAGGGTGTGCAGCAGAGGTGATCTTTCCTTTGAATAAATAAAGAATTCCTTGTTGTGGATTATGGGTGTGAAATAAGGATATTAAGTGCTGGCCATGGCATTTTCCTACCCCAGCCCATGGCTTCCAGCACCAGCTGTGGCATCCCGTGGAAGGAGAGCCTGTGCACTGCTCTTTAGGGATTTGCAAAAGAAATATAAAGGTTTTTTAATTTACTGTACAGGCTGTATCACCCTCACCTTGTTTATTTTAGTTTCCAGTGCATAGTTGTAAGGTTTTTGAATTGCTGCAACAATTATTTGCTGGTCGCCTTTAACATACTTGCTGTTCTTTTGCACCAGGGGGGCTAAATATCATTACCTCTCACTAGTACATATTTTTTTCCCCACATGAAATGCTGAAAGCATTTCTACAAAAAAGGGGCCTGGGAACACTTACAGGCATTTATTATTCAAATCTATTTTTAACCAACTAATACCTTCCTACCAAAAAAACCCAAAAAACCCCCCCACTTAACTTTTTGAAGGAACTTTATTTTTTCCACTGTGTACTGAATTTATGCTGGGAAAAGCTGGGACTGGTTCTGGACAGCCAACCATGCAATTAGCTGATTCCTTGAGCTATCTGAGGTGAGTGCAGTTCCCAACATCTTCTCAAATAAATGGTTTCTACCTGAGAGTGAGCTGGTTCAAATTGAGCATATTTTTCAGGGGCTTTGAGTTCTGACCCGTTTCTGCTGTTCTGGCAGGTGAGATTATCGATGTGAATGTTCTCTGGCAGTTAAAGGAGTTGAAGGTGTCCTCACTGAGACTCTGGAGTCTTTTCAGCAGTGGTGAAGCTGAAAAGCCCCTCATCCTTCTGTGTGAAACACAGGGAATTGTGCTGGAGCTCCGAGTGCTGAGGTCAGGCCTGGCCTTATTAAAGTCAGTGGCGTCGTTCCCATTGACTTCAACAGAGCCAGAATTTCACCCTTTATTTTTATAACTCCTTCAGGGGATCTTTGGGGTGGGGAGGGAATAATGCTAGTGACAGGAACCTGGCCTCGGCAGAGGATGGAAGCCTGGCCCATTCCAAATGGGATGTGAGGGTAGGACATGGAGTCAAGTTACTTGCTGATGGGGCTCTCTGCAGAAGGTTATCAGAGGGAATTGCTTGAGGAAGGCAGCGCAGCCAGAGGTGGTGGTGGCATATTCAGAACATGAGGGGGTTGCTGTAGGTGATAAGAAGGAAAAAAGGGGGGTTATCAAACACAAAATAACAGAGAACCCATAATGGCCTAAATAGGAACAGAAACCTGGAGTGGGTGTAACACTGGATGTAGCTGTGTCCATGAAAAGTTACTTTAAAAGTGCAAGGAAAGCATAAAACAAGTAAGTCCAGATAAAACTGTAGCACAGACTGGGTGCTGCTGGGAGGGGTGCAGGTCATGCTGTGGAGCCACTCTGCTTGATAGCTAGAAACACCTGGGCTGAAATTCCCAAAATGCAGAATTAGATGGAAATCCTTGATCCACTCTGGGATTCCTTACCCTTGCTGGGCAGTGCAATGTGCAGATCTCAGTATGAAGCCTTTTTATTCTCTGAAATCCAAGACTGGCCTATGCAAACATATAAATGGGATTAATGAATGCAGCTCATTACCGGCTCTTGATTGAGACCACACATGCTGATAATCAATCACTCTGGAGTGCTAATGGCTGTGGGTGACTGACCCCTAACCCAGGCTTTGATGGCCATCTTGTCAGGGACACTGAGCAGAGGGCTCTGGACAGCATCCACTGCTCCGGAAAGCAGGCCAAGGAGCCCTGGCCAGATGCATGTGTTGACTGGAGGAATGATCTATGCTCTGAGGGACAAATTGCCTCCACACTCAGCTTCTCTTTCCCCTGGTGAGAGAAGACCAACTTGAGTTGCGCCAAGGAGATTGGGATGAGGAGGCCCTGGGAAGGAAGAGACGGGAATTGCGCAAAGGGAGGGGTGTCAGGGGAAAAGTCCAGCTGGATTTCCCTCGGCAGCAGGGGCTGGCGGAGGTGTTGGTGAATTCCTTCAGATGGTAGTTCCCTGGAGTCACGCTGAGGAAGGATGGCAGAGGAGAGCACTGGGTGCTCTATCCCTGTCTCCCCAGGGTGCCTGTGTGTGTGTGTCCTGGGCCAGCTGTTTGTTGGGGAGTGCTGAGAGGGGCCACAGCTCTGCCAGGCTTTGCAGTCACACTGTGTCCATCTCTGGTCAACTTTTAGGAGCATGGCACACGTTGCCATGTTGTCCTGACACTGTGTGTCCTACTTACAGCAACACTAAAAAAATATCTTTCCTTTAGATTTGGTAAATCCCTGGGACTGGTTTCAATTGGCTGTAACAAAAATGAGCAGATTGAATGTTTTTTGTTGTCTGGGGCAAAAATCTAAGATTATCTTGTTAAGATAATTTAGACAGCCCCTGTTCTGAAGCGGCATCATGCTGGACTCTGAGAAAAAAACTGTGGAGAAAGATTTGCTGTGGAAGCCTGTGGTGGACCTCTCATCCAGGGAATGAGGTTGTACAGTGGCTGCTGCAGGGGACTCTGGCCTTGCTTCTCAGCTGAGGTTCCCTTAATCCTGACTTCTGTGCTGGTCAATTCTGCAGAAGCTCAGGGTGAGACAGATTTCCCCTACCCCCTCCATGGCGGCCCCAAAATATAGAGCCTTTTGTTTGGACTAAAAATTACAAATTCAAGTGGTTCATTTTTGAATAGCAAGAGAAATTAAAGCCAGCTGGGCCTGGGGTGGCTGAAACGAGTCAGGTTCCCAGAGCATTTGTATTCATGGCTGAAAGTGGGGCTTTGGAGAGTCCTCTGAGCACAGGTTTGCTGCTCTGCAGGAGGTTGGGTGCAGGGGCTGACAGCCAGGGGTTCGTAGCAGTTGCCTCTTGGCTGCTGAGGTGCTGTCACTTGGTCGTGTCACTCACCCCAGAGTTCAGGGCAACTCTGCTCACCTGGCACCAGGATAGAAATTCAGACTGGTACGTCCCCAAACCCTGCTGCTCTTCCCCAGTGCGGCCCTTTCAGTGAACCTCCCACATTGTCTGCCTTCCTCAGCTCTCTCCCACCTCTGGATGTTCTCCCAGAGGTGTCCATACCATTGATTCACTCTGGATCCCAAATCCAGGTGCCCTGTGATTGCCGGGGGCTGGGTATGTTGGTTCACCAATTAAAATGCTGCTGGGAGTGGCCAGACCTGGTGTAGACTATGGACCACCAGTCTGGAAGGGCTGGGAGATGGATTTTGATAGCCCTGCTCATGTTCAATAGTGTGAAATAATCTTGGGGGATGGAGGTTGTGGCTGTAGTAGAGAGAGGCAAGAGTGATTGATGGAAGAACTGCTCTGTCTGAATATTGGCAATTCTCCCTTTGGTCTCTCTTGTGATAATTTGACATTTTAGCTCAGTTTTAGCCCATCAAGAGACGTCCAAAAGGGGGTTGTATGTTTGAGGCAGCACGGATTGTGTTCCCATGATTAGGGCAGGGCAGGGACTGGTGTGTCTGCAGACAATTAAGGAGCAGCACAGAGCGTGCAGTGCAGAAAAGGCTATTCCCAAAACAACTCCATTCCTTACATCTCATGGATCTTGGGCCTTTGATATTGCTTTGGCTATCTCTTGCTGTGGGTTTCCTCCAGCAACGGGCTTGGATGTTCAGTTTTGACAAGCAGCCAGACGTTTTCAGTTCCCTCAGAAAGGTCACTGAGAGTTGGGCTGGATATCTCACTGCAAATCTCCTGACTCTGGGTCTTCTCAGGAGGTTTCCTATTCTCCAGGTTTTCCCTTGGCCAGTTGGAACTGTTAACAGCTGCCTTTGTTTCACCACTTCTGGACCTGGACCAGACATGGAAACAGGCGTGTGTGTGCTGCAGAAATCTCTGATTGTGGTGTACGACCCATACAGTGAGAAAAACAATTGCAATTTGCCAGTTTCAGTCACTTTCCTGGGAGTTGAAAACTGCAAAAGATGCTTCATAGGAAGAAAATTTCAGCATCTATTAAGGAAAAAAAAGGGGGACAGGTTGTTCACAGTCTGCTGGTTAAAGAGTAAAAAAATGTGAATAAAGCAGAGAAAATACCCCAAACTCAAACCCCAGACCTGCCCGAGAGTCTTGTCCTAAAATAACATCAGCTGGCAAGAGACTTTAAAGCAAATGAAAAGTACAATCAGCAGCTTAAAGATCACCCTTTCCATTATGCATTGGTGGCTTTATCAAGTAGATATCGTGGATTAATCAATCAGGAATAAATAGCTGAATATAAGAAGGGCAGAAAGTTAAGGCACAGGCTGCAAGGTGAGCTTTAGGTATGATTTTTCTAATTGCAAGCAGGATAAAAGAGGAAAAAGTTTTAAACCAGTGAAATTTTCAGCAATACCTTGTTTTATAAACAGAATGAGAATGGAAGGTGGGAATCAGAGAAGGTGTCACTGAACACTCCTCTTCAAATAACCTTGCAAACATCAGTGTGTAAGATTTTGATTAGGTTCTTCTGCTGCCTTGGTTTTCTGTGAAGATTGTACATTTTTAGTTGCAGATTTAATTGAAAAGGGTGTAACAGTAAAAACCTGAAAAATATTCCCACCTCCTGGCTTGGGTGACAGATTTAAGTGGAAATTTTCGGCAAAAAAAAAATCAGATTTAGTTATGATAGTAGTTGTGCAAATATATGTCACTTTTGCCACATCGTTTTATGAAAAAAAAAAATAAAATAATCACCCAAATCAGGTAGATCTTGAAATCTAACAGATCAAGGGGTTTGTGTTTCAAAATTGGGTGTTTCAACACTTCAAAATTGAAATAAATAATCCCTTCAGATTGAGTTAATGTTTAGTTTGGACACAAATTAGGTCATTGCAACTTTCTACTTTGTTGGAATTTCTCAAAAGACTTTTGGATTGGGCAGATCCAAACCAGTGCTCTCTGGTTTTTAGAGGCTGCTGCAAAGGCAGAATCAGTTGTTTACATAGTTCAGCTTCTGATCCTGATCCTGGCCTTGCTCAAGATAACAGAAATCCTGCATCCGACACAAGGTGGTGGAAATCCTCTGGGATTTTTCTTCCACAAGAGGCAATATTTTGAATAAGTGGGACATCTTCCCTGTTGCCAGCAGGCAGAGCCATAAAGTGGAATGCCAGCTCTTCCAACTTTTAGCAATGTCCTTGCTTTATTTCACTAGGTCAGTGAATCCTTCTCTGGCTCCGTGGTTCCCGTATGTTTTCTGATCCTCACAAGTATTTCCCGTTCCTGAAGATCACTGCTCGCGGTGCCCAAAGTACTCAGGGATACATGTTTATGGCCCTTAGCTGGGGGCCAGCCAGCAGAGACTTAAATTTGCAGTTACAACCCTTTTGGGCTTGCAGGTTCATAAACCCCTTTTGCCTCCATCCCAGTATCTGCCGTGGTGCTTGGAAGGTCTGCTGGGTCCTTCTGGAAGCGGTGAAATTCCACAGGGAGCAATCCTGGGTACCTGCAATTTCTGCCTTACTTGGTCTTGCCAGTAAATGCCATTAAGACTCTTTTTATGAAACAAGTTTAATTAATTCCCTGGAATTTAATGGGCATATTGCAGTAGCCTGTCACCCGTTTACAGCACGGGGTTCTGAATGCACACAGCCCTTTTAAAAGATGAGAGCTGGCTTTGCTAGATCAAGTTGTCATTAGGTTTAACTAGGTCTTTAATTAGAACCAGATGCATGAATTATTTTAATCACTGCTATATATCTTAACAGTAGTTTGTACATTGACACAAAGTCAAGAACATCAAACAGAAATTAACTGCTGGAGCAGGAAAGCTGCCAACCTCTAAGGGAAGCAGTTGATCAGAACCTGTCATCTTGAAAGGCTCAAGGAATGCAAAATAAACAGTCAGGATTAGTATACTAAATATGGCTTATCAGCCCCACTCTCTTCTCTGATAATTCATCTATATCATTTATTTTAATACTTTGCTGTGCGTATCTCAGACTCTGTAATTAGAGAGCTCCAGGTATTTGCTCCTTCCTGCCTTTGAAATCCTTCGCTTTGAGGCTCTTCAGAGAGAACGATACGATTATTACCTGGTATTTGATGCACAGTACAAAAGGATTTGCACTCAGAGCTGCCCCTTTAAATGCAACAATGGGCTGGAGTTCCCGCTGGCACGCTCCAGGATTCCTGCCTTTCTGAGCAGGCTGGGGGAAACTGAGGGAAGGCTTTGCAGGCATCTTCACTTCTAGATTTCTGGTACCCCAGGGATGTGCTGGGGTCCATCGTCCCACCCACCTCTGCCCATTCCTGGCTCAGACGCTGCCTGATCCTGGATTTCTGCATCTCCCCACTCACTGTAAGGAAGGAATTAGGAAGGGGGTTCAGGAAGTCTCAGCACTGTCACCTTGTGAATAAAGCCTCCAAAGGGAGTAGAATTAAACTGACACCGAGTGATTTTGTCAGAAACACCCAGGGTGATTTTGTCTGTTTGATGTCTGATTATACAGCAATTACTTTCTAATTACGGTGTTGATTTGAATGAGATTATTGTGCTCTTGATCAAATGCAAGTGCTGTGATAAACCCCACTGCATTTGTCTGTTTTCTTGCCAAGTAATGATGATGTATTAAGTGGGATTATATTATCTTTTAAGAATGTTTTGCATTTATCAGTTATGGTCTTACTATGGCCTTTATTGTTTGAAACAGTGATCAGGTATCTGTGAAAATCAGTGAAGCTATAAGACTCCAGTTTCTTTTTCTCTTGATTTGGAATTATCTTACTCTGATAAATAAGAGCAATAATTTATACTTTATACCAAGCAATATTTTATCTGTAAAAAGAGCCCTTAACTGCAATGTGCTTTTCACTTGGTTAGGAATCTTTCTCTCCAGCCAGAGCCAAATAATCTTTGCTTTAGGATCCCACAAACATTTTTCCCCTGGAAACTTAGGAAAGTTTTAAAAATGTTAGTACTCCAGAGCTTCTTTACCTGCTCCATAATAGATTTCCTCCAGGAAACTGGATGAATCTGTGACAGTTCCAAAGGATATTCCAGGGACTATAAATACCGTTTGGATCTGCTGTCCACACTCTGTGCTTAACTTCCCAGCTTGGATAAGCTTATCAGGTGATCAGATAGGTGGGAATCGTATCTAAGATAGGCAAAATGCTCTTTTTTACTTCGCTTCCTTGCTGTTTCCAAGCTTTTCCAGTGCCAGTGGTGGCTGCAGGGGTGTTTGGAAGGTCCCGGGAGTGATGCTGGGCCGACACGAGGTGAGAGGAGGGGGGAACACCCAGGCAGAATGACCAGTGTGAACCAGCAGATGTCAGGTCACTTATCTAAAAACTCATCTCCTAATGGACAGGTTGAAAGAGCCCAGAGCTGAGCATGCAGGAACTTGCAGGTTTGACAATTAGCTCTTGAAAACCCAGAGAAGCTTCCCACTGGAACGCCCGCCTTTCCAAAGGGTGTTACAAATGCTCTCTTTCACCCAGTCTTGCTTTGTCTGCTCCAGTAGTTTGCCCACCTCTGAAAGCAGAACAGGCTCAAAGTTCCTTGCTTAACACCAGAACACTGAAGCAAATGTCAGTAGGGTGGGTGTCTCAAAAGGAGAGGAGGCATTAATCAGCTTTTACCTGCTGCCTCCCAGGAACTAGCAGCGGAGGTGGGCAGGAATTGGGATTTCCATTCAGAGCTGCATTCCAGTATTTACTTGGACATTTACCTTCACAGGATCAAAGAGTAATGTGAGTTGGGAGCAGCCTCTGTGTGTCCCCAGGCCCACCCCTGTGCTCACGAGGGCCACTTGCACCATTAGGTCTTTTTAGTGACAAGTCACAGTAAAGTTTATGTACCTTTAAACCTGATGTTTTATATATATAAAAAGAAAGGGAATAAAAAGGTCAGAAAAACCCCACTTTGATCCAGGAATGATGAAATATTCTTGATCAAAGTAGAATATCGTTGACATTCTTGAATTGAGACACTTCATTAGAATCTGTTTGACAATAAAATGCATCTGCCTGTGATACCGTGGCCTCGTATCAGAGGCGGTGCCAGCTGCTGATGCTTCGTTTTTCCTGCTGTGCCATTGCTTCCTGAGTTATGTATCTGAAGATGTTCCTGCTTTCCTCATGCCTTGCAATCATAGCGTTGCTATTTTTCTACAGTTAAACGCCTGCCCTTGCCAGTCTCTTGTACTTTGATCTCTCCAGACTCTTCTCAGCTCACCCAGGAGCTGCACAGTCTCCTTCCTGTGTGTGTATTCTGGGGAATCAAGATCGCCTTGACACGATGATTGCTTTAGAGAGAGGTTTCTGTTCAAAGCCAGAGACTCTCACAATCCATCCTTGCACCTTCTGTTAGGTAACTGTGGATGGAAAGTGCGTGGAGGGGTGAGCCCCTTGTTTTTCCTGGGAAGGTGGATGTTTAAATGCTCCTTGGGACACTGTACCTCCAACAGCAGGGAGTGTCTGGCTCAGACACCTTCTGCCAGGGAGAAGGATAGAAAAGGGACAGGTGCAGAGATTTTCCAGGTCAGACTTGGCAGGCAGTTCCATTTGTGGTGGTGTTGATGCCACTGTTAAAGAAAAGCAGCTTTGAGATTCCCTGTTTTCACAGGCGTTTATCCTTGTGATGGAGAAGAGCTTGTGGAATCACAGACAGGGAAAAGGAAAGCCCTGTCCTTTGTTCAGTCAGTGCTTGTGGATGGTGGTCAGTGTGTTGCAGGGCTCTATGTTTGCTCAGCCTGTGCATTTACACCTCCAGGCCTCAGTGTGCCTGTTGGATGATGATGATGGTGGTGGTGGTGGCGGTGGTGATAGCTTCTTTATGTCTTCAGCCCCGTCCTCCTTTTTGCCGTTCCTGGACCTGGCTGCATTTCCACACTCAGATACATTAAGGCAGCAGGACAAAGGAGCTCCTCCTGTGAGCTGGGCCAAAAAAAGAAAGTCAAATAAAACCTCCATTCATGGGATGAAGGCCGATGAAAGGCGGAGAGGGAGGATGACACAAAGCTGACAGCTGTGGCACACGTCTCCTCTCTGAGCCAGCAAAGCTGACAAGTAGATTGCTCAGGACAGGCACTTACAGGTTACCCTGTCAGCTACTTGAATGCCTTGTCTTTTATCTGCCACCTTCCTAGGAAAGAACAGAGGGAGCCTGTGCCCATCTGATGAGCTGGTTCCTACTGGCACATCATCAGCTTTAGGAGCACATGAACACAACATAGTCCAAAAGCTCCTCTTGGGTTACTGAAATCTCTCCCCTCTCTTTTCTTGCATGCGGGAGGACACGTACCTGAGGCAGCTGTTTGCCCTTCAAAAGTCCTATTCATGGAAGCAAAATTCTCCGTCCAGTCAGAATTAGCCCTTTTTTTGTCTCATAGAGCCCCACACCATGAGCCACTGCACAGCAGAGTGGCTTTGTCTGTGTGGGGTAACTCCTGCAGTGCCCGGAGCTCCTTGGGCTGGATGTGATTTCAGGCCTTGGCCTTGTTTCTGTCTCCACCAAAGAGAAGGACAGAGAGGGCTGGGACTTTTTTCTCCTAACATTTGCTTCGAGTTTTTGTGAATTTTTGTGTCTAGTTTCAAATGAAGGAGAAAGACATGAAACCTCCTTTTGCCTCTTCCTGGTCCAGCAGTGTGGGGTCAGGGGGAAGTGTGTGACCTCCTCATAAAATGCATCCTTAGTTAAAAACAAACAGAACTTGCCCAAACAACACAAATCCCAGCATTCCCCAACTTCAAAAAAATTAATTTCAAACTGTAATTGTCTTCTCTTGTAACTCAGCCACACAGTGAAATCTCTACAGAAAGAACATCCCTTTTTTTTTTTTTTTTTGCACTATTTCAAGTTATTTCTGACCATGACCAATTTATTTGACCTGGCAGCACATTTTCTACCCTTACTTACAGAACTGATTTAATGCTCTCTCTGGAAAATTCAGCCTGAGATCAGTGTAAAATTTGGAGATGCTCAGCCTTAACAGTTGCAGCTGTTTCAGTCATGCCCTGAACAAGGATGTGCCAGGTAATGTTACCTGTTGTTACCTTTCATGTTAAACTGCTACCTAGAACTGATGTAAATCAGGATTTTAGCTGCACTGCAGAACTAAGATAAGTCCCTGTCGACTCTCAGAAGTTACAGAAGTTAACAAAAATTAATGCCAAGCAGTGAGTCTTTCAGGGAACGTAGTAAATTCTCTAACACATCATCCTCTCCTCTTTTTCTTCCCCAGAACTGTGCAGTCAGTGTGTTTATAGCAGACTAAACAGGCTGTGTGGTACAAGGGCTTAAAGATTAATTAGTAAACAATTATGATACCCTTTGAAGAGGAGAAGAGCTGAGTGTGATTACGATAGAGATACATTTATGGGCCATGGGCCATTCAGAGCATTGCCAGTAATTAAAGATCTGTTCTCTGCTGCTCCAGTAGCTCTTTTAATTACCTTGTATAAATGTATATATCTGTGGTATCATCAAGCCATTTCCCTGAGCACACAGGTTTTGTTGTTATAGATGGAGATGATTGCATACAATGTGTTTTGTGGTTGCTCACGAAATGAATTGAGCTGCCTACACCCCCACTGCTATAAATCAATGTCACTGCAGGCCCAGGGAGCTGATTCACACCAGGGAAAGCTGAGTTCCATAGGGTTTTCTGGATGTTGGGATCTTCTGTTGTCAGTCAGAGAAGTGTGGTCAGGCCGAGAGACTGTGCCCCTTTCCCAGAAAGGGAAAAGGCATTTCTTTTCCTTGGGATCTCAGTCCTGTGTGCTTTCCTGGTGTCGTACTGATGATGAATAACACTTCCTGACTAAAATATTCCAAAGCAAAAAAGGTAGTCCGTGTCTCAGGAAGCTTTGGGTCCAACTCTGTCCTTTTTGTTGCCCTACCTGAGCAACCCACTCACAGCCCAGGAAAACTGATTTGTATTTGAGGTACTTCGGAATGCTCTGGTTCATCCTGATAAATAGTGACGCCGAAGCTGTGCCCCTTGAGGAAAACAACATATAGACACGAGGTAAAGCAGAGAAAGTGGAGTTTTGTTGGAAAGTCAAAGCTCCTGCTGGCAGGACACCCCTCTGAGAAGCCTGGCTTTGCTGGTCAGGCTCTGTGGGGTAGGTGCAACCTGCTTAAGGAGAGAAAAGCAAGATTCATTTATTGAAGCATTTAGAGGAAAAATGTGAATCCCTGCCAAGGGGCAAGAATTTAGATGACCTTGGCTGAAATAAGAATATATTGTTCCCTTTCAATAGGGAACAGGAACAAGGAGCTGTGCTCACTCCAATGTCAGGAAAAAAATGTTTGTGTTCAGTACATTGGAGAAATGTCCAGAAATAGTTCACCTTAGTGAAAATATTACTTCTGGAATATTACCAAGGTCAGCAAGACCCTGACTTATCAATTCTGTTAATGTTCACATAAATTCAAGCTGTCAAACACTAACTTGTCCAACTGAGATATTATGAAAGACTCTCATCTGTGTCTCCCTTCTCTGTATTTCTTTCCTTTTTGCACACTTCCATCCTTCTCACATTGCAGTTTCGAGGTGCAGCCTGTGGCACGACAGGACTTCAAGGCTTTAGATTTTCTAGGCTATAAATGAGGCAGAAAGTGGGGATTCTGCTTAAATAATACTTAAAATAATGCACAGTTCCCGAAAAGCCCTCTGGGTCTGTGAGCAGGGTATCAGTGTCTTCACGGGGCGCTGTTGGATAACCAGTGCTGTGGGTATTGTTCTAGTGAGGGAGGGCAATGGGTAAGGATTCAGCACAGGGATGGAATTCCCTATAAAAGCATAATGCACGAAGCAATTGGGGTCTGTCCTTCTCCTAAACCTTCAAGAACTGCTTTGTCATTTGTGGAAGGGACAACAAACAACTCACACTTTCCTTTCTTTGTTTCTCTGTTTCTTGCTGCTTTGGAACAATAACTACATATATCTGAGAGCCTGATAAGGGATGAGGAGCCCAGGGGTACTGGTGACATTTCACAGGATGAAGTTAAGAGATAGCTGACCTAATGTGACAAGTGTCTTTTTTCAAGTCTTTGCTAATAGCAGTAACCACTTAAACTCCTTAGGTGTGTGTCAAATGCCATGGGCAGTCCACTGAATCATGTCAAAAGGCTGCCTCTCCTGACTGAACAGTCTCATATCAGCACAAAGCCCTGTAAATCCACCAGGTGGGCTTTAATCATGCTGCTTTCAATGGAGTTTGGATAGCAAGAAGTGGTTGAGAGGCTAATATTTCACCCTCTGTGGCTGGGACTAGTTCATTACTGCTCAGTGATGCTGACTGTCCTTTTAGCTGCACAGCCTGGCTTGGTTTTCACTTGTTTGTCCTTTGAGGACTTGAGCTGATTAAAAAAACGGGGGGAATTTTCTCTTGGTTTTCACAGGACTTTAGTCATTCTTGACCAACACTGAATTTTGAAACACTTTGTGGTTGAAATCCTGTTTGGAAGAGTCTGGGAGAATGAGAGGTAAACCCAAGGCAGACCAGCCTTGAGTTTGTGCTTAGATATCATTGTCAAGATGCCACTCTTTTATTTTCTGTGCTCAGGTTCAATTAGACCATCCTACATCAGGCTTCCATTTCTCTTGGTGCTTTACAAGCACATTACCAGAGTCCATTTGTGATAATAAGAAGTACAAGTGGCATACAGGTGTTATCCTAGGAGCAGAAAGAAACTAGCATTAAAAAAAAGGGAGTGTAAGGTGAAGTTGCAACTCCCCGTGCAGGATTATGCTTAAAAATGAATGCAGCAAGTAATAGTGACAAGCTGGAAACACCTTAAAAAATTCTACAGTATAAACATTCCTATGTTTATATAATGTTTATAAACATTCCTATGTCTCAGATAATAGTATAACTGCAATGGGATATCATTCCTTTACTGCTTTCCCCTTCTCCTCTCCCAGCTGCCAGTCTTTACCTACTGCATTCCAGCCCTTACAACTTCCCCTGGAAGAGGAATGATGCTCTTCCCGATAATGCCTAAAGCAGGAAAACCCTGAGTTGTTTCTTGGCTGTTCCCCAAAAGACAGTAAGTCTGTGCCACTGCGGGGGCTATGCCCTTTAGGGGTGGTCACTGAAGAGGAAGAGGTGATCCCTATCCTCAGTTCTTTGCCAAACCCTCCTCCCTCTGCCCTCCAAAGGTGCTCCCTTCCTGCAGCTCGGGGCCAGAACCTGCCTGGTCAACATCCAGTGTTTCTGTAGCCTCTGGAGCAGAAGGGAGGGATTTAAAGCTGATAGCACATGGATTTCTCTCGTTCACAGTGAGTCCCTCCTGTGCCTGAGAAGCACTTCGCAAGAAGCCATGAAGGGGCTCATTTGGAGCAGGCAGAAGTGGGCATGAGGCTGTTCCCACAGGGAACTGGGGGCTGGAGGTCAGTCTGTGATAGATGGAAATGCAGGGAGGAATAGGCCAAGGGGAACTTGGGAATGGGGATAATCTCATTTGGTGTAAGAGGAGGAACCAAGAATTTGTCCATGATGACAATTTCCATATTATTTTGCGATCTTCCTGCAAATATTTGGGATCTCAGGCACTCCTGTTCAAAGCTCTGGTCAGTGCTGGCTTTTTCAATGACCTCACTTTGTCTGCTCTCTTTCTTTCCTTCCTTCTTCCTTTTTTTCTTTTTCTTAAAGATTCATCATTAGAAAAACTTCACTACATGGACAGGAAAAAAACCCAACCCCTTCCTTTGACAAATTGGAAATCTCCAAAGACTTCTAAGCCAGTATGAAAGATTGACTTAATGGAGCAGTATATTTTTGATACAGCAAGGAGCCTCCCAATCCTCTGATTAGACTGATATAGATTTTCTAGAGATTAGCAAAATCTGAAATGCATTAAAAATAAAAAATCCAGTGTGACAAAACAGTTTTGACAGCACAAATGAAACCTAAAGCAATGTAAAATGTAATTACTGCAGCTATCCCTGTGACCCTCAGTGCACACTGCCTTGCTCTGCCCTCAGGAGAGCTGGGCTTATTTTCCACCTATTTATTTTATTGCGTGTTTGGCAAGGATATTTTTAGTCCAATCATTTGCTTTTCTTTGGTGCCCCGTTTCTGGTTCCCCTGTATTCTGATGTGGGTTTTGGGGAAAAGACGACAAAAATAAATAACTAAGGGAGTGGAAGGTTGTGAGGAGGGTACAGGAGGGTCAGAGACAAACCGGAATCAATCCCTTACTGCCTTCCCACGTGCTTTGGTGGAGGGGCTGTGCAAGTGCTTTATTTAACTTGCAGAGGTCCAGGAGAAGTCCTGGGGTTTATTTACATTCCAGTGGAATAGAGGGGCCCTCGCTGGCATTGGAAATTCATAGGGCTGTGCATCTGTGTAGTGACAGTTCCTACCTCAGAGAAACCAAGTGACCATGAGACAAGAGAGGAGGAAACAGGCTTGGAAGTCCCAAGGACACACAGAGAGTGTAGGAATGTTGGCCAGTGCTTTGCCCTCCAAGGATCACTGCTTTCCAACATGAGGTGTCCTGGCATCAGCCATGCCAGTGTTGGGAATGACACTCTACCTGGGAGTGCTTTCTTCTGAAAAGCCTCCTCAGCACTGATCTATCTTTTTGCCAGAGGTAACATGATGGATCTACTGAATATTGTATTTTATGTGTCATATTTATACCTGCTTTTGAACTGGCAGCCTCGGGGAGTGAGGTTTTGATCCTGCAGTCCCCTTGTCTTCCTGTCCCCTTGCTGGCATTGCCACAGCAGGGAATGCCAGCTAAATCGGTCAGCAAAAACATATCCCTTAAAAATAACCCCAGGTCATTATTTGGTGTTTTGGGGAGGGATCTTTGCTGGGAATGTTATCTGGCTCTTGGACAGCACCTATCTGAGGTATTTGTCTGGCTTCCACCACCACGGGATCCAAGGAGCCTTGTACTGCTCAGTGTGCTTATCCCAGGGCTCCTTGGTCACAGGGATCTCTGCTCCCCTTGGCTCCTGTGGTAACACCTGGAAATTAAACCCCAGTTCTCTGTGTGTTCCTGACCTCTGGGAAGCTGGAAGCCCTCAGGTTTTCCTGGGCCTTGCTGCCACTTCCATCCCCATGCCGTTATAATTGTTACATTTATGTCTCTTCATACAGTCAGAGTGGTTTTTATTGCCCTGGAATTTAATGCATTTTAGATTTGCTAATCTCTCTAAAATCTATACATCAGTTTAGTCAAAGGATTAAGGTTTCTTTAGTGAATCAAAACTATACTGCTCAATTAAGTCAATCTTTCATGTCAGCTTAGAAGCCTTTGGAGATTTTTAACCTGTAGAAGGAGATTTTTCAAGCAGGATTGTAACTTTTATAACTATGCAGAAAAAGGGAAAGAAATACAAAATAAATAGACATTACAATTAAGTAATGTCTGTGGAAAGAGGCATTTTATTTCTTCCAAGTGTGTCATTTTGGAGATGCTGATGTTATAGGTGAGGCCCAATGAATTCATAGGGACTTCTGAACTTTATCCTTAAATTTTTGCTAAGTAGATTCAGGCTGCTGAGGTCTGAGACCAAATTAAACCCAAACTTGATATATTTCTACTGAAATTTTCATTGTCTATTATAGGTTTTTATGTCTCATTGAATATACTCATTGAATCATCAGTAATGGTGTTAAAAGGGGGGAAAAAACTCTCTCGGATTTCGAAAGATGCAGAAATCCTCATGCTGATGAAATCAGGGCACAGATTCAGTCTCTGTTTGACAGGGGCTGGGCCAAAATTTTCTGTGTTGGCAGCAGTCCCCAGTGGTGAGTTAATTCCTGGGGAGGATTCACAGGAGCTCACGCTTGTCAATACATTTATTTCCCCCAAACCTTTTGGATGGAGGGTCAGTTGAATTTCCAAACTTTGGAGGTTGAGAACTGTACATTTGTGGGTACTCAGACACTTCAAAGCTTTTGGGGCAGAAGTGACACAGAATGTGATAAAGGGGAGAACTAAACAGAGCTTTTCTGCAGTACCTAAACACCACATTGCTGAGTTTGACTGCAGTGCCTTAAGAAAATTAATTTGCTGTGCAGCCCTTTGTGTAAAAATTATTATAGTTGTTAAGGCTGAGTTCCAATCCCCACTCTTGGCTAATAACTTTTTTGCTAGTAACTTTCTCAATTTCTCTTTGCTCTGAATTTTTCCGTGCTCGGCGTTAGCCCCCAAGGTGAAGCTTTTGGAGAGTCTGAGGGGTTTTGAATTATGACAGCATGAATAAAATACAGTTTTCCTCCTTGTGTTTTAATGAAACTTTTGCACTCTGAAAAGCCTCTGAAGGTGGAAACTTGGGGTTTGTTTTGTAGCCCTGAGTAAGGAAAGAAAGCAGCATAATTGATGTCTGCAGAATATCCTGGGCACGAGTTGTGGTGACTGTGTGTGGTCACAGCAGCTTTAAAGATGAAGGATGACGCCCTCAAAAGCATCTAATGGTTTAGGCCCATTTCAAAAGCAACAGTGACATTTAGGAGATTAAATGTCATAGAATCTCAGAGGATTGAGGCACCTGTGTTGCCTCTTGAAAGTGAAAACCTGCTTTAATAGAGCTGGGCAAGGAGTGTTTCTCTTTGCACGAAGTGTGGGGTTATTTTGATCCCCCAAGTTGGATCAGAAACCTTCTAACACCACAGTTGTGGAGCTCCCAGGATGTTAGAAACCCACGGGGGAACACTGGAAATGTGTGGTGAGGGCTTTCCCCTCCATGCAAGGACAGGAGTCCTCAGCTCCAATTCCTGGCGGGGTCTGTAGGATTGAAGAGATTCAGTTTGAAATGTTCTGGATCCTTACAAAACATGGAGCCACTTTGGTCCTATCTGCACCTCTGGCCACAGGTTTGACCATCAATCTTCAATGTGCCAGGAGGGTAAAACAAAACCAATTTTAAGCAATCTTTACTTGGGAAAGTGTTACAATCTATATCTGACTCCACTACACTGATAAACATGGTTTTAGTTTCAGTGATATCTAAAGGGCTTCAGCAGAGCTATTTAAAAGACATGTAGATGTGGCACTCAGGGACATGCTTTAGTGGTGAGCTTGGCAGTGCTGGATTTGATATTTAAAGGTCTTTTCCAACCCAAAGGATTTTGTGATTCTATGAATTCAACTTCAGCTTGTCTATCAAAGCCCTCAGGTGCCTCCAGGAGGAGAAGCACAAAAAGTGCTTCTTCCGTGGCTCCTCTGCCCTTTCCAGGATCTGAAAAGTCTTTTCCATGTTACAGGAACAAATCTGTGACTCTGACTTCCTTTCACTATCCTGTTTTCACTTTGTGTGAGTAAAGATCTCCCAGTGAATGTTCTTAGAGGAGCTGAAATTCCACCAAGGAACTCGGCTCCCAAGTGCAAGGTGCCTTGGTCTGTTAACGATGCCCAGTTGAAGTTTTTTGGAGTTATAAAAATGTTTCATTTACTGGTGCCTCCATCAGAGCTGCAATAGGTGTTGATGCCTAAACCATTTTACCTTTACAGCGAATGAAAGAAGTCATTGAGATTTTGCAGTTCTTAGAAATCCCCCTACGCTTTCAATAATTGAAAAATCAGCGCTGGGATGATGTGAAAGCCGAGGAGTCCAGAGTTCAGAGCAGGGGGGTCTGAAAGGTGTGATTTGTGTCACTGGCTCAGCCATGGTGCACATACACAGGGTGAGACTAGAAGGCATTTTCCAGTTCAGTTTTCCTTATTAAATATAACGTGTTACTGTTTATTTTTTAATCTGTGCTTTACAATATGCAGGATGTATAGTGGGGCTGAATTAATACTGTGGCTGGAAAGTTCATTTTTGGATTTTTTTTTTTGCATTTCTGGCCTTTTTTTTATTTTTTTAGCCTGCATATAGTAACAGCTTTTACATTTTCATCTCCATCATATGCAGAAGCCTTTGACTGTACTTGAACCTTTTGTTTTCCCCTCTTTTGAACTGATTATTTTTTTTACCAATGCCATTGTTGCTTCTTTCTCAGCAGATCTGTTCCTGTAAAATGTTAGTGCAGAACACGTTGCCTTCCATGCATTTCTAGGACCCTGTGTGTCCATCTGGGCTTGGAGATCCTGTGGGGTTTTAGTAGGACAATTCCCCCCAAGACCTTGAGTCTGCTCTGCATCACAGCTGCCCTGTGCTAAGCAGCTAAATTGCATTAGGAATTGAGGGAATAATTATCCACCTCAGATTATGGCATTATTAACACTTTGGTACTGATAACTCTCAGCAGTTCACAAGACCATCAAATGTTTTCCTTTTAATACTGCCACAGATTTTTCAACGAGCTCTGGAGATAACTTGACAGCCCCACAGAGTTTGATGTATGTGTCTGGAGAGGGGGAAGGAAAAGAAAAAAAGGTTGAGATCCTCCAGTCAAGCCAATGTCTTTAATGGCTTCCCTAGATTAAAATAATCCCTATGGGAAATCCACTATGACAACAGTTCTTACACAGATTTTCCGATTTTCCAGTCACTGCTTCTGTGCCACAACCATTCTTTGAAACTGTTTATGTTAGTGAAAGGCCACATTCTCAGAGACTTTTTTTTTTTTTTCCCCTTTAAAGAATGTGTTTTAACTCCATTAAGAAGAGCTTGAAGTCCTCCCTTTCTTCCTTGGGCATTAGTGTGCCTATTAGTCCTGTGCCTTGTGGATGTTTGACAACGTGAAGAAATGTGGAGGTCAGTGCTGACTCCCGAATTAAAGGTCACCCGGTGTTTGCACTCCAGTACAGTATTTATACCATGGGTGAGCTCAGCCCTTGGGGCATTGAGGAGTGACAGAGGGCCAGGCAGTAACAGCGCTAAAACATGATTTAAAGTCAAACTGAGAGAGCAGATTTGCAGCCTTGAAATCAGGCACCTTTACTCCTATTTAGATGTAGCTGCAGCACAAATGTAGCACTGAAAAGGCTCTTTTCAAAAGCAAAAGCCAAGGCCAGAGTCTTAACATTAATTCAAAAGTTAATTCAGCAGCTTCTTGTTGGAGGGAAACATAATTTTTGATAGTGACAGGAATTTAAAGCTACTGGGGAAGCTTCAAACTACTGTGAGAGGGAAATCCATGAGAGGGAGAATGCAGAAGCCTGGAGTATTTTCTGTGGGTGTCCACTGAGAACCCCGCACTGCGTTGGGGCTTTGGGCTGTTAAATGGTTGTTCAAGGAGCAGCTTCTCTCGGTCCCAGTTTGATTTGGAGAATCAATTAAATGAATCAGGTTGATTCATTTGTGTTCAGGCCCTGTGTGTCTGTGCAATGAGTAGCTCTGCGGCACTTTGCAGGGTTTCTGATGTGTAGGTTGTTATTGCAGCACCCTCCACTGGCTCAGCTGCCTGCTCTGCCTCTTGGAAAGATTCATCCTCATGTATGTCATGTGAGAAGCATCTCTTTATTCCCAATTTAGTGGGCACCTCAGGCACCGTGCAAATATTAGTGCTATATTGAGAGTTAGCTGGCAAAATGTTAATTAAATACATTTTGTAAAAAATAGTTATTATTCAAGACTCAAGTCTGTGATCAAAGGCTGCATGATATGAGACACTTCAGATATTTAGTCAAAATGAGTAGTTCAACCCAAAGGAAGAGAGAGGTGGTGGCGACTGGTGCAGTGTAGAATCACAGAATAGAATCACAGACTGTTTTGGGTTGGAGGGGAACTCAAAGATTATCCAATTCCAGCCCCCTGGCATGGAGAGGGACACCTCTCACTATCCCAGGTTGCTCCAAGCCCCTTCCAATCTGGCCTGGAACACTTCCAGGGATGGGGCAGCCACAGCTTCTCTGGGCAACCTGTGCCAGGGCATCACCACCCTCACAGGGAAGAATTTTTTCCTAATATCCAATCTGACCCTGCTCTGCCCGTGTGAAGTCATCACCCCTTGCCCTGTCACTCCAGGGCCTCCGTGGTGGCGTGGGGATGAAATCTGGGGGTCTCTCATTCCTGTGTCACTGTGCTCCTGTGGTCAAAGCGCTGCTCTGGGTTTGCCATGGATGAGTGAAATCAAACCCCCTCTGAAGGGCTAAGCTGTGGTTTGTTGTGACACTTTGGAAGGAGAAAGTCAGAGTTCCCCCAGTGTCAGTCAGGGTCAGCCCTGGGTGTGGTGACCTTTCTGCTCTGACCACTGCCCAGCTCAAAGTCCCACTGCATTGGTACAGCCTCAGGGGTGTTTAAATGCTGGGCTGCAAAAACTCTGTTGCTCCAGTGAGTTTTCACACTTCAGTTTGTTTTAAGAGCCAGAAAAAAGAAAATAAATCAGCATTTCGTAAATTCTTCTTTCTCACAGGCGGGTCTCCCTGAATGAAACAAATGGTCCCACAACTTTATTTTAAGCTGCTTTTCCTGTTTCCCACACATTGCAGTCAGCAGCCTCTGCCCAGGGCAGGGTGACCGTTGATTAATATGGAATACCCGAGTCCTGCCTGGAGCAGGAGGGATGCTCCTGCAAATAGGGTGTTTGTTCCACTTGCAGGCCAAGGAAAAAGGAATTTCTGGAATGATCTGGATAAAAAATAACTGTTTCTTTTGGCAGTCTCGCTTGGACAGTCCTTGGGCTGTTGTGTGGTGGTTCTATTTACACCAAGGAAATCCAAGCAAACAGGCTGCCCTGGGCTATCAGGATGGCTGAAGTTTCCAACATATTTTTCCTGCATATCAAAAGTTTGGATCTTTGCCACGCAATAATTTCACAGAACCGTGAGTGGAAAGCACTCCAGTCATGGTCAGTCTGTTTTCTAAGCTCTCCAACCACTGCTTTTCCAGGAATGGTCAGTGCAGCCTCCTATCAAATGGAATACCTTTAAATTTGTCCTTTCTTGATCTAATTCTTTACAAACAGCTGCCCCTTCTGAGCTGTTTTTAGTGCTTGCAGTGCTTTGGTGTTCCTTTAATCCTTGCCCACTTTCACCTGTACAATTATACAGCAAGGACAGGGCTCTGTAGCATGGTGGCAGCATGGGGAATTAGGGAGAAAACATTATACTACCACTCTGTGGTAGCATATATAGGGATATTGTAGTTCCAGGAATCCTCTCCAAGCTTTATTTATCAGGGAAATAGCAAAAGAGTTGCTCATGTTGCCCATAAACAGGTTTCCAGTGCTTCAGATGTTTGCACTTTCTGTTTACACCAGGTTTAAAACAAAAATGAAAGTCTGAGATGTAAATCTGCTGGTGAGCCTCCCTTGCCATGTTCAGACCTGGATGAGGGAGCACAGAGCAGTGTCTTGGACCTGTGCCTGGCCCTTCCCAGCACTGCTGTCCAGCCAGGAGTGACCTTAGCTGAGCCCTGGTCTCGGTGCCGCTGTTCCCACGTGTGTGAAAAGTCAGTCTGTCATGATCCTGGTGCCTTTTTGTTCCTTCTTTTCAAAGTATTTTGACCCCTGCTGCTGAAAAGAGCCAGACACTCCTCTCCATGATTTCCCCAGGTGCATGGGATAAAAGCAGGCTTCCTGGGAGGAACAGGCTCCCTTCTTTGGGGAGCGTGGTGCTGCTGGAGGTGCATGACTGTCTGAAGTGTTTACATCCTGGACTTCTAAAGTAATATCTGTAGGCCATCACTTCGGGTTGAAAATTGATTTTATTAGGTGAAAATGAAAATGAACTGAAGAAATGGACTGTGAGCCACATTGCTGGGCTGACAAACCATGTTCTCCAGCCTGATGTGCCCGGATGTAATGAATACGCTGAGACCACCTACTTGGAACACTCCTCTGGTTTCCCAGTTTCTTTAAAGTCTAATAATGTTGGCCATGCAGGATGAAAGCAATTGTGAAAAGTGAAAAAGTCCTTGTTTGTCTATCCTGTCATCTGGGCTCTGTTTCACTGAAGCTGAAAATGAAGGTAACTGGCCTTAATGCTGTAGGACAGCTTTTAGTCTAATTGAACCCTGCATCGGCCAGAACCCGGTATTGAGCCTTCAGTCTCGGGTTAATCCCTTTTATTGGCTTGCGTGCAGGTTATCATCCCTTCTTATCAAACAAGGACCCCTTTCTTCTCGCTCAGGATCAGAACTAAAAGCCAGTTGAGGAAGAAATGACAAATTCAAAGCTTTAAGCCTCCCCCCCCCTTCCCCAAAACCCACCCTGTGGATCCACGAGGCGTTCTGCGACACGCACGCCTCAGCTGGGAGGCTCGGGGCGCGTTGTCGTTGCTAGGAAGCTCCCTCCCCTTTCAGCTGTGATTTTTGGAGCTGCAGCTTCAAAGTGTGCGCACTTGGTTCAGTTGTTTTGCCCAGCACTCCCCCAGCAAATGTCACGTTCAATTTATGAGCAGTCAGCTGGGTGCTGGGTATTGGAACACCTGCTCCAACCTCCTCCCCTGGCACAGCCCTTTGAGCAGAGGTGTGTTACAGTCACTGGTAGCAATGACCACTCACTAATATCTTTTAAGGAAAATAAAGAGGGCTTTGGGGAAAAAAATTGAGAAACTGTTATTTTGTTTGAGGCAGCTGGTCGAACTCCTGAGTCACAGTTGTCCTTTCTGGCCTTAAACTCCAGGAATCTGCTTAAACTAACAAGACCAAAAATTCCCCCCCATTTGTTGGCAAACTGTTTTACCACAGTTAGCAGTCAAATCACCAAAAATCAAATGAAAAGTTATACTCTGCATCTTTTAAATATAGGCAAAGATTTTTAAATTAAATAGTATGAGATCCTGTGTATACTTCAAATTTATCCTGTACTGGTTTTCGAGAGTCACTTATTGTGGCATGGTATTATTTAAAATTATTCATTTTAAAGTATATTTTTATTATTTAAAAGTAGTATAAATCTACAAAGAAAAAAAAGAAGAGAATCCCACTTTTTTTTTCTCCATACTCAATGCCTTGGTCATGTGAAACAGCTTCTAGAGTGCAACCAATATTTTAACAGGTTTTGTGACCATGGACAGGAGGAGAAACCAGGAGGAGAAACCAGTTTATTAAAGGTCAGGACAGTTTGGTAGGAGGCGGAATAAAAAAAGATCTTTATAAAGGTGGCTTCTAATCCTAAACATTGGTGCTTCCAAAGTAGGGTTTCTTGCTTTTTTCCTATGAAACGTCTGCTCTGTGGCTCTCAGAAACAGGATCCTGCACTAAATGAACCACGGGTCTCCTCCCATTTGGCATCTTGAGGTGTGTGAGAGACCCCACAAATTTCTGATGCCTCCAAAAGAATCTGAGCCTTTTGTTTCTGGGATGTCCAGCCGGATTCTTCCCATCTTCTGCTGCCTTTCCTTCAAGATACTTTTCCCCCCACCCCCCCTATCCCGGGCACCCTGAAAGGAAAGGTTGCAACATCCTAAAAAACTCCCTTTCCCTCCATATTGTTCTTTGGTAAAAGCGTAGCTGTGGCTGGGATCGTTTTTTCATGCAAACCAGCCCAGTGCCTGCTGGCCTGGGCATCCAAAATATAGTTTTATTGTTGTGAAAGGGCCTTAATGAGGAAGAAAAAAAACCCCCCTATTTAATAAAGTGCATCAAGTGCCCTTGGGAAAAATTAGCACACAATGACTTCTTGTGCCGCCAATTGAAACGGCAGATCGGAGCAGTGATAGGCTATACAGGAAATATTAAAAAAGCACAGATGGCTCAAGTTTACATGTTTACAGTGGGGCTGGAACAGCAGCTAAAACCTTCCAGTATAGTATAATTTACTAGAAGGTCAGAGACCTCGTGGTTAGGAGTGAACCTGAAGACTATTGTAAACACGCCATTAGGGTTTGTAGAGGTTTAATCCCGGCATTTTCCGTTCTTTTCTGCAGTATTAGGAGCAATTGGCTGCAGCCTTAGTGAAAAGAGATACTTAAAGCATGGAAAAATGTGACATTCCATTGGCGAGTGTGGAGCTGAGCCGTTGCAGGGAGCTGGGAGGGGGTTATGCAATTGCTACTGTTACTATGTAATTAGAGGCTCTTTGGCACTAATCTATGGTTCGGCTCACGATGTGATTATAACAAAAAAAAAGGCACTGAAAAATGTAAGTAGCAGCAAGCTGCTTCAGCAATCACAAGAGTATCTGCTCTGGCCCCAGAGTCCTGGTTCACAGCTCTGAGGGAGGATGGTCGGGGAAAGGGATACCCAGGGGATCTGGGTTTATGTCCTTGCTCTGGCACGAGCTTCCTAGAGGGCCTTGATCAAGCCAGTGAGGATGGTTTCTTCTTTAAGTAACTAATGAAATGTTAATATTTTAATTATTTTTTATTTTATTTGTTGCATTGTGGTGGGATCAGTAGGAATGTGAGCACAGCAGAGAGCAGGGCACTCTGCAGAGATGCTTCCAACTCCTTGGGCAGGCTTTTCATCCTCTCTCTGACTGTGATAAATGTTACTTCTTCTACTCTTCCTCCTCTTTGCCCAGACTGTCATCTCTTCAGGATGCAACATTCTAAACTCAGACAGAAAATGGGTTTAAGAAGGCCTGTTTCAGGCTGCAGTGTGAGGTGATAAGATGGGCTCACCCAGTGAACCGGAGAGCCTTGCTAGGAAAGGACTGGCTGCCTTCAGTGACAGGTGTCCTTTAATCATGTGGTTTGCTCCCTATGGAATCCAGCAACCTTGGTCAATCAGCTCAGTGACATTTTGATGTGGATCTGTGTTCTGCTTCTCCTGCAGTCTGAGCTATTTTGTGTCCTTAAAATGATCCCTAACCCATGGAAAGAGGACAAGCAGCCAACCTGGCCCAGGAGTCGAGAGTAAACCTGAAGCAACAAAAAGCCCTAAACAAAAATACAACAAAATCTGGCTCATGCATTTCCCTGCATAACTTGGGAAAACAGTTCAGTATTGTTATCCCTTTCCAAGAGATGGACTGATTGAGGCACGAAGAGGTGAAGTAATTTGCCAGAAAAGTGCTGAAGTTTGGATTCAGAGATATTTGTCTCAGTTTCCCAGTCCAAGAGAGCAGAACCTCTGGGCTGTGCTTTGTGCAGCCCTTGCGTTCCCCTGGATATGGTGGCTCACCTCGTGCAACCAAATGTCACCGATTCAAACAAGGCATCATTCCAATTGCTGCCAGCCCAGGACCAGGGGTTTTTTTTGCCTTCCCCCCCCCCCTTTCACGTGTACACGCAAATGTGGATGGAGTTCTTTTCACTTAACAAGCTCCTGTAATATCACTGGAATCACTTGATAGTTAAGTCATGTTCAATTAAAACCGGCGGCTGCCGCCGCGTCATCACAATCAACAGCACAATAGGCACATTATTCACTGGATATTTACTTTGCAGACATTTATCTTCCTCATCAGAAAGTTGACTTCACCTGGGAATGTTGAAGTAGGTGAGTTGAAGCTGGAGTTCTGGGCTAATCTGGTGCTGATCTAGATGGCAATAGCTCCATGTGAGTTTTACCAAATGAAACCCGCATGACTCACCCCAGAAAAATCTCCACCAATAACATGAGCTCATTAAACACAAATCAATCACCACAGCAACTAAACCCACAACATGGAAAGGAGCACTTCAAAAAAGGGGAAATTTGGGTGAAAGTGCCCACCGTAGCCAGCTTTTCAAACTGAGTTTTGTGCTGGTGATGGTCAGGGAATAGAGAAAATACTGAGGGCACAGCCCATTGCAAGTGTGGTGATTTTCTCAAAAATCCATCTTTTGTCCACTACACGACATTTTCCAACGCCTTGCAGCAGAAGTTGTTTCAGGAGCCAGAAGCCTGGGAGCAAGCCTTGATGTTTAACATCTGGTGGCATTTTACACCTCCCTGCTCTCCACTGGAGATGGTGCATGCCTGGAATACTGTGTCAGGGTCTGAGGTCCACACACAGGGGAGGGAAGTGGGTGCAACACATTGCCCTCACCCAGCTCAGAAGGAAGGAGTCCAGTTCCAGGGCCCTCAAGTTAAGGCCAAGAGCCAAACGCCCTCTGGTTCTTGCAGCAAGGGCAGGAACTTGTGATGATGCTGAGCACAAAAGGGAGACCTTTGGGTCGAGCTCAGCGCTGCTCTGGCCTCATGCAGCCTTTCTGTGCCTGCCCTCAGCTTGTTCTGGGAATTCTGCCAACCAAAATTCCCTGCTCCCTGTGTGAGTAGCTTTTTTAACATCTCAGCCTAATTCAGGGGTGTAGTGTGCCACCATTCCAATTAATGACCTTCTGTGAATCCCAAGTTCAGGAGATTTCAAGCTGAGTGTCTTGCAGTTGAATAGGGCTTTCTCTCCAGATGCTCTGTCTCCCAGTGGGAATGATAGGGCAGGTGCTGGAGAATTCCATGAACCAAAGCCAAGTGTTTGCTAGGGCAGCATCATCAGCCCTGGTGATTTGCATAGAATCATAGAACCCCAGAGTGGTTTAGGTTGGAAGGGACCTCAAAGATCCCTTTTAGGGAAAGGACCTCAAAGAGACCTCAAGGTACCTTCTTCCACCCACATGCATTGTGCAGGGACGTAACAGCCCAGGTTACTCCAAGTCCCAACCATCCTGGCCTTGGACACTTCCAGTGGTGGGGAGTCCACAATTTCTCTGGGCAACCTGTGCCTCGCCACCCTCACAGTAAGGAATTTCTTCCTGATATCTAATGTTAACCTGCTCTCTTTTTGTCCACTCAATGTTTTTCACAATATGGAGATAGTTGAGTTTTAGTTGATGTTCATGGTATTTATTTAGTTTCTATTTGTAGGTGTATGTGAGAGGAAAAGCATCTCAATAATCTGCTATGATTCTCCTACTCACTCCCCTGAGGGGGGAAGGTTTGGCACCAAATTCCTACTATGATATTCCCTGTGAGACAGTTCACCTCACCAAGGTCTCCTTGCGTGTCCGAGACCCATTTCCCAGCTGGTTCCCAGTGGCTGATGTTGGAGATCTTCCACACTGACGGATATAATCCTAATGACTGCAAGAGAAGGAGTGCAGAGACAGGATTCCTGTTGGAAAACTCGCAGGGAATGGCAGATCTTTAGTTTCAACGGGATCCAGACTGGATCCTGCTGAGGCTGCTGTGAAGCGGTTGTGGCTCAATGTGTGACAATATCCCAGTTTAGCAGACTTGCAGGTCAGGGACAGGCTCACACATCCATATTTTATCACACAGACACAGTTCTGTGAGCCCTAACCCCCTTTTCCTGGGAGCAGTAATTTATGGACAGAACCTGAATAGACAGACCCTGTCCATCTCTAGATCCATATGTTTACATGGGCCAGAGTTCCCCGTGATGTAAATCAGGGATAGCCATTAAATTCAGTGATGGATATGAGCTGGGGCTGGACTGTTTCTATTTACAGCACAAGCCCTGCTGTGTTTTATGTTTTGATAAGAACCTAAAAGAAATTATAGGGGGGGAAAAGAGTTGAAGCTGCTCAGCAGAGAGACTTCTGAGGCAGAAAATCCCCCTGTTAAAAGTGCTTTAATGTGTGAGAAGAAAGTGTAACAGGGAAGCACTGGGATTTAGAACCAACCTCAAATTCAAATGAGAAGTAGAATGTTGTCAAAATATAATGTTAGTTAGAGGGAGGTAAAGCAAACTGTCAAGGGGAAGAGTGGATTCTCCATGTGAAATGGTTTCTCCTTCAGGAATGAATTACTTTTTTGGGAAAATATACCCAAGCCAAACACAAGTTAGTGGAATACATGTAGAAAACTGACTTGTGTTAAACAAGGGACCAGCATTAAATGCTCTAAATCATCTCTTCTTCTGGCCCTTAATCTGGCCTGTGAATCTTACTGTGTGTTTACATGAATCCTGGCACAGTGAGTTCTTGAGCTCAGCTGTGACTTCGTGGGATAATAATTATAACAGAAATACACTGTAATAAATTTAAAAAGGGAAATTCTGTCTCCATATGTAAGAATGAAGAAAAAATTCTCGGTGTAAGTTGTAGGCATGAACACAAAATGAGGTCATAGGCCTGCTTTAAACCCGTAGTGAATAAGCCATTTCAGAAATAAAAGACGCTTTAATTCAGCTTAATTTTAGAAGTGAAAGAAGACAAACCCATCTGAGGTCACAAACTCAGAGCCAGTCTATTCTCACAGGGGCTTCACACATTTAAAAAAACCCCTTCCTATGTTAAAATTAGACTTCAAATTAATGTCCTCAAGTTGTCCCCACGTAGATAAGTCTGTGGTCATGATCCTCCTGCTTGTGCCTTTCAGAGTCTCCCCACGGAAGCCGTTTCCTCATCTCTCTCTGGTGATGAGAACTCTGGCCTTCATCTGCAGATGACTCTTGTGTTAAATTCAGAATAAGTTAAGTTGGATGCCTCTCCGTTTGGATGAAATTTATGACTTCGGGGCTTAACATTTCACCTTGGCTTATGATTAGGAGGATGAATGCTGATAGAATGTTGTCTTCATCCCCCAGGAATGCCGGAGAGGTAAATCCAGAGTCTTACTGAGCACGGCTTAGACCACACGAGTTGTTGGTGCTGCTACCTACCTACCTACCTACCTACTAACCTACCTACCTACCTACCTACCTACCTACCTATCTATCTATCTATCTATCTATCTATCTATCTATCTATCTATCTATCTATCTATCTATCTATCTATCTATCTATCTATCTATCTATCTATCTATCTATCATCTCTCTATCTCTCTATCTTTTAGAGAGAGAAATCTGCTCCTGGGAGCACATTTGTTAACCAGGGGCAGAAGCATGGCAAAGGGACAGTGACACAGGGTGGGTACAAAGCCTAACCAGGCCTGGCACTGCATGATCTGCGCCTTTGGAATCTGCTGTGGATATTGTTCCAGCAGGATTAGTGTATGCAGGCATAGGTTGAATGAGTTAGGGTTTTTATATTTGTGTTTAAAGTTTAAATTCTTTTTCTGTCTTAACCTTCCTGCGTGACATAGGAAATGCTAATCCTGCCCAAATCCTGCTAAAGTTCAGGAGAAATTGGCTGTCACATCTATGGATAATGTTACCTGGTTTGGCCCAAGATGATCTCTCCCTGTGTGTCTGTGCAATGCATGAAAGGTGAGAGTGTAAAAAGAGGGACTCCCAAGTGACCTGCCTCTTACAGCTCTTCATGCCTGTGGCTTTCACTGTCTAAGGAGAGAGTGTCTGACTAAAAATCCATGTGAATAAATGCATCACGTCAGGAAAGGAGAGGAATTTTGTTTTCCTTTTTATTCAGCTGAGGCAAACTCCATCCTGGCTTCAGAGGAATCATATTGGGAACAAGATTGTTGCAGTGATTACAAACAGGTGACACTGGTGGGCTTTGATACCTGTGAATTTCTGAGTGCTTTCTGAAGAAGTTCAGTGCCTTCAGCCTTCAGCAGATTCTGTGACTCGTGTTTCATGCAAAGATGTTGAAACATCACCTGGAACACTCAGTGATCAGAAAATGTCACCTCTTGTTCTGGCCCTTGGCTTGTACTACATTGTATTGCCTCACTAGATTATATTTCAGTACTTTCTTAAGAAGAAGTCACATTAATTTGCCTCAAGAGACAAGCAAAATCAAGAATAAAAATCCACCCAGAGTGTTTAATGCAAAGTCGCCATCAGTGGCTCACAAAATTCACAAATCAGGAATGCACAGCTGGGAGAGTATCCTGGATAAACATCACTGCGTGTGTGCCCTGGATATGTCACTGCTCAGGTACCTGCCAGCGGTCAGAGACAGGGCTGGGGTTAGAGGGACTTTACAGTCTGTACTGTGATGATCTCCCCTTGCAGTCCCCTCCGAGGTCCCAGGTGCTGCACAAGTCTCTGCAACAACAGCCTTGGAGCCAAAGGGTGGGGTTTTCATCTTCATTTGAAGATTGGAGAGGAGAAGTGCTTGCACCACTAAATCCCTAAGACACTCATAAATCTCTCTTTCCCAATACACAAGGCAGATGTGCAGTGGGAAAGGAAAACAAAGGGAAACAGGAGTGAAGGGATTTACCTGCTGTCACCAAGCAGTGCTTGGCACAGCCAAGCATGGAATTCAGGGGGATTTTTTTAGCCTTTCTCCCGTGCAGTGGACAATTCCTCCACTCCCCCACTGTCCTTTCATGGAAATGCTTTTGTAAAACCAAATTATCTAAAAGCTTTGATTCAAATGCTCCCTCTCTGCAAGCAGCAGGTGATGACTCAGGATAGTAAGCTGTCATTTCCATCCCTAAATCCTGCATGTTCTGGCAGTTCCAATATGAAAGACAATAGCTTGGGACAAGTAGTTACAGTGATTTCCATTCTTGACCACTTTTCATCCCTGTGGTGATCAGAGAAGTTCTCTTTAACCCTGACGCAGCCACCGAACATTCCCTGCTCTTTGTAACAGCTTTCAGTGCTTGCTGAAGCTGCTTTGAAGGCATGAGTGAGTTAAATCACCTATAAATCCTACTTGACACAATATCTGTTCCAAGGCAGGGGAATATACACTTAACAAAATCATCCTGAATCATTAACTGGTGCTGGGAGAGAGGAAGTATTTCAATCAAAGCTTACAAGCATTTTGTCTGACATGAGCTTTTTGACAAGACCCCAAGGGGCCAACTTTTGTCTTGTTGGTGTCAGAGACATCACACAGCACTCAGAAGTCAGGATGAAAAATTCACTTACAAGAAAGATTTCTCAGAAATCATAGGTGCAGTGGGATAGATGGAATTGGAGACATTTAGTCCAGGTAAGCAGTGGTTCGATGTTTAACTCCAGGGAGGAAGAGCTTAGTCCATATAAGTTGCCCATATAAAGTACAAATAAACAGAGTGTAATTTTATCAGTAACTTGTAAGAGTTACCAGCTCTCAGTCATTGTTTCCTGATGTTAAGTGCATTCCTTAGGAGCCTGTTCCATGTACTTTTGCTATTAGTTCATAAATAGTTTAGTGCATTTTGATAATCTGCTTTGACTTTCTAAATAGCAACAGGGAATCATTTTCCCCACGTGATTCTGCCATGAAACAAGTAATTCCTCTTGAAAAGGGAGCATATTTTGAAAAGAACTATAATTTGTAGAGACATAATCAGAGGGTTTGCCAACAAATCACCGTTTCGGGGTGTAGGATTTTCAGTCAGGACCTTTGTTTGGTGTGTTTTACCGTGCTGAGCCCTCTGCTGGTGCTCAGCACAAACACCCCACAGTGCAGAGGCTGCATGAGTGAGCCAAATTCCTCTCTGGTGTAATGGTCCCGAGGCCATCCGGGATGCAGCGGGAATGAACTGTCCCCCCTTTGACAGAGGTGAATAACCAGCCCTGGAAGCACCTGGGTGTGCTACTTCTGCATGACTCAACTACAGCTTGGGCATAGGAAAGCTGTGATGAGGGAGAGGAGACAGCCCCATTGTTTTTCTTCTTCTCTTAATCTTCCTTATTCAGTATATTTAAAAGAAATCCTTGCAGAACTTTGCAGTTACACACAGCTGTCATGGAGCTGGGCTGAAGCTCCTTCTGAGCCCTGAGTATTCCATCTCCTGTCATTGCTTCACTCTGTCGGTGTGAACAACCAAACCAGATTAACCACCCTTCCTTTTGGACAGGTACAGCTAAAAAATCCTTATCTGGTGCTATCTGGGGACAGTTTCCTACGTCTTTCCTATGGTGCAGGACCAATTTAAACATGACTGTTACAGATCAGTATGTACCAGTATCAATGTGTGAGCCTACAACGAAGTCTGAACATGCTGCTGCTCACAGACTTGTTTGAGATGGAGAAAGCTGAAAAGAAGGAAGTTGGAAGCAGGGAAACAATAGGCTGGGGAATGCTGATGACTGAGAAGAGATGATAAAAACTTACATCAATGTTTCTTGCATGCAACTTTCTGTTGAGTTTGCAGATTTGGAAGTTTCACTGATCATAATGTTGCAGCATTCTGTCAAATGAGGGCAGGAGATTTATCTTAAAAGGCCTGTCCGGTGTGCTTGCCTCCAGGAAACCAGAGACACTGATCTGTGTGCCCAGGGGTCCATCCCTGCCTGGGCCCTGCAGTGCTCAGAGCTCCTCCATTTCTTTATGAACAGCTGCCAGTAAAAACCTTCCTCTTCTCAGTGCCACGTTCGAATGTAGTTCCTAAGAATTTGGATTATGTGCCAGGCAGGCTGTAGCTGTGAGACACCTCTGTGCACCTGTCCACTTAGAAGGCTCATCGTATATTGGTCTTTACCTCAGGAAGTGGCTGTTACTAATAATTTATTGGGTGCTGACAGCCTGTTCTTCCCTGTCCAAAATACCTCCTCCTCCCTCCAAAGGCTATGCACTGAGTAAGGCAGACACTGCCCTATAAATCATCATCAAATACAGCCGTGCTGCGGTGATTCAATGTGTGATTCATTTGAGGTTTGAGGGGAGGAGGAGAGATGGAAAGAAATGGGATGAAAGCACTTTTCCTGAAGAATGCTCAGTGTAGATCACAGATTATTTTCAATTAGGTTTGCTGGCGTGAGGTTTATGCATGCAGGCAGGAACTGGTCGTCATGTGAACTGTCTGCTTTATTCACAGGAGCAATGCTTAGATGTCCTTCTCAGGAGCTACTTAAAAAGCAGGTCTGTTTATCTGTAAAGGGAAAAATTATACATGTTGCTCTGCTTTTCAGCCCTAAGGTTATGTCTATTCTCACCAAGTTCTTGCTAAGCATTTGTTCTCGAATCAAAAGATACTTTCAATTGATGAAAGCAATTAAACCATTTGACGGTGGCTGTCTGTGTTAGGTCTGTCTTTAAGGATTTTGGTGTCTCAGAAATTCTACACTGAAGGTTTCTGATGTGTGTCAAAGAACTTGATTTAAACTCGGATTCTGGGGCAGGGTGTGTGTGTGTGTGTAATGACACAGGAAGGGAAGTCTGTCTTTCAGTTCTCCGTCTGAGGAGGTGTTCAGAGGACTCAGCAGCTTTTGTCAGACTTGCTTTCTTGTGTGAACGACTTGAAAGTTCAAAGAGATGGTTACGCAGACCTACCTCTGAGCCCTGGCCTCCCTCAGGAGTGGCAGCCATCAGCCCCTGTTGAGGATGACTGAGCGATCCCCCTGGGTAGTGCAGGAGAAGTCAGTGGGACCACTGTGAAAGGAACTGCGTAGCAGAGGAAATGCAAGGCTTGAAGTTTAACCCCATGTTGTGTCCTGGGAATGTTTTAACCCCAAAGTGTCCAATTCTGGACAGATTTGGAAACAAGGTACAACGCTATCAAAGCCCAGGGGCTGTTCTGCTGTGGCAAGCTCTGTTTTCCCACGGGGTAGGAGTCCTCTGCAACTGTGCTTCGGTTTGGATCATGCTTGAGCTTTCAAAGCGAATCTTTCTACTACCACACACCAGTTTACCACACAGAGTGGTCCTGGACTGCTTTTGGATGAGCCATGACATATGCACATAACACTGAATGCTGACAAGCATTCCATTCATGGGTTAGGTTTAGGGGTAGAGTAGAGCGGATCTCAACACTGTTTATTTTCCTAGATCCTCTTGTATCGCTCCACAGTATCTCCTGATGTCAATGTAGGCTTAGGCTGGCCTTAAGGATGGCTCTTGGGCTGCACTGATCCCTAAAGCCTAGGGTTCTTTTTAAAATATGGTCTGTTTTCAGATGTACTTCAAAGCAGTGTCACCTCTCATAAACTGTGAGAAATCAAAATTAGAAAGCAAGAAGGTAAAAAGCAAGCAGAGCCTCCAAATTCTGCTTGCTGAACTGGGATACAGACCTGACTGGCTCAGAACCACTGGATTCACCCCTCCCCTCTCTTGCACCACGTGTGGTGTTTCACAGCAGCACACACTGGTGGTTCTCAGGTTACCAAACCACAGTGGCAGCACCTGACCCTGGTGATACGAACAGGTACATCCCTGCAGGGTAAAGTGATCTCTGCTGCTGCCAGGGAGGTTTTTCCTTGGGGAGACACATCAAACCACTGCCTTGACCCCAGGTCTCTGCATCATTTAGGGCTGGGAGGTTCATCTCAGGAGGGCAGCAAGGCTTTAGGGATGGCACCTGTGGCCTGAACCTGCTGCCCTTGCTCAGAAGAGGGGCATTTCAGCCAGTCTTTCACAAAAGGGGAATGCCCAGCTCACACACCTCAGGTCTGTGTCAGTCATCTCTGGGGTGCAGTAGCTCAGATTATTCTGTATTTGCCCCAGGGATTTTACCAGACTTCTGTGCAGCACTGTGGGGAACCTGTGCAAAACAAATGGCCAGCTCTGACTGTGGGTGGACAGCCATCCCCAGCATGAATTTTCCAGCAAGGGAGAGGTCTCCTTTAAACTCAAGGCACCAAGAACAACTGTGATCTGTATAATTTTCATCTGTGAATCACTGGCACATGTCAGCTTGGGTTGCACTCCCATATCCCAAGAGTTCCTGGTAGTGAATTCTAGCAACCCTCCAGGTATTGCAGCAAACGAGGGAAAGGTCAGGCCCTGCTCCTGTTCTTAACCTACACATGCAACGTGTAGCAACAGATCCCAACTGCAAGTGGGAGTCTTTTGAATTCCCAGTGTTCAATATGCTTGTCAATGCACATTTATTCTCACTAGACTTGTGCTTAGGATCTAATTAGGGGTTATTAGAAAGTAAATGATCTTCTTAACAGAAAGAACAATTTGAACTGATGAGAGGTTTGTATAAACACACATATGCACACGCACATGTTTGTATAAGATTCTCACCCAAGTTCTTGCCCTCTTCTGTAGAAGCCAATATTACTGTCTTTTCTAGTGAATCACAGAAAAGAATGGATTATTTTTCCTTTTATTGATCAATACATATTTTCAATCAAAATGATCTGAGTATCACTGAGTATGGGCATCAAGGTAATGGCCATTAGAAAACCAGATGTTGTGTCAGCAGCCAGAGCCTCCAGTGCTTCATGGACCATTTCTTAGTCTTTTGAAGAAGTTTTGAAGATGGACAGGCCCATCTGTAGCTCCAGGAGCACGAGGTAGGCTAAAAAATCATGAAGTATCCCTGTAACCTTTGTGTGGATAGGAGGTGGGACAGGTTTGGAAACATGCCATGTTCTTATCTTTCTGCATAACCATTCCTTACTCGTGATGTGGGTTTGCCCTCCATGAACCAGAGAGCACATGAGCCACCGGCAGTTCAAGTCAGACCATTCCCATGGCTTTACCAGCCCTTCCCACGCTCTCTTTGCATGTGGGAACAGGAGGGGAGATGGTTTGGGATGGGAGAAGGGGTGCATCAGTGAAAAAGGCTGTTCTGCACCAGAGAAATGCTTCTCCAAGGTATGGAAGGGGCAGGAGCTCGCTGTGTCTCTGCTAATGGATTAAACAGTGTGCAGGAATGTTCCGGGGCCAGTGAACTGTCAGAACAGTCCTGGTGAGGTTTTGGCAAGTGCCAACCAGTGCTGCCCCGGGTAGTTCTGGGGTTTGGCAGTAGGGATGGATGTTCCTGGGACTGTCCCAGTGGGCTGTTTGCATCCAGCCTCCCTGTTTTGAAGGTTGAGGGTGTTTACTGGCGGGGACTCAGGCCGGTCTGTGCCAGCTGGCCTCCATGCCCAGGAATGTTCCCAGGCACACTTCATTTACTTGTATAGATATAACCTAATGTTAACAGTTATCATCTGTCCCTGAATCTCCCAGAGTTTTTTCAGCAGTGCCTTGTGCTGCCTGGGATGTTAAGGCTCGTGTTGTGCACATCTGAAATCAGGTCAGGTTGTCTCCCTGACGTCTGATGTGTTCCTGCTCTAAGGGTTCCAAGCAGCGCTGCTCTTGGGACTACAGCAGTGAACCCCCCCCTCTATGGTAATGCCCTCCAGTTCATCAGCAGTTCAGGTTGTCCTGCAGCATTTCCTTATGTACTTCTCATTAGCATTAAGTTTACTTTGGATTTGTTGCTTTCCAAAGGAGGAATCCCAACCCAAATTAATGGAGTGGAAAATTCTCACTGATTCCATAGGGAGAGGATTTTGCTGCAATTTCTTGTCAGAAAATCACAGAATGTTTTGGGATGGAAGGGACCTGACAGACCTTCCACTATCCCAGGTTGCTCAGAGCTCCATCCAACCTCGTTCTGAACACTTCCAGGGATGGGGCAGCCACAGCTTCTCTGGACAACCTGTGCCAGGGCCTCAGCACCCTCACAAAGAATGTTTTCCTGATATCTAATCCAAACCTATTCTCTGTCAGTTTGAAGCCATTCCCCCTTTTCCTGTCACTCCATGCTCTTGTAAATAGTCCTTCTCTATCTTTATTGTCAGCTCCCTTCAGGTAATGGAAGGCCACAATTAGTTCAGCCCAGAGCCTTCTCTTTTCCAGGCTGAACTATCCCAATTCTCTCGGCCTTTCCTCATGGGACAGGTGCTCTATCCCTCTAATTATCTTGGTGGCCTCCTCTGGACTCGCTCCAACAAGTCATATCCATTGACTCTCTGTATTACTGGTTATTTTATTTTAGATGCATTTCTTGTAGTCTTTCTAGTTATTTTCTTCCAGCATCTCTCAGCCTTATGGCCCCATTGTATAAATTCTCTTCCTTTGCTGTTCACAGTTCTTTTCCTCTCCACATCCCCAGTCCATCTCTTTATGTCAAAAGTCTTTGGCCTATTTGCAATATAGTTACTGAAACCGTATTTATAAAAGTTTAGGGCAAAAAACAACAAGTCTAGTGGAAAAATGTCATTTTTGCATGACAGCATCTCCTTTTGGATTGATAGCAATGACCCATATGCCAGGGTGCCTGGATGGGTATGCATTCTTCATTAGTGATCTGGAGGGAAATAAAAGGTATTTTAGAACTGGTGTCCACTTTCTATTCAAAGACCAAAGGGATTAGTCCATGTTACATCATTAGTTCAGTGACAGGACATCAAATTTACAGTAAGCTGTTGGTCAGAGCTGGGATAGTCACCAGATTTTGTGATGTGGGAGCGATGGTAATGTTTTGTATATTCTTTATTAGGTGTCTGTAATTCTGCTTTGCTGTGACCTCTGTCTCTAAGCCAAGGCAAAAAAGGCTTTTTGGTTTATTTCAGTCTAATTTGTTGGATTTAATTTTTCATTTTTTTAACCTGTGTAGTGATACAATCTGCAGATAGTGTTGGGGGAGCCACTTCCTACAAATGCGGAGGGAGTGAGTTGTGCTTGGGGAATACTTATGGTAATTATTAGCATTATTCCTTAAGATTAAAAAAAAAAGAAACCAAACTTTTTATTGATCTGTGTCTGAGCTGCATATAGGAGCTGAAGTCAGTGAGCTATTTTATATTCAAAAATAAACAAATACATGGCAACCCCTTGGACACAGGGCTACGCCTTCTCCCCTCAACACTGTCAGAACAGGCCTTTCTATTGCTGCATCCTCCCTGTGGATTTATTTTGTGTAGTTGGAAAAAAATCACCAACTCTTGTATTTGCAGAAGAACCGCTCAGCATGACACAGGTGACTGACACACAAATAATGGATCTGGAGTGGTTTGCAGTAAATAAAGGAGCAGGCAGCCCCCCATGGTCTTTAATACTGTTATTTACACTGATGAGAGACTGTGGGTTTGAAGGCAGAGCTGCTGCTTGATTTCTCACTGGGAACTGCACATCTGAAATGATTGTGGAATTAAAATCTCTGACTGCTCCATCTGAGCCAGCACGGTTTCTCTTGGGTCCAAAGTGGCAGTAGTTCAGAACAGATGCTTTAACTTTGCTTTGAATTCAGAAGTTCTATATCCTACCATAATATATATATTCATGTTTGTCCATTTTGATCCATTTTCTAACCTGATTTGGTGGATACAACTCACTAAAGACAGGAGCAGTTTCAAAGGGTGCTGCAATGCACATCTCCCATATCTTCTGAAGAGATGCATTTGATTCTCCTCTGGACCACCAGCTTCACAGCCAAATTAGCCACCTCTTTGAGAAGAAAAGGCCAATGGCCTGAAGGAAAATTTTATAGTTTAATGAAACAGTAAGAAAACGAATATTAAGTTCTTAATGAAAGAAACGAAAATGAAAAGCACAGTAGTCAGCACTTTATGGTCCATGAATTCCTTTCTCTTGCCCTGAAGAAAGCACATGTGTTCTGCAGTAGTTGGGCTGATCCTGTTGGCAAATCTTTCATTTAGTGTAGTGATGCAGGATCAGGGATTTGGGAAGGAAAGTGGGAACAGAAGGAGACGAGACCTGCTGAGACACAGATCCAGCCTTCTGCTATCATGGGCTCTGCACCATAAAATCACTTCCATAAACTGTTGCATTTATTTGTCCTCATGGCTCCCGTTGGTGGGCTTTTCCAGTGGCTCACCTTCTTCTCCTTTTTGCCCAAATTAATTCACTCTATTCACTGTAGGTTCTGCTCTGCTCAAACGAAAGTTGTTCCCAGCTCTCCTGGATCTCCTTCCTGCCCTGCATCCCTCTGACCCACACGGTGACAGCAGCGATGCTCCCTCTGCCTTCCATCACCTGCCATCACAGCCAACACTTCTGTCCCCTTGGATTGTGCTGCTCTGTCCCACAATTCCTACTTATTATGGAGACTGGAAATACACACTCTGGTGGTGCCAGACAAATGTGAACTATGGTGTCACACAAATATCCAACCACACCCACCGATTCTATATTTCTTTGGGTGACTTCCTGTGTTCAGCATCAATATTTCTGTGGAAACCGGAAAACAGTGTTGTCAAGATAATTGTTTCCTTTACCTCTGGAGTTTGTAAAGTCTTCAAGGTGGATTCTGTCAGTTTGTGTGGGCAAATTCATCACAAAACACACCCAAAGGCTTTTAGAGAGAGAACTCTAATTCTCTCTCTAAATCTAATTCTGATGGGAATAATTGTCATTACAGCAGTGCTTTCAAAGTAGTTATTTTTTAATGATATTATGGCTTTGCTACATAGGTCACATGGTACCCAGGTAGGCTCAAATCAAAGTATTTCGGCCTTAGTTCATTTGGGCTAAGCCTTTACTGATGGAAATTTTCATGGAACACGTTTTCTCATGGAAATTTAATTTTCTACATTTAAGGCTGTATTTCTTGCAGATGAAGTGAGGGTGCTTGTTCATTGTGAAGATAACAATACAGCCAATGAATTGCATATGCCCCAGTAAACTCTAAACACACAAGCCTAACATGGAATATAAATCTAAATGTCTTGCACATGCTATGCAAATTCAAGAGTCTTCAATAGGGCCCTGTTTCACCAAGGAGCTGATTCCAGAAAAGTTTGAAAAAGCAGTGGAATAACTTTAACATTATTAATCCACATAAAGACTCCTGAATATCGTACAAAATCACTCATGTTGATATTGGCTCCCCCCCGGAAAGAAAAAGAGATCAAAGTTTTTTTTTCCCCTGAAAATATTAGCCTTGAGTTTGTTTTCAGATCTTTAATGTAAAATTGAATTTACTTTCTGTGTTTTCAAGACTGAGGCATTATTGTTACTCCAGTTCAGTAGGCTTTTTATAATCACTTCATATACTCACAGTTATTTAGCTCTTTGTTCTGAATGGCAAGGAGAGCATTTTCCCTACAAAAAGGGAGGGACTTGAAAGATGGAAATGCCTTGAAGAGTTGCACCTTTATTTGTTGATTTGTTTATAAGGTTAGAGCCCCATAAAGTATTCAGAAGTGATTTAATTGATACGTTGACACTGGCTTGAAGTAAATTGCTGCATCCCAATTCTTTGTTCATTCTCTGTTCTAGCACATTGTGTTTTTAGTGCATTGTAATATTGCTCAAACAAGATGAAAATGCTCATTTCAACAAGAGCAGGACTAAAGCTGGGGGTTTTTTTTAAAGAATATTACACATTGTGTTTTATTGTAACAGTCTCAAAATGGTGCCTGTGTATTCCTGTCAAAATGCAAGAGAATTATACTGCGTCTTAATGGGATATATTTGTTTAATATCTGCAGAGAAAAGTCTGAAGTGACCTTCTCTAAAGCATCTTGAGTTTCTGCTTTAGATCTTTGTTCGGCAGGGACCACCTCAGCTCTGGGGTTTTGTACAGCCCTGACAGATGCCGGGGGCTGACTGAACCCCAGCGGTCAGTGCACTGGCTCACTCCTGGGGCAGAGCCTCACGTGAGGTGGAGGGCTGTGAGAAAACCCTTTTCCATCCCAATTTTTTAATCAATAGTTTCTACCTCCTCCACCTACCAGTAGTGAGAATGCCTTTATCATAAACTCCTGGTGCTGCAAAGATGAATAAATGCACTCAGGGCAGCCCAGCTCCTGTGTGCCACAAGCAATTCTGTTCACTCTGCTGAGGAGAAATGCTGGGAGTTGTCCTGGTTCCCCAAACTGGAGAGACAGTTGGAAAAGCACTGGATGGTCCATTTTTCACAGGGCTTGAGAACTGAATGGGAGCAGCTCTGTCTAACCTTTGACTGCTGTTTCCTGCCTGGAAGAACCAAAATAGCTCATGGGGAGGGAATGGTGAGAGCTACAGGGTGGCTCCTCTCTGTCCTTCAAAATTAGGACCCTCTCCTGCAGTCCCGGTGTTAGAGGGGAGGTCTTGCCTGAGTGAGGAATGCGGCACAAAATGAGTTCCTTACACTGGGACATTAATTGCTGTTGAGAATATTTACGAATAGGCTTCTTTAATGAAGTGATTTGTTGGTCCTAAGAAACTGCTTTATCACATCAAGTCCACAGCACAGGAAATCTAATGTGAAGGTTTGGTCCCAGCAAAGTATGCTTGGCTTGAAGAAAAGAATCACATTTTGGGGGAAAAAAAAAAAAAAGGGAATAATGGAATGTTAAGTTAGTAATGGCTTTTGCAGCTTGTTTGCAGTTTGATCTTTCTATGCTGTAAAAATTATTTCAGTATTTAATTTCTGGGGCTTAATTTGTGCCTTTGCTGGGATTATTTTTAAAAGAATTTCTTCTGCTTGGAAGAGTTTGTTTCCTACAACAGAAGAATAATATTACAATAGATGGTTTGCATTTGGCTGCCAGAAGCCCCAGCTGTTGGTGGGAGGATATTCTGAGCAAGTGTGTAAATAATTGAAATTCCATGAAAACACCTCTCCCAAGCCTCCAGTTGAGGAGACCATTCTGTTTGTGCTGCCTTCACTTTTATGGGTCTGTTCACACACTCTGGAGTCAGAGAAATGCTTGGCTGGATTGGGGTCATGCAGCTCTGTCTGTGCTGCTGTGTCGCAGCTCCTGTAAACCTGCTTAAAACTATCTGTACGTGAAGCCTCTTGGCATTGCTGTGGATATGGACACGGGAACTTGGAGCTCAGCGTGTGGTTTGACATTTACTTTTATACCCTGTTTGAGGGGTAACAAACCTTATTGGACCCACAGAGGAGTAGAGGAAGAGTAACTGCNAGAATAAAATTCTACTTACTATGGTTAAGGTTGTCGAAACCTCAGCAATCATACTCACTGCTAAAGGTGCCCCAAATTTTCTCACTGACATTTTTCTTTCTTCTACCTAGAAATGGCTTTTCCATATGAGCACTTGCCCCCACACTGGAGGCAGAACACAGATAAAACACAGATATGGACACGGGAACTTGGAGCTCAACGTGTGGTCTGACATTCACTTTTGTACCCTGTTTGAGGGGTAACAAACCTTATTGGACCCACAGAGGAGTAGAGGAAGAGTAACTGAGATGCTGAGAGGGTGCTGCTGTCTCCAAGTATTTGTCTCCTGTTTCAGACATTGCTGGATTACATCCCTAAATTACACATCTGGACTAAAAAAGGGGAAGCTGATGTGTGGAGAAATGAAGTGATCCCCCATTCCCGACCCCAAACGAAATCCGGTCCGGGTTTTCCCCCATTCCCGACCCCAAA
>VZRE01015749.1:301736-311910 GCA_013396775.1 Cephalopterus ornatus | reverse complement strand
ATCTTCATTCGCGAAGCCTAGCCATGACACACACTGGGCAAATTCAAAGGTCGTAACTTAATTGGTCTCTCATGTAAGTAGTTTCAGGAACTGAATATTCAATTGGACCTGCTCTTTTTAACTCTCTTCTTCTATGAAGCCAAGTTTTTTAATAGTGTTTTAATACTTGCGCTGTCATTACAACATGGCAAAGAGAGTCTGTTGATCCATATTTAAGGAGTTGGACAGAAAAAAGATGGAAGAAAAATGTGGGAGGAAGAAAGGAGTTTCAAGATCATTTCACGTTGTTCTCTTAATTACGATAGAGCTATCTGAGAATGATGATGAGTATATTTAAGCTGGCATACAAAGGACATACTAGTTTATGGACTAAAGAAAGGAGTGAGATTGTCTGCTGATGGTATGATTGTCTCTTGATTACATTGGAAGGCAGCAGACCTAAAGTGTCCATACAGAAATCAATTTAAATAATCAATGACAATGGCCAATTTATAAGGCAATTTCCACTGTTATCACACCAAAAAAAATAGTTTCTATGTGACAAAACTAAACAGCCAGACTTCAATTAAACTAGCTCGACTAAATTGATATGTAATTATTACTTGGAAGACAAAAAGAATCTCGTGCATTATTTTTGTGAAGAACCTGAAAATCATGGCCAGGTTGTAGTAACACAGCTTCAGATTGTCTCAAAGCATAGGACAGTTAATCTGAAAAGTGGATCATGTAATAAATAACTTGTTAGAAACTATTCTTAAATCCTTCTCTTTGCACTGCTTTTCCACAGGGGTAATTGCTCTCAGAAGAGACCTTTGATTCCTTGACTAAGAGGTGAGTTCCACAGTTGGCTGTACCTTTGACCTATTCCTGTTCTTTGTCTCAGGTCTCACAGTATGTGCAAAGTTCTGGGGTTTTGTGTCTGTTATTTAAGGTTTTAAAACAGAAAAAAGCAAATGGAACAGGTAGTGTTTTCTAAATGCATTGTCTGACTTAAAACCACGAAATATTATGGTCTTGAAGTGTATGCAACAGGACTCTGATAGTATAGATATATACTCCCTACTGTAAAGGAAGATTTATAAGATTTCAGTATTTCAAACAGAAAAGCAACCAGAAGACTTCCCTCATATTTCGAAGTATGGTTTATAGATTCTTTTTTTTGTTGACGTTCACTTGCTAGCCATCATCTTGTGTTTAAAAAAAAAAAGTGTAGTGGCTAGAAATAAGTGCATATCTCAGATTTGCAATTTAAGAAACTATTCTCACTGAGCAGAGAGGTTCTTAGAGCAAGACAGTAAAATGAAGTAAGTATAGGGGTCATGGCCGTAATTATCTTACCATCTAGTATGTGGAATCTGCTCCTGTAAGCAGGCATCTGCAGCGACTCTCTCAAAAACTAAATAAGTTTTCCTTATTTTATTTGACATGATAGAGATGCCAGTTCCTGCTGTAATAGTCAAGAGGTTAGAGGGTTCCACTTCTGAACTAAAAAATCTGTATTTGTGAACTTCCTCAAAATCCTTTTCCACTTACAGGCAAAATGTTCTGGTTATAGAGATGTTACTGGAGATGAGCCTATTCCTTCAACCACTTTAAGAAAGACAAAGTGGCTGTGTTTTGGGGTATGTGTAGTTCTGCTAAAGTTCAGTCTGCTGCAATAGTATCTGTCAGACCTAGCCTGGCATGTGGACTTGTGTGGAGAAACAGGGTAATAAGCTTAGCTCACACATTTTAGATGTCAATGTAAATGTAAATATATGAGCCAACAACTCTAGACTTTGGTTTAGGTCTAAGGAAAAAGTAGTTATTTTTAAGGTGCAGCTCCATTTTAGATACCTACTTAGGATGAATCTGCCTTAAGAGGTATAGAATATGTTGACTAGATCTCCATCAATTATTGAGGACAGTGACTAACTCTAGTACTGATGCCTAATTTAATTTAGTGGACTATTTGCTAATAGTTTACGGATACTGGTTCAACTTAAGATACTCACTTAAGCTGGAGTAGTTCTGGTCCTGTGGGAAAGCTGGAGGTCCTAATGAAGTTTAGAGTGAGACAGGGAAGTATGTGCTGAGCTTCGGCATTAAGAATAGCCAGAGCTGAGCAGGAGTGTTGAGGATTGTGGTTTTAGAATGAGGATTTAGGTAGACATAATGACTGTCCTGCTGGTTGAGAGAAAACACCCGATTAGACCAGTGCACTGAAACTGGGTTAGAGGGAAGTAAAGCAGGCTAGTTTGTCTATCACTGATGGCAATAAATTCCAGGTGAAGGACAGGAAGTAGCATAGAATGATAACTTCATAGATTGCTTGAGTATGCATTGGCTACATCTGTTAGGTCAAAGTACTTTATTACCTCTAGCTCTACATGACTTAAAGCAATCAACTCTTTAATCTCAAAAAACATATGTGGAAAACGTATGCTTCTACGATTCTGGAAATGTGCAAGACATGAAGTAGAGGATATTACTCAAATGAGAATAATCTGTATTTTGCCTTTAAGATTTAGAAACATAGAATTGGTTAGGTTTGAAAGATCTTTAAGATAATTGAGTCCAACTGTTAACCTAACACTGCCATGCCCACCACTAAAACATGTCTCTAAGTGTCACATCAACAATCCCACCCAACTTGGTGTATGTCTACTGTAAACCTACTGAGAAAAAAACAACGTGCAGCTATCATGGACAGAAAGGGATTTGAATAAAGAAGTTCTTTTTTAGTTCAGTAGCCTTTCAATACCTGTACACGTTGATTGTCTGTGATAAATGAAAATTAAATGCAGAAGACATATTTTTAATTATCAGTAAGCCAAAGAATTCAAAGTTAGAAAGAGACCATTGAATACTGAGAGCTATATGGGAACAAAGATCATACCAACATTTGATGGCAGAATGCAGACTAGTACCTGCTGCAAAGAAACAGACTGAAGGGCATAACCCACAGTAAAGTAATTGTGCTAGTCTCTCTGCTTATTGCTGCAGGTCATACTGCTTTTTTAAAGTTAAAGGACCTAAATATTTCTAAGCTAAGAAAAATGTAAAAGTTTCTCAAAAATATGCTCAGAAATTGGATGTATTTATACAGAGTGAAGAAGTACTTGCAATCAAATGCTTTAGTTATTCCTGGTCTTGAAATATTTATAATTTGAATCTAAGAACATTAATTATACAACATTATAAATACTTTTACATTAATTAACTTTTAAAATTGTTTGGTTTAAACCTAATTAAACTCATTCAGAATTAAAATTGCCTCTTATGACTTTAGCTTAATTTATACCTGAAATGAATCGAGCTGAACTGAATAATTCTAAATAAGAATCCATATCTCCATACCAGGATTTAGCACAATTTAAATAACCGAGATTTCCTGAATGTCCTTGTAAATCTGATTCTTGTATGTGTGCAGGATTCTTACTTTCTACAGTGACTGCATCAACCAGAAGGTAGTACGTCCATCGTGTTTGTAGAATATAGTGTCAGTAATTTGTCCTTGTGCTTTTTCGTATGTAAGTTAATTTGTCTCTAGCCAAAGCTGCATTTTCTGAAACATTGAATTTGTGTGTGTATAGATGCACAAGGGATTGGAGCTGAAGAATCTTTGATTGTGTGGGTCTTCCTCTCAAAACTGTAATTAGTGACCTGCCTATGAAGTTTTAAATTTCAGGTCCATTTTTAGGATGTGGTTATGAATTGGTTTCACTACTGCTGTGTTACACTTTATTTGTAGAGACCAGTAGAGGAACAATACCTGGAAAAAAATCAGAGGATCCAAGAAGAGCTCCAAGTTTTTGTTGAACACAACAAACAATAGCCTTGACTTTTGTAACCAGCCAGGATACAGCTCATATTGCATTAGAAAATAATCTCTTATACCACAGGGAGGCTGTCAGGATAGTCCTGGCTGAGGGTGAACGTGTGGTTTTACTTTGAGAACCAACTGAGGAATTAACAACGGGTACTAACAGTGCACATTTCACTTTTACACAGCGTTAAAACAAACTGAAGTTTGGCATGACTTGGGTTATGTTCTATGCATAACTAGTGCTAGTGGCTCATGTTGCCCTTTACTTTTGCCTGTACCTGAAGTGGAAGGCTCTCCTGAAGTTTTTGAAGCCACACAAAATTAGGTCCGCATGAGGTATTACATCCATATGCTTCAGAAGCTACTATTAGCTGCAGTTGAGGAGGTCTTCCTGGTTCATGTGCACATGTGCTAATACAAACAAAAAAATAGGCAGAAGGCAGAAGCTGGGCTTGGTGAAAATAGATGAAACTTTTTTAACTCAGTGAAATTTGTACTGTAAAGAACTGTTTCTTAATACCTGCAGACCTGATTTTTGTCTTCTGTGAAATACGAGCAGAGAATTCAAATTGTATTTGAACCATGTTTTTGGGGTAGATATTTGTACATTCTGCAGTTATATAGAATGTTTTCCAACACAATGTATAGACAAACATGGGGAAATACTCTAAAATTTAAAAAAAAAATTTCGAGTTAATATATATTTATAGATGCAGGTAAAACTAGCTTAGAGAAAAAGGATGTTCTATGTATTTGTACCACATTACAACTTGAGCCTGTGATGTCTCAAACCTTTCTTTTGAGCTATGTATTTTGTTGACAGATGTATTTTACCAAATGTGTTCAAGTGTTAGAAAAGGGGACAGCTTTCTGTATAGAAATTACTATGTCAAAGAAATCTTCAGACTAATTAGGTGGGTCACATGAATGAGAAAGTCTGTCTTAGAAGCTTTTCTAAATTGATGGTAAACTGGTTCCTAAAACATAGAAGGGAATTTGTTTGTCTGCTTTTATTTTTTTTGTTTGTTTGTTTTTAGAATGGGTAAAAAAGTAAAGAAGGAAGCAGAGCCTCCACCCAAGGATGTGGTAAGTTTATAAACTGCTATGTGCTATAAAATAAACATTACACAGTTACAGGCCCAACTCTACAGTCCTTACGTAGTTCCTTATTCTCCTGACTTACCCACATTATTCTAAAAATGGCTTTTAAAGATGACTCTGTTTCTGCTTTTCTTGGACAGCATACAAACCAGAGTGACTGGGCATGTGTAGTTCTTTGTAGAGATTGTTGTCTTTGGCAGGCTTTGCAAACAGTAATGTATGAAACAATCCAGGCTTCTTTTTATTTAAGAACAGCGTTAGCTTTCTCTTTGTAAAAATCAAAGGAGAAAGGAGAAGAGCAACCTGAAATCTGTCTTTTCAACTGTGAAGACATTCTCTTTCTTTAAGGGTGAAAGAGTTAAGAGCCTAGATGGATCTGCAGTTTTATACAAATACAGAATTTGAGAAATATTTTGAATGCTAGTATTACACACTCTGGATCTTTTGCAAAGATACACAGTCTTCAGCATCGGTTTAGGTATTTTTTTGGTATCATTGCAAGTACAAGAGCTGAAGCTAAATATAGAATCATGGTGATAATGTGACTTTTTTTCAAAAGGCGGAGGTTAAGGGTCTGACACTAGCACAGTTTTCAAGGGTTTCTGTAAAGTCACAAAGTAAGAAGAGACCCCCAAAAGATAGATATGCAAAATACAGGTAATTTTAAAGTTTAAATGTTTTATTTAGAAAGAAGTAGAGGAAATACAGAAACATTGAAAAGAGTATAATATAAATTCTGTGCCAGAGAATAAGTTAATGAAAATAGGACCTCAACAAGTTCCACAGAGGAACATGAAACTACATGCAAAGTTCAGTACACTGTTTTAGAAAAACAATGGGTTTGTCTGTAAAGAGTGGTAGTACTGCAAGAGGTTTCTCAAAGCTCATAGGTCATAGAAAAGTTGATCAGCAAAAACTACATTACAATTTCAAAATTAAATAAGCATAAATACTTTTGACTAAGACAGTAATATCCAATAGCCATGATGTCACTGAGGCATAGCAATTGATACAAGGCTTAGCCCAACTGTTATGTGGAAAGGTGAATATTACAAATGTAATTCATAAGCTCCAATCAATAATAAATCCTTATGAAAGGAGATGACATAAAACTTCAACATAACCTGGGCCTGTATGAAAAAAACCAGGAGGAGTCACAAAGACGGTGAACGTGGATAAGACTAATTAAAACAGGCCTGAAGAGTTAAAACTAAGTATCTTTGCAGTCTAAGAAAAAAAATCAAAAGGCATGACTGTACATTTAAGCCATATAGATAAGCTAAAGTAATAAAAATTGACCTTTCAGTAAATAGCTAGAAAATCAGTAGATGCAGCATTATAGTTTCTGTATCCAAAACATACCATTAGATTTTCTGGAGAAAACTATGATACAGCCTAGTAAGTACTACAATAAGCTGTGAATAATGTTAGAAAAGATATTCAATAATTGAAAAAATCCAACTAGGAGAAAAAGTTGATAAAACTATCAAAAAGGAAAGAACTGGAAAGAGTGAATTCCAGATGGCATCTGCAGCTTTTGGGTTCGTTTTTCCCCTTATTATACTTCAGGCGAGCATATCTGTTCTGTGAGTCCTAGCAGGAGAAAAAAACCTGAATGTTGCATAGCAAAACAGTATTAAACATGAGAATAGATCATTGATTAATTGTAACTATCGACCAAGAAAATCTTATAGTTATTAGAATGTTGTTAATAATGACTGTGTAAAATCAAATCTCAAAACTTTAAATTTCACCTGAATATTTCAGGTGGCAGGAAATGAGACGCAGACAAAATAAAAGATGTATTAGCCATTATCTTCTGATTGATAATCTGTTTATGAAAATGTCAAGTCCAAGAAAGAAGCCATGAGATAATGTAGGCAGGCTTATAAAGAGGGCCTTTGTGCATGTGGAATGCTCTGAGAATGTATGGTACTGCAGATGACCACTAATTTTTTATAGATTTCTAGGAACAGGTGGGAAACACATCTTTTAGCGTAGCCTCTGCTTATATGTTTGAGAAAATATTCCTGAGGATTCTGTTTTCATAGCCTTGCATAATTTGTCTTTTACTATTCTCTGTTATGAGAATTGGTCTTCTACAGCAAAAATACTGTTTTGAGCCTCTATCTCTATATGAAGATAGACCTAAGTCAGTAATTCAGGCAGATAAAATATTTGACACAGATTGATAGGAACTTTTCATATGATATCTACATTAAGTTTGGTCCAGACAATATTACTATTTGATCATCAGCTAGGGCACAGACATTGAAAGGAGACCTAAGATTACCACTAGAGAAAATACTGAGGTGCTGTCACTTAAAGAAAGCTATAGATACCTGAGTATTTTTGAAAATAGCTTCATTCACAACTCTGATGTTAACAAAAGGTGGAATGTATAAAGCGGCACAGTCAGCTCCTGAGATTGTCTCCACAGAAACCCCTTCTTTTGATTAATGCCTAAATATTAATTTGACTTGGCTTTAGTAAGGCTTTCAATACTCTCATAACATCCTCATAGGCAAGCTGGTGAAGTACAGACAAGAGAAATAGGCAGTGTAAATGAGTTGAAAAGTAGCTGAACTGACAGGCTCAAAGGGTTGCAGCATGAGCGCCCATTGGAGATCAGGCACTCCTATTGTGCTTCAGGGGTTGATCCTGGGGCTGATACTGTTTAACCTCTTCATCAGTGACCTGAATGATGGGACAGAGTGCACCCTCAGCAAGTTTGCAGGTGAGACAAAGTTGAGAGGATTGATAGACCAGATGGTTGTGCAGCCGTTCAGAGGGACCTCAACAAACTAGAGAAATGGGAAATTGGGAATTTAATTAAGTTCAATAAAGGGAAATGCCAAGTCCTGCAGCTGGGGGAAGAATATCCGGTACAGTCTGGGGGATGACCAGCTGAAAAGCAGCTTTACAGGAAAGGACCTGGTGATTCTGTTCTTGGTTCTGTGATACAAGAGAGACAAGGCCTTACTGGAACAAATCTGCCAAAGTCTTGGAGCATTTGTCATTTGACAGCTGGGACTGTTCAGTCTTGAGAGAAGGCTTGGAGGGCTCTTGGCAGTGTCACCTGACAGGAAGAAGTAAAGAAATCAAGCCAGGCTTTTCTCAGTGGTGCCTAGTGAAAAAATGAGAGGCAATGGACACAAACGTAAATACAGGAGGTTCCATTGAAGCATAAGAAAAAAAACCCTCTTTTACTGTAAGAATGGTGGAACATGGCACAGGTTGTCCAGAGAGCTTGTGGAGTCTCCATCTTAGGAGATACTCAAAATCAGACTGAGTATCCAGCCCTAAGCTCCAGCTCTCCCTGCTCTGAACAGGGCAGTTGGATCAGATCATCTCCAGAGGTGCCTTCTAACATCAACTACCTGTGATTCAGTGGAATATCTTGAGTTTATATTGTTAGTACAGGAGATCAGACAATCACAAAACTGAAACAATTATCATGTCCAGGTATCTATTAACTCTGTTTTTCTAGGTAAAGGAAAGGGGTTAAGAATATCAAAGATATGAGTAGTGCTTCTAAAAATTCTATGAAAGGTGCAATGATAAACCTGACCTTAAATCAAATTTAAAGGATTTTTTAAAAGACGATTACAGCATGATTAAACAATAGAATAATAGCAGATAAAAAGCATCCTTCATAAGGTGGGATTTGCATTCAAATGGGAAAACAAAAAAACCCTTGCCCTCCCAAATAAGAAGTAAAAGCACAATGTCAACCTGCATCAAAATATTTTGGGAGAGAACTAGCAAAGATACAAAACTAGCAGTAAAGCTTTTCCAAATTGACTAGATGTAAGAAGCTTCTTAGAGGGACATTATTAGGTGATTAAAGTCATAAAGGAAAAGGAAAATTAATTACTTTTTTGTCAAAAACCAAAGCACCAAAATAAATGTGATAAAATTGCCCAAATAGGAATAAATAGTATTTGTCCACAGCTTGTGCTAAATGAAAAATAACTAAAATCTGAAAATGTGGTACTGCTACATGTAGTATTTAATGTAGTGGAAAAATGGAGAGTAGAAAATTTCATTTTCAAAAAGAAATACTTTAATTATTATAGGAAATTTATCTTCCATGCTGTGTTAATTGGTAGAAATAGTTCTGAAAAAAAACTCCAAACCAAACCCATGGATAAATATGATAATAATGAGGGAGAGTCAATACTGCTTATGTACAGTTTGATCTCTGAAATCTACTTGAATTCTTTGGAGGAGTCAGTGAGCAAGTGGATAATGGTGTTCAGATTGATACAGTTACTTAGCTTTTTCAAAAGTTTTTAGACCAAGCTTTTCACTCACATAGAGGTCAAAATAATTTTCTGTCCTAGCAATAATGTCAGGTTATAAAACAGAAAACAAAGGTGAGAAAACAAGTTACTGTTCAGGTTTTATGATAGAGAGAGGTTGCCAGTGGAATGTCATGGGGTTTTATTCTGCAACCTATGTCATCCAGTCTATCAGAATTAATGGATATTTTCATGAAAATGGCAGCCAGTTCCTAAGTAGGAAAAAGAGAGCAAATACAACATTTCAAATTCAAGAAATAAAAGGCAAAACACCAGAAATAAAAACGAAATGCATTATACATGCACATGCTAAATGCCATTGACAGTTTTGGTGTTTCTACCTTAAAAAGGTACAGCTGAAATGTAGAAAGACAACACAATGAACTTAGAATGAACTAAGAAAGACCACAGGAACAGACAGAGTGGCTTCTGTATTAGGAAAGATCAAAGGGGGTAGGTTTCTTCATCCCCAGAAGGACTAACTGTGAAGGGGAATATCACAGAAACTTAGAAAATGATGAATATACAGGGAAGGCAAATGGGTGTAATTTATTTCATTGTTATGGTGAATGAACTGTGGAGGACAAATAAAATTATCAGGTGGTAGTTTTAAAACAAAGAAGAGGCACAGTAATTTATATGACTGTTAAATTGTGGTACTTGTGTCTCAAAATATTATGGGTGGTTAAAATACAGATGGTTTCAAAAATTATGTACCAAATTTTTTCTTGGTCTTTTTGAACACGGAGATAACTCACTAGGCTCTCTGGTTCTCTAGGTTGCAGAGTGCTGGAGTCTGAGAGGAATATAAGCAAAGTTTAATAGTCTGCTTGCCCACACCTGTTACTGGCCTTTTATCAGAGACGGGATGCTGGGCTAGATGGGCCTTTGGTCTGACTGGAAACATATTTTATATTACATTCAATTTCAACTAAATTAAGTTGATGGAAGCAAAAAAAAA
>VZRE01015749.1:211743-280793 GCA_013396775.1 Cephalopterus ornatus | reverse complement strand
ACTCTACCCACGCTTGCTACAAGCGCGCTGATGGCTAAAAAGGCCAATGCGAGATAGACACGTCCGGTTGCAAAAGGCACAGCAGAATGGCTCCCCAGGTGGTACTGAAAGGACACGGTTCTTTCTGCGTTGCCTTTTCTCCTCGAGAGTGATCCTGCGTGTATTTTCAAAAGATATTGCAGCATTGTGAATAGTGTGTCTCCAGGCCTCCCGATTGGAGGCCAGAGCAGACCAGTGATGGTGATCGATATGGCCAAGGCTGAGATGTTGTTTCAGGGAGTCCTTATATCTCTTCTTCGGGGCTCCTCTCTTGCGGCAGCCAGTGGCAAGTTCACCATAGAGCACAATCTTAGGGAGGCGGTAGTCCTTCATCCTGGAGACGTGCCCTGCCCAACGCAGCTGCATTCGCAGTAACAAAAAGGGGTAGAAATTCTACTCTTTGTTGATATAACAAGATCTTTTGGGCTGTTTGCACTCCCCTACCTTCAAAGCCTTGCAGTATGATCCACTATCTCAGCCGTGGAAGGCTGGAATTTCACTTGGAGCACCTGTAACTTCCCGTGGTAGATTTCTGTGGGATCGGTGAAACATTTTTCTTACCAGATGGAGACTTCTAAGCCGGGGAGAGAAAACTTTCTTTCGTCTAGTGGCACAAGTACAACGATTACTCTCGAGTGTGTATCCCTGCAGTGACATTCAGTGATACGCACTGAGATAAATTATACTTTTTACTAATATAAAGTAGCAAGGGCTATTTTACTTGTGAGTAAATTTCAGACAAATTTATTGGTGCTTTTGCATGCGCATTTTCTTTGTAGTGTATTTCTAAATTAAATGCAAATTATTTAAATGTATGCTTTAACTTACTTTAGTGTGGTGTGAATTTGTTTATTTTAAGTGTCTGTTAGGGAATTGCAGGGTTATGGCTGACCATGCTGTGCATTTAACCTGTGCACTGACTGTGGCATGTTGTCTACTTGGACTGTCTTATACATAAGAGGGTAAAAATAAGCTTTCACAAGTAACTTCAGCATTTTGACATGCAACCTCAGTAATTTTATCTGAACATAGTACTATATGTGTATTTTCTTAGAGATTTTAAGAGAGAAAACTAAAAGCGTAAATTTCTCCCCTCTGAATCATTGTAAGAGCTTGAGCTTTTAGCAGGGCAGAACAGTCTGCTGACATTTGAGGTAAGTTCACCGCTATCCAGAAAAGAGTTATCCAGAAGTGAAAGATGGTGTCAAGTTTCACAGTCTAAAGTACTGAGTGTAGAGACTGACTTGGAACAGCTTTTTTATCCTTCCTCAGCTGGTGCTTCCAAAGATGAAGAAGAGCCACCATATTCTCACTGCCTGTGTTCAGGAGAGTTGTTGTGAGGACCCTGATTTGGCATTTTCTTTCCTTCCTTTACCCCTCCATGAAAGTTGCTGAGGCAACACCTGCATATTCCTTGTTATTTTGCTTTTGTAACAGTGTGGGCTCCCAACTCACAATATTTGTGCTGAGTTACTAATTTTTGTGTGCACTACTTCTTGGATGAGAAAAAAGAGAGAGGATGATGGTGTCTTTTTCATTAGCTTATCCTGACTGAAAATACATGAGATCTTTCAGGAGTAAAAGGAGTTTTTATTGCTGAATTTCAAGCCTTCCACATAATAATGGAAGTGTCAGAAATTCTTAACAAAGGTTGCAAATAATATTATAGTTGAAAGTCTCAGATATCATGAACAGATAGCTCATTACCCATGTGCCTGTAATATTTTAAATTAAGTATTCTGCCGTTTTAGAACTGAGATCTGTGTAACTGTCAGATGAATTCAATGACAGACATTAGAATATCTCTGCGAGTTGCTAAATGACAGTCAGGTATTAAGTCTCTGCTAACCCAGACAGTTTAAGGTTTTATTGCTTCCAGACTGTGAGGTTTACTGAGTTTTAGGTTTGTTGATGATTTAACAAGCTACTTGTCATTATAAAATAGAAACAGAAGGTTCAGTTCCTGAAATGAAAAATTAATATGGTTTGTTGATATCAGCAATATTTTTTTGGAGCACAAAGGCTCCCCAAATTGTAGATCAGAGTCTCTTGTGCTAGATTGTCTTACTCAGAATAAAAATACTACATTAATTTCCCAGTATAGTGAAGAAAACGGAAGTAATATTAGTTTTTAAATAAAATATGGGTGACTATATACAACAGTCAATTGCTTTTGAAAATAATTAAATCACAAAGTGAAATTTTTGCTAAATCCAGAAGACATTTATTGGATGTGATTATTCTGATGGCATAACAAGACAAATAAAGAATACTAATACATTTAAGGGATAAAAAGGAAGCTATTTCTTGAGGGTTTTTCAAACTTCTGGTTATGATATTCTTTCTCAGAAATTGCGTAAGAGAGCTGGATCAGAAATGCCATGTGTGAAAAAAGAAGTCATGCGATTTAACAACAGATAGAGTTGATTTTAAGAAATGTATGTGTAATTAGATGCATAATTCTTATGCATAATTTACATGCAATTATGTATGAAAATGAGATATGCACAGGCATAAATGGCTAGCTAAGCACCTCACACACAATCACGGTAATTTTGCACAGAAATTAAACATGCAGTTGAAAACACATTTGAAAAAAATGAAGTCCATAAGGAGTCCAATGGTTTTTGTGAGGAGGAAAAATTTGAATTTTTTCTGACCAGAAATTATGTTAAATCCTCAGTCAGAAGGGGGGAGTAAACAGCATAGAGGTGAATAAAAATATAATTTAATATAAACCAGTTTATGTTCAGTTGTGGTAGAAGAAGCGAAACCAAACGTACTTTATCATTTTTATGAAGTGTCAATCTCACTAGTGTAAATTTAGTACAATCCAGAGTAAACAGTGGTGTCAAGCTGCATCACTGCTCTTCCCCTCTATCTCCCCTCCCTGGGAGGTTGTCTAGATTGGAAGTTTGGGGAGCAGTCTCAGGGGTTTCTGGCAGCTCTTTGAACACTATTAGTTGCTTTCTCCCTTAGGCTAGACCTTCTCTTCAGGAGGAAAAGCTAGCTGGACCATTCCCTACGCACTAAGTAAATAACCCGTTATTTTTCTTGCCATGGCTAGAAGGCTCAGTCACAGACCAGAGCTATTATGCTTACTATGATGCCAACAAAGAGGTGGTTCATGCCTCAAAATGCTTACAGTCCTAAAAATAAAGTGAAAAAAAACCCCACAGAGTTTTGGTCAAATTTTTACTGATTATTGTTTTGACAACACTCTAAGAATGTCTGAACTGTTCTATTGCACCCCAGATACCTAAAGCAACAAAATATTCAGTTCAGTCACATTCATATAAATCCCCAAAGTATCTGCTAAAAAAAAGTTCGTATTATGAAACTTCTGGTAATGATTTTATTGACAATGTTTAACTTATTTTTGCTGTAAAAGCAGTAAAGAAAATGTTTGGGTTTTTTACTTTTCAGCATTTATTCTTTCAGTCTTAAATTATCTTTTAAGGAATGTTCAAGAATATCTCTCAATAACGTGTTACAATATATAGTTAAAATTAATAAATTAAATATTTATTATCTGACCTTTTAATATTTGTCTTTCCAATGACACTTGGGAAAAATATTTTACCTATTCTTGAATACAGTAATTTGAATCCAATTGTAATCAGAATTTTACTGTTTCACTAAAGAGCATGGTTAGGGTCCTTAGGTTACCTGAACCATGTATATCCTGGTTAAAGTTAATGCCTGTTAGGCTAGGCATTCCAATGATCATAATATGTGCTTATAATTCATCACATTTGAATTATTTTAAATTTAATTTAAGCTCTGCTATTCATACACCTATCTTGTCTGTTTTTTCTTGTTGTTTGTATTTCAGGTAGACACCTTCCACTTTGAACAAAAAATGGTGATGATGTTGCAAATGCAACATCCTATTTTTTTTCCCTGTTGTCATTGTCTTCTTTCCTTTAGCCTAACATTTTTTCTCCATATTTAGGAAAGTTAATGTATTTTGAATATTAACACAACATGGAGAGGAAAAAACCTTGTGGGTTTATATAATTTACTCCTCTTCCACATCAAAAAGTGTACACTTTTTCCAGCAAGACCAAGGCACACTTCTTCCTTGAGGATGTAGTTCTGTAGTGGGAACACTGATAAAGTGCAGTCTCAGCAGGATGTGTCTGAAGGAGAGTGTTCTGGAGGCAGGGAGAGAGCCTACGGCTGATCTACATTAGGCAAAGACAGTGCTGGTAAAAACTTTCTCCAACTTCTGTAGCCTTATAATAAAAGAATTACACAGTGCACGCCTCTGCCCAGGATGGAAAGGGACAAGGACCTCCATACTTAGATCTTAATGTTGTAGTATTTCAGCAACTTAAGAACTTAAGCATGTTCATTCTTTCAGCTCCCTTTTGAGGTCAGGCTCCGTGGCCCAGGGTGACACTGCTATTTCTGTGTTCTCCAGAGGGCTATGGAGTAGGATTGAGTTGAACTGTGGATTCCCCATTCTTCCTTCTTCCCTAAGAATCTCTTCTGTATGTGTCACTGTTATCAGAACAAAGCACTGGCCTCAGATGTTCACGGCCTCTTAAAAATGTATTCTCAAAGGTATTGGTTACCTTCAGCTCCTGTTCCCTGCTGTTGTCACTTCTAACAAAATCTTTTTGCGTTGTGATCAGTTGTTCTACTTGATTAAACCTGAAACTGTGATTCAAAATGAGTCTGCGCAGAACACAGATCTGAAATAAATATGTATGATCTTCTAAATCAGTGGTTCTCAACCTTTTTGAAGTTGAGTGGCACTTGAGAAAATTGGGTGTGCTCTGTACCTCGCTGAGGTCAGCTCTGAACACACGAGGAGCTGTCACCTTGCTCTTTTGTTAAGTGCTTGTGTACTTGCTGGCTTTATGGAAATTATAGTAAATCTGCTTGTAATGTGATTGGCTACGTCATTCAGTGCTGTGTGTCATTCTGTAACCAGTCTGTGAGGGACGAGATGTTTACTAGGATTTCCTGTGGGAGAATACATGTGTTCTTGCGTGTAATATAGGAATAGTAAGTCCTGTACTTACTGCAGAAATATTGGATATACTACACCTGTGAGATGCAGTGATGCATTTCATAAGTAGTTAATCTGTCCCATAAATCCTGGAATTTCTTTGTATCCACTGTAAAGAAGAAAGTGTTTGGGTTTGGTTTTTTGGGTTTTTCCTTCCTGGATAAGATATCTGTGTATGTCCTGTGTAATGCTGTAAATCTGATAGTTACTTACTGTGTAAGGCCATGTGCATGTCTGTGAGTCTCTGCCACACTTTGCCAGCAGGTACAACGTGACATTGTTACATGTGGAATGTGATGTTTTCCCGCAAACCTGTGATACATGTGGTGGATAGCTGATTCTTACATGTGCAATCAACATGTCCAGGATTTCATATACAGCAGCCTGGATGGAGCTACAAAAGTCCGGAAGCTGGAAATTTGGATAAAATTTCGTGGCAAAGAGAAGACAGTGTTAACCAAAGAACCTAGAAATACAGTGGCCTTACCTAAGTAAAAAACCCAAACCAAAACAACAAAAAAAGCAACCCACCAAGCAAAACATTTTCAGGTCTTCTTCATCTGGTCAAGAAAGGAAGGGGAAGGAGGACACAAAGGTAAAGGGAAATCCAGCTACTTGAAGACAGAGGAGTGCAGTGTGGGACATCTGAAAACATGGAACTCATTTCTGAATAGAGACTGAAGTGCTTGCATTAAAGCTACTGGTGCTCCAGGAGGAATAATTAGCTAACACCAAACTAGCCCTACATCGTAATGCTCACCCAAGCTAAGAAGCCCGCTCACCTTCAGTCCCTGGATTGCTGCCTTTTCCCTGGTTTTCAAAAGTGGGAACTATTGCCTGCCAGCCTTCCTTAGATCCATGCACCAGCACTATTTGTGAGCGGCCATTGCCTTGTACCTGAGGCAGAGATCAGAGTGATAAACCCTATTAGCCTCTGCTGGTTCATTCCAGGTATGCTCAGGAGCATCTGCATCCCTCTCTCTGACAATCTGGAGATACTTGCACTAAGATGAGCTCACAGCAAGATCTACATCATGTTGCCCACGTAATGGGATTACATGGCACAGGCTGGCATGTATACTGCTTTCTGTCCTGTTTGCATAGGAGTGTGACTATCAGCATTCCTGATGGTTTTTTGTTTTCATCAATGCCTTGGCAGTCTTTGATAGTATAATGGTTTCTTTTATATGTGATACTTCTAAGCTTGTGTTTATTTTGTAACTGGGAAAGTTATCAAAAGGTTAGTCAGATTTTGGTAAGAGGCTATTACAGTAAAAGATGTTTACATGCAGATTTTGCTTTTTATTTAATGTGTTCACAGAAATTTAGCAAAATTTATAAAAAGTGTACACTGTTCCGCTGAAGAGCTTTTTATGTTTTTGATGTAGATAAAATGTACTAAAAGAGGGTATAAAAAGCAGTTGCAAGGAAAATTCAAATTGCCATCTGCACATTCCCAACTTTTGTTTAACAGATGAGCCCAAAGTAAAATTATATATCCTCTAATAGTGCAGATCCCTGCACCTTCTGCTGTCTCGTGCCCAAAGTTGCTATTTCCTTAGTAGTGCTTTTTCAGCTATGTTTTTTTCCTTGGATGTTCTCTAACTTAAATCTATGAAATGATCCTTAGAAAAAAAACCCAACAAACTCACCAGTTTTATTTGGAAATGGTTAGTTTTGCATGTCTAGCTTAGAACTTTGCCACACCAGCTTTTGTCCCAGCACTGCTGAGAGGCAGCACCCTTCAACCATGGATGCATGGGAATATTTAAACTGGATCTGCTGTTGATAGACGAGTTGATGTGGAATCAGTCATAGCCAGCCCTGAGCTCTGTTCTGATGACTCTGCTATTATCCTGCTGTCTAACTCATATAAAGCCAGCTCAGTAATTCCTAATTGCACTGAACTGCACCATGAACACTTACACTGTAAGAAGGACAGAAACTCAGTCAACTATGTTTATATTACCTAGTCACCTGATAATAAAAATTTACAGAGACAGAACAAAGAAAAATGTGACATTCCAGGCACTATAATCCTCATTAGAAGTAGCGCTAGGATGTTTATGGTGAGAGGTGATAAATGCCTGCAGAAACATTTGGGTGGAACTAAAATACAAAAATCATACATCTTGAAGAAAATGCAGGATTTAATTGACTTTTTCAACACCTCAGAAAAAATCCCATAGTAACTTAAAGAATCCAGAAGTTTGTTACTTGGTTTGTCTGCTTACGTTGTGTCTCTTGAAGTTCACACTGTGAGTGATAAATAAATCACACACACACACATATATATACATAATTAAATCTTGAAACATAATACTTATTTAGTTGGTAAATATAGTACACTAAGAAGGAAAAATGGTCCTAAAATAACAAATATTTTTCCCCTCCTTCATTTTGCTAGTGCTGTTGCTGAGGCTGAAGGAATTGAGCCATTAGTGAATACTTTGAGTGCTCAGAGAGATGGAGCCATTGCCAATGCTGTTACAGCGCTGACAAATCTGGCCATGCAAGAGTCATCCCGTGTCAGTATCCAGAGCCATGGTATCATGAGTGCCCTTATGGAACCACTGCACTCCACCAACAGCCAAGTGCAGAGCAAAGCAGCGTTCGCTGTGGCTGCGTTTGGTTGTGATGCTCTTGCAAGAACTGAGGTAAAACTATTCTTTGAGGTTGTGATTATTGATAATGTTTCTACATTCTAAGTTTGGAGTTAAATTAACCTGGAATCTTTTGTGTCTATCCTAGAAGTTTTGAGCTTTCTAGATTTTTTATCTTTGTCATAGGCTTGTTCTGCTGAGTTTAGCTGTTTTTCATGAGGTTTTGGAAAGGGTTTTCTTTAATCTGTATTTTCACTACTGTGTTTGCTTGCACCAAATGAATGCTTTGCAGCTTTTCGTTGGCTTCCATGAGCTTTAATTAGGGCTATATCCTGATCCCTGTGTTAAGGAGCATTAAAGGTTTCTTTCAGCTGAACTTTGAACATGCGAAGTTCAGTCCTCTTTACTCTCCCTCAGTGTTCTGTTGCCCACTTTCAAGGCCTGAACAGCAATGTCTGACTTTGATTAATGAAATATTGGATGTGCACGGACTAAATGTAATTCAGACAAAACTCAAAATGTAATTAATCCCTTGATCAGTGACACCCAGCAAGTTGAACTCATTGCTGTTTATGAACTGGTCATAGTATTTTTATAAATAAGAATGATGCTATGTGCATTCATAAATCATAAGATGGGGTTTTCTCATGGGTCAAGTTTGTTAACTAGGACATGAAAAAGGGGCATAGATAATTAGTCTGCCTCTTTCAGTGTCCTTAAAATGTCTTCCTCTTCGAAAATCCAAATAAGCAATATTTCCTCCAGCATGTATAGGAAAGATACTGTAGCACCCAAGAGAATAGGATGTTAATAAGATTGTCATGCATACAATACAGATTCAAATGTATTGTGATGTAAATTAGTTGCTGGGAGGCAATAGAACACAGAAAAAGCTGTGTAACTCTCTGTGGCAGTTTTGGGTTGCATAGTCTCTTCAGGTTCCACACCGCAGCCTAATAACTGAGGAGTAAGGCAGAGCCAGAAGGGATGTCTGTCTGGTGCTACTCTGAAGCTCACTTCAGCTCCAGCCTATGCTGAGCTCACAGAATACCCAAAAATGACCTTTCTACCAGCCCAGCACAGGTTGTCTACGAGGCTTGAATGTTTTGGAAGGTGAATTTCACAGGCTGTTCTTGCTTGAATAGATGAAAGATAAAAGTGGCAATGTCTTCGCTTTTTCATAGTTAAGAAATGCAGGTGGACTGGAACCACTCGTTGAACTGCTGCATTTTAAGAATGGAGAAGTCAGAAGAAATGCCTGTTGGGCTGTTATGGTCTGTGCAAGTGATGAACTAACTGCTGTTGAACTATGCAGGCTAGGGTGAGTGGAAATAGGAGGTTTTTGATGTGAAAACTCAATTTAAGTCAACCTTTGCATATTTATAGCAGAATAACAAAGCTTTTTGGTAAGCAGAAACTACTTTTGCACCACAGATGTTACAGATGAAATGGTATTGATTTTTAGGAACAGAGGTTTTCAGACAAAATATAAGCCTGTAGAGAGAACTGTCTGGAATTATAAAGCATTTATTGTTTCTGTGACTGAATTAGCCTTTATATTGAAGATTGCTTATATCAGTCAAAATTAGGAACTACAGTGCCCCATACATTTGAAACTGAAATAAAGGTTTCAGAGTAAGTTTAATATAGAGCAAATTGTACTTATTACACACAGGCTAGATTTGATTTACAATCTCTGGTTAACTGCAGGTGTGCTGAAGTGTCATGTAAAAGTAACTCTATTTTATTCCTTCTTAGAAGCTCCCAGTTCCATATATTAATATCTGAATTACAAAAGCTGGTTTAGGTTATAAGAATTATGACACAGGACTCCTCAGACAGGGTGACTTTTAGTTACTGTTAAATTAAAATATATGTAATTGCCCTGCTCCCTCTGCTGGGCACTTCTCTGATGGTTGCACAGATACTTAAAATCCCTCTATGAGGGAATTCTGCAAAGTGAGGCTCTCAAAAATTTAGATCAGGATGAGACCTCAAAGGTGATGTTATCCATCTGTCTACTGTAAGACTGATTGAGGTACACTGACATGTTTTGGCTTGTTTGGTGTAAATACTGATTCTGATGGGGTTTCACAATTTTCTGAGAAAACCTGTTCCAGTGGTGAAATATCCTTACAATTAGAAGGGCGTTCTGAGTTTTAAATATCCCTTGAAGCAAATCAACCCAACTACATGTCCTACTTGCAGTGGGATTGAATAACCACTTTTACGTAGCATTTTGAGTTTAACTTACTGAATTTTCTCATTTTCCATGTTCCTCTCTGTTTCCTTTTCATGACAAAATAAAAATGTTAAACTAATTTTGTTTTCAAATCTCGTATCATTTTGTCACACATCTCTGAATTTCTCTTCTTTATTTATACCATTTTGAAGTGCCATCTCCCACCCTGGATGAGGTACGTCTGATGAGGTCATACCACCATCAGATAAAGCTCAGTAATTATTTTCTTTATCTTGCATATGGCACCATTCTTGTTTAATCCCTTTTTTGTGACAGTATCAAAGTAGGACTCTAATTTTAATGTGTCCTTCCAGTTTGACTGGATATTATTGATAATAATACATTAAACATAGTTTTTCAACCAGTCAGGCACTGCTTTATGTTATTTTCATAGAGATCATATTTCCTTGTCTGACGAGTATTCAAGTAGGAATATGTGAAAAGACTTTATTAAAGTCAAAACAGATCTCAAAGTCAACTCATATCTCACATCTACTTCTTCTGCCTATACATCAAGTCACCCTATCACAGCAAGGATTAGATTTACTTTACATGATTGTCAAATACATAATGGCTATTTCTCATCTCTTGTTGCTTGCAAACTGATTGTTTAATAATTTGATATGGTTTTCTTTGGACACTGAAATTTGGCAGCATGATATCTATTATAATTTCCTTGTTCTTAGCTTTTCAAATCTAGGTAGTATGTTTGCCCTTCTCCACTCCCCAGGCATCTATACAAACACAATTATAAATAGTTACGATGTTGCTTTTGCAAATTCATAGAGTGGCATGAGATAAGTGTCCTCAGGGACTGCTAACTTAGTCTCCTCAAAATTACTCTAGACATGTGAAGACTACTATTTCTACCTCCTTGTTAATATTACTGCCAGGCATCAGTCTGAAACCTTTTTATGAAAACTCAAACAAAAAAGGCATCAGACACTTCAGTATTTTCTGTGCCATCTGTTTTCTTCTCACATTGAGTAATAGGCCTACGTCTTCCTCTCTGACTTGTGGCATATGAAACATTTATTTTTGTTTCAGTCCCCAAATAGTTGTGTCTCACTTTGCCTGTGCATCTTTTGGGTTTGTCCCTTACTTTTTCTATTCTGTTGGTAGTGTTTCCATTTCTGTTTGAACCTTTTTTTTTTTTTGTTGGTTTTGGCTCTTCACAGAATTTTTGGTGCAACTGTATTTGTCTGCTTTTAGCTTGTCTCTCCGTATGAGGGTAACGTGCCATTGTGCCTGTAATGTCATCTGGTTTAGACACTGTTGAACACTTCAGCCTTTCTTCATTCATTTTCCCCTTTAAAATTCTTCCCTGCGTTATTTGCTGCTTATCTGCAATATGCAGTAGACAAATAGCCTGAACGGCTCTTCCACTATCTTCTCCCACTGCTCACTTCTCGAAGAGAAGGCTGTCATTTGCCTTGTTCTCTAGAATTCATCTGACATACCTTCAAAGTCTACATTGTAGATGTCTGCAGCTGAGCTCCCTGTGTGGTTCACAGAGAGAAATCTTTGAGATTGTGATTATTGATAATGTTTCTACATTCTAAGGTTGGAGTTAAATTAACCTGGAATCTTTTGTGTCTATCCTAGAAGTTTTGAGCTTTCTAGATTTTTTATCTTTGTCATAGGCTTGTTCTGCTGAGTTTAGCTGTTTTTCATGAGGTTTTGGAAAGGGTTTTCTTTAATCTGTATTTTCACTACTGTGTTTTCTGCTGAAATGTAATGTGTTTTCTGCTGAATGTGGAAACATTATCAATAATCACAATCTCAAAGATTTCTCTCTGTGAACCACACAGGGAGCTCAGCTGCAGACATCTACAATGTAGACTTTGAAGGTATGTCAGATGAATTCTAGAGAACAAGGCAAATGACACAGTAAATCTCAGCAGAAAAATCTCAGCAGAACCTGGAGATCATTATATACATATATAATATGTGTGTGTGTATATATAAAGTTTATTCCTTGAGATGTGAAGAATGTCTGCATGTGTGCATAGAAACACACACATAAATTTGAATATTTACACACAGACAAATACATCATCATTTTTCCTGGGTTTTTTTTTTCATTTGTAAACAGTTCTAAAACTGCAGCATGCTATGTTCCCCTGATTCAGTTTCCTTTATCTTCTTAGTGAGCTTTTCCTAAGTTTTTCAGGTCAGAAGTTATCAATATGTGGGTTTCAGCACCAAAAACATCTTAAGAAATTAATTCCTGTCCTCCCATGTCCTCACATTACTATTTGTTTCTGTCTCCATGCTTCAAAAATCCTGCCACTCTGGAGGTGCTGAGACAACTGCTTGTGTTTCTGTTCTCATTCATGTTTAGCAAATATCTGCCAACTGTGCCTCCCCCAAGCACAGTAACAGTCCTAGGCCAGAAGGACTCACACATCATGCACAACTGGAATCTGCAAATTGCATTGCAGCTGGAGAGAGAGAGAGGGAAAGAAAGAGAGAGAGGGAGAGAGAGAGGGAGAGGTTGCCTGAACTGCGTCGTATGGTCAGCTCTGAACATTGTTCCTTTTACATCTTTTTTTTTCCTCAAGTCCTCTGTGATGCTGAACATCCTTCTGATAAAAGGCTGTGGCATTGTGTCCGTGTTTCTTTACGTAGCATTTAACTACCTAAAGAAATTGCTTGTGCTTTTGAGCTTTGCAAGGCATTTTTCTCCTCTAGAGAAGAAATCCTGTGCAGCACAGCCTTGCTGGCCCAGAGGGCACAGGGCTAGCACTTAGAAGTGAATTTGTCTCGGCCCTGGTAACACTGAAAACTAACTCTGAACTGTATGATAACAGTTAATTAGTATTTAACAATGAATTAGCCACTGTGTTTTATTTACCAGTGTTTTTGTATTTATCAGTGCTTTAGACATCCTAGAAGAAATTAATCTGTCAACAAAGCGTAAAAACAAGTTTAGTGAAGCTGCTCTGGAAAAGCTACTTGATAACAATCTTTCCCAAAAGTACAGCCGATTGGGATATTTATCATCCAGTAATATCATTACTAATGGATTCTATGATTGTGGTCAGGTAAGCTATTCTAACTAGCTACTCTTATTTAGAAAGAATAAAATTTTCCTGTTAATTTAGAAAGAGTACTGTAGCAAAAACCACAATCTGGCTACAGAAAATACTTTGTTTTCATGTCCTGAACTTTCACAGCTGTTACACAGATCTCTTTTGATTATCTTTCTTCATGGATGAAATCTCACCATCTTCATGCTATCCCTTAGTTGTGATATTCTTCCCAATCCTGTATGAGCTGTGCAGACCTACTTCCTCTCCAGATCGTTTCTCAAACTTTAGGTCCTCTGGTCTCTTTCCTTGCAGTGTACTTAACACTAACTTGACACTGAATGACCTATGGACGTTTTGTTTGTTTATTTTTACATAAAAAAGTAAAGAGTTCATATTTTCACCTGAGTCATGACCCTTTCTCTCACAAAGAAGTATTTGTATATAAAGACGATACTGACTCCAGTATCACTTGTTAGTTTAAATGAGAGAAAGACTTTTTAAAATACCCAAATGAATTAGAAATACCAGTCTTACTGACAATCAGTGAAATACCTGCTCCTAAAGCACTTGGTTGCTTTTGAAAATTCCATCCTGTATTGTAAAGCCTTCAGAGGCAGGAACATTTACTTATTCTGTTTGGAATGCCTTAATAACAATAACTACAGGTTAAATTATTTATAAACAACATTTACTAAGAAAAATTGATGAAGAAAATGCAAATTAAGAAAAAAATCACATATTTTTAATAGCTTTGTCTTACCGAGTCCTTGGTTTAAAATTAGGAATTTAAATTACTCTTTTAAATACATTTATTCTCTGCATCTTTAACTGAACAAAACACCTTATATTTTATGCTAATTTTCTTGTAGATAAAGCCTGGAGCAAAATTTTTATCTTTGGAAGAACTAAGCACGCAAGAGCTTACTGACCGTCGGGCAATAATCTTCATTAATGCTAAACCCCAAGAAGAGTGAGTCATGTTAGATCTACGAGCATTTACTGCAATAGCTCATCTTTTTCATAATTTTCACTGTTTCCAGTACAAACTTCATTTTTTAATATACATATATATATACACATGCATGCATATATACACACACATATACAGACACATCTATTTTAATGCCAGTACAGTGCTTTATGTCCTAGAAGGCAAAAGATTTGTATTTTATAAAATAAGAATTCGGAAAATAACTTTTTTCTCTCTCTAGAGAGACAGACAAATGCGTGGAAGTTTAAGCACATCATCCCAAGAGGCAGGACAAAGCCAAGTATGAAGCTCTGAGGCTTGATAAAGAACCTGTGTCCATTTCTTCTCCGTTTAAGTTAAAGCCAGCCTAACAAATCTTAGATTTGAATGCAGGAAGTTGGTATTGGACTTGTTTAACTGGGAGCCATTTCCTGTAAACAGTCTCACAGATCAAAGATTGCTCTACCAATACTTTGCAAGTCCAAAACCTTCTTCTCTGTCAACACATCACATATTTGGTTTACAGTGTCATTAGCTTCCCTTTTAAGCTTGTATATGACACCATAAAGATGTCTGGGAATATCTATGACAAATTATACTTCCATGCTCTTTGTTGATCCCTAGAGTTGTCTTTAACTATCAGGTTTTCTTTCTTTGGCTTTGATACAGCTTCTTGCTCTTGCACTTTGGCAGCAGTCTTACTCCTCAGTTACTTTTGTGTCCATAATTTGGTATTGCATACTTAATTTTTGATTCCTAAATCAATACCTGGTTTATTAGTGCTTATTTCTTCCACTTACATACCACATTTACTGTCCTTTAAAATCAGAATTCCACTTTCATAGCTTCACATGCAAATAATGTGCAAAAATATCTTGTTGTGTTTCAGTATTGCAGTAGAGAAGGCACAAGACTCACCACCTCCTATTTCAAAAATAGGTAGTAAAGAAAAAGCAAGGTAGGGTTTTCAGATTTACTGGTTGTCAATGTTCTGTTATTGCTCTAACATTAGAAATAGAATTCTGAATGAAAACAGTTTCTGAACGCCTAAATACAATGTTGAGTATGTTTTTGGAGTCTTGCGGTCACCTCCTATTTCCACTAATATTCTTTTGTCTATCTTAGTGATTATTTGTCCTCCCTCCCCATGCTATATTTGAACAGCTCATATTTATTTCCTTTTTTTCCTTTCATTATCCTTAAGAGGCAGAGAAATGCTGTTATTTTGCAACTTGACAACCAAGACACAGGGAAATTAGGGTATAAGTTCTTTCTGAGTTTAGAACTTAGACCCATGAAATGTTCCTACACTGCCTACATGCATTCTTATTTGTAGATTAAATTTCTTCCAGTGAAATTCCATAGATGACTAGAAGCTGTGTGTGCTCAGAACTAGAAGGGTGTGCTCAGAACCGTCCTGATTTTGATGGCAATTAGCCTAAAAATGCTTTGCTCTTGCAGGGCTTGTCCTGATCCATATGATACGCGAGGTACAGTGCTGCAGTCTGTCTGTTCATACCAAATAGGCTGGAACCTCTACCCTTGTAGTGGAAAATTAATTTCCTTCTTTTACAGAAAGAGGATTTGAGTCTGTCCCTCAGCAGGCAGCTGGCCACAGGATATTTGGGGTTTAGCAGTCTCTGATTTGTTGTAGCTGACCACTGATGATCAGGTGTAATGAACAGGGCTTTCTGCTTCAGCTCTTGGGGTACTTACCTGAGAGAGCAAAACCAAATTTCTAGTCCTTGTCTAGTATAAAATACTTCACTCGTAGTTTGTTCCTGTGGAAGAAAACTGAGCCACGGTCTGCCAACTGTCCTGGCTGTAAAGCGGCAGCACAATCATGACCACAACAGTGCCTTTTGGAGAAGCCAAGTGTACGTGCCCGGTTCCAGGGAAATGTCCAGAATTCCAAACCCAGTCCAGTTAGAGCCTCCTTGCCATTAATGGGATGGTCTCTAGTCCTTGACAGGAATGTCAGATAACCTACAACTCCTCCTTGGTTTTTCTGTTAGCTAACTTTGCGAGCTGACCATTTATCATGCTGGTTTCTGTGGGTCCCATTCCTGACTTCCTAATTTTCCTTTCTTTATGGTATAGGGAGCCTTGGTAATGGCTCAGGGCTGTGAGTTCTAGTCAGTGGTGAACATTATAAACTTCAAAGTGCTGCAGGGTTGAAAAAAAGGAGAAATGGTGCGTCTGTTGTAGAAGCTGAAGAACTGTGTTTCCAATTTTTAGCTTGGAGCTCATCCATTAACTGTGATACGCTACTGTCTGTACAGGCATTTTATTGACTGAGATAATGGCTGATTTGTTACACTGCTTATATATTTCTGTGTATGTATGTATCTGTGCTTGTGAGATGAAATCTGCAGTAAGAAAGCCAAGAGAAAACTGAAACCTGCTTTGTGGTCTTAACAGTTCAATGGTATCTCCAGTGGAGGAAAAGCAGGAGTTATCTGGACAATGGTGTTCACTTAGCAAAAGCAGCAGCAGAGAAAAAGGTTTAAGGGTATTCTACTTTGAATTATATTTGAATATATTTGAATTATGTCCATTTTTTTATAACTGACCTGCAAATTGTTCACAGATAACAGCTACTGACTGTGAAGGGTTAAGGTTCTGACTTAAATCAGAATCCAAATTGTGAGTTTAGTCTATCCAAAAGTTATTGACTTAAAAGGCACATTCCCATTTGACTAGTTACTTGGACTGCCAGCACTTCTGAAATTCAGTTTCAGTCATTTTGTAGTAGATATCTGAAACAGATCACATGAATTGCACTGTGGAAGGTTCTTGTTTCAGGATGCACAGGAGTAGATACTGGAGTGTATGTAACTGGAGTGTCTTACGAGGCCTGTCCTACCTTCTGCTCACTGAGCAGGTCCTCCTGGTTCCCCTCATGCTCTGGTCACAACCCACCAAGCATATGCCAGTTTACTCCAAGGGGCAAAGGCAAGGGGAGATGTGGAGCCCCAGCTGTGTTTGCTCTGCACCAGTGGTGGGTTCCTTCATCGCAGAATATGCTCGAGAGTCACGGGCCACTTCGCGTAGTCTCAAGAGCAGAGAGACCTGTTCTGACAAGATGTTTGTTTATTACAGTGTGAGATGAGGATACACTTGGATAGTTGCTTTTTAAGCGTAATTTATGTCAATTACAGAGTAAATGACTGCTCTGTTAGCAACCATAACTCTTTCAAAAAGCAAAAAATTTCCTTTAGGAAGAAATAAATACCTGGCTCAATTTCCCATAGTAAACCTTGCAGGGATACAAAGACTTCTTTCTTCAAGTATGAAATAATTGCTTTTGAATGTCATGATTGAGTTGTATGATTTATAACCCCATTGTCATTCATTTTGAATCCATAATTCATTTATCATTATTAATTTGTGAGATATATGGGAGTTACTTGAAGGTCAGTAGCTGACTCCAAGTCTCAAACACACTTAGACTTTTTTCAACATATTTTTTCCTTTGATCATATGTTTCTGTTCATCATTATTTTGCAAAGTAATACTGAACACTGTTTAAAGCCATTGTTTTGAAAAAGTGATACTACTTTATATAAACCATAGTTGAAAGCTCAGAGAAAGGGTAGTTGTAATTGTCTGCTGGTAGTGTTTGAATTAAATGTAGAGGAAGTGGCTATTTGATAGTTTGACATTTATTTGCATTGACAGCAGCATTTTTAATCAAACAGCTGCATATCTGATACACACATTGACTGGGCTAAAACATTGTATTTAATGTAGACTAATAAATGTGTATTTATTCCATGCTATGTTCCAGTACAGCATTTAAGGAAATACTGCCCAATGCTCATTTAATCCCTTTCTTAAGAGTATCAGGGTATTAAGCTATGTAAACTGGGAAAGAAAATAGGTGTCATGGCTGTCTTTTGATGGTAGGATATCATATTGGCTGCATTCTTCCTCATCCTGAGGCTCTGGTGACCCCTTGGACTTCTGTACTGAAGTTGCAACAGGACTCAGAAACAGCTTGGAAACTCTTAAGTGCCATGAGCTCTCCTTTGCAGTATTCCTCTGCATTCACAGCAGGTAGTTTCATAAGGAGGAAAACAGCTTTGGGAAATGAGAGTGATTTTTTTTTCTGATGTTACAATTCCCACGGGTAAAAAAATAGGGATTAAAAAAAAGAGGGCAGGAAAAAAGACAGTAGAAGTCTACTGTAATGCTTACTGATTATTTTATAGCTGAATAAAATAACAAGTTCCACAGTTCCTTATAAGTATTAGACAGATATGATGAACTGAGCAGTTGAGGTGTAAGGTAGAGACAGGTGTGGAAGACAACCTTAAAGCAGCTATTCTACCAAAGAACAGAACATAGTCATACCTGAGAGAAATAAGCAGGAGCAAAAAACCCAAACAAATCACTGTTCAAACCCATCTCTCTCAGGTGTTTTCTTCCTAAAAACTGGGAAGGAGGAGAATGAGTGATCTGAGAGTCATTTGAGTAGACAGGAATAAGGAACAAATTCTCCTGCTATAGCACTGTAACTTAATGGTGCACTTCTCATAGGGGAAGTAAGTACTGGGAGGACAGAAGGGAAGAAGGGGAAAGAGAGAGAAAATGGTCAAGAAACAAGAATTATGGCATTTGCAGAAGTTGTTCTTTTGAAAACCTGCTAAGTCGGACACCAGAGAGTTTGGAATAATTCATTTTTTTAAACAGGGCATTTTTAGCCATAGTGTGTAAGTGTGTAAAGGGATAAGTAGGAGGCTGTTTAATGTAGCATTATAAGGTTCCCTGGCTATAGTTAGATAGAGTCAAATTAGATAAAGAAAACTGTTTTTCAAGTATATGTGTAGTTAATAATCAGATGAGTTTATTTAAGAGGGTGGTAAATTTTCTTTAAGATTAAATCTTAATTGGATATCCTTCTAAAATAATATTCTTTATGACACCTATTAAAAGGGCTTTTTGAGGTTAAGGTGAATCTCAATGGGATAAAGAAAAGTTTGCAAAGTATTCTGGAGACAAATTGCTTGAATTCAGCTACTTATAATGATGTGCACCCTTCTGCTTTGCCCAATGCCTTCCATATTAAGAGTGCTGTTTCATTGTAAAAATTTTAAGAATAATTTGAAGAGCATACAATAATGATAATGTGTTCTGGAGCCGAGTAGTTCTCTATTTCTTTTTTTCTTTTTCTTTCCAAGAACACCAGAAATACTAAAATTTTTAAAAAATAATCCAGAACTGTTAAATGAAGGAAAGAAATTTTGTCATATTTCACAGTAGAATTATTCAGGATTTATGCTGAAAAAGACATAATGCTTACAAAACACTAGTTTCAGGTGTTCCCACAATGAAAAATCCTAAACTAACTGATTGTGTAGACCTTAATGATAACCTCTGGTAAGATACTGATTTTATAGTTGCTGCACAACTTGTGAAATGCACAATATTCAATCTAAGCAGAACAATAATTTCATTTATACTTCTGCCGTGTGCTTACGATGCCTGTTCAGGATCACAGTCATTTTTCAGATCCCAAGCATTAGTGAAATATGAAGCACAAACAATGAAAAAAAGTCAACAAAACCACAGACTTCCTATAAAATCTTCCTCTGACAAGCCATGTTGCAGTTTACACATCACTTGAAGAACCTGGACTTGGAAGTACAGAGATTGTCTCTTGGAATGTCCTGTCAAGATTTCAGCCATGCTCTTGATACCATTTGTTCCTTTATCTGAAGTCCAGACTTTTATCAAGTTAAAAGTCACTGGAGTTCATGATTTTTAGTTCATATCCATATGGAACCAAACTGTAACTGGCTAAAGATCTTTCCTCTCTGTACGTAGTAGGTAAGTGTCTCCTCCCCTAGATAACCCATATATGGGAAAGACATACCAGAGCCATTGACAAAAATAAATGACAATTTACAACGATGTTAATGTAGAGATAGTGACCCTTGGTTCCTAACCCTCTCCTGCAGGAATGTTCCACAAGTGTTCTCTACAGCTTTATACATTTTGGATATTCGTTGTTAAGAGAAAAGATTTCTCCCACTTTCTACCCCTCCCTAATCAATTTGTGTAAATGTCCTGGTGGAGAACTACTGTATTTGAATTTCAACTTTAGCGATTACGTATTCTAAATAAATGTATATTTTTTTCTATGTAAGAAAAGGGAAGGGGAAAAAAGAAGAGGAAAAAGCAAAAGAAGTTACTGATATTACACCTAAAGACCAGGAAGAAATAAATCCAGAAAATTCACTTTGGCTACCACCATCTGACATCATTTTAATGGATTACATTAATGATGCTTCCAAAACAATTCTACCACTAACTACTACCCGGGAACAGGTTGTGGCCCTTGCACAGTGAGTATAAAATTATATTCCAAAAGTTGAATTAGTAAAATAACTCTTTTCTTATCCAAGAACAACTTTTCCAAATTCAGGGGTTTTTCCCATTCTTAATTGGAATCCAAATCAGCTGTGTTCCAGCATGCTGACATGATTTTAGATTTTAAGCTTCTTGTTCTAATTCTGTTGCTTTAACTTAATATTTTTTAAATAAAGTATCACTTGCAACAAAAGGATGTAAACTTTTCGTTTTGAAAATATTCATATAGGTAATTTCAAGGGTTTTTTTCCACATTTATATGAAACTGTACTGATCCTTTCCAATGAACACATCAGCTCCCTATGGCATCTATATCATCAAGGAGCTCCAGAGACCCAGCTGCTGCAAAGCCCCCAACCTAACAGTCAAGACGGTTGCAGCTTACGTGCATCATGTCTGTTCTTGCTATTACCGTGTTTCTTACCTACTTGGTTTGGGAGCCCCTTGGGACAGGAACTTGGGACAGGCTCCTATAGAGCCAAAAGCATGAGACAGGTTTTCTAAAGCAGTTTTTAGGTCCTGTTGTAATTAATACCCTGATGATTTAATAGTGCCAGAATATTGCAATGGTGCATGTACAGACTGTTGTTATCAATGTGTGATTCATTAGTTACACTGACTATTCAGCCTGGGCACCAATCACTGTCACCTCCAAGCTGTGTGTCTGCTTTCATCTTCTCCTTAGTTTAACCTTTATTATCTTAGCAGTTTCCTGGCTGCCTCCTGAATCTGGAGAGGTTGGTGTCAGATCCCACTGAGTCTCACAAAATTTGTTACTTTCACTAACTCTCATTTTTAATGAAGTGGTCTAATGTGATATGAGGAATGACTTTTCTGTTGATTGCAGAATTTGAAAGGACAGATATTCATCCTTAACTATCCAGCTGTGTATAAATCATGCTGCCTTCCTCAAGGTGGAATCCATAAAATGCTCTTTCAAAATCAGTCTTCTAACCAGTGAAATACTTGCAGACACACAGCCCAGTGAAACAATCACGGGAAATTTAAGTAGAATGTTTTTTTCTGGGGATTTTTCTCTGTGTGTTCCATTTTAAGTGGCTGCCTGAATAACAGAGGGAATGTGTTCAACAGAGCAGGGGGAAGGCAGCTGCTGCATCCCTTGGCATCCTGGCAGCCAGGGCAGAGTTCCTGCCCACCAGAGAGGAGGTCGGGTTGCATGAGGAACACCAGTGGTGCTGGATGTGTCCTTTGGAACAAACACAGTGCACCTCTGTGCGGACACAGCGGTGCTGAGCACGTCAGCTCGGGCAGCTTTGCTGTGTTCAGTGAGGGCTGGCCGTGGGCACATGCAGCACAAGGGACTGCCTGGAGCCCACTCTTCCAGCTTCACCCAGTAATTCCCAGCTTCAAGATACCACGTCCAGCCTGCTCGGTGATAGCTCCCTGTGCCTGTGCTGTTGGAACCAGTGCTTCCTCAGCCCTCCATTTGAGAAATGAGGCCTCAGAGGTTGCCTTGCTTGTGCTGTGCAGACAGAACTTGTTCACAGTTTCTGCAGAGGAGGGGATGCAGATTTTAGCTCCCTGTCTGAAGCAATAGCTTGTGATTTCCATGTCAGCTCTGCGACATCTTGTCCCTCAACCACCCCCGAGCTTGTGGCTGGATACACTGCAGGGAACAAAGGTCCGTCCATACAGGGACCATGCATAGCGAGGAGAAGGTGTGCGTATGAGGAGGTGGGGACTTACAAATCAGGGCCTGGTGTTGTGTGTCTGCACTCACCCAAAAGACATTCCTTTGACAGAGTTTGCACAAATTGTGAATTCTGATCTGTTTCTGTGACTGAGACATTTCGTTTTAATGGATACACACTCAGCTCTCACCACCAAAATATGGGATTCAATGTAAGAAAACACATGCAGAAGTACCTTCAAGGAATACAGTTGCTTTTCTGTGTTGGGATCATTACCTATGGCTTTATTTTTGTCATATATATTCTCATGGTTTTATTACTATTTCAAACAAATGTAGTATGTTGCTCACCTAATCTGTTATCTGCAAAGATGAACAGTAGCTTCTGTAATTACTTCCTCAATAACTGATGATTTTCACTGAGGACTTTGTGCCTATACTAGACCTCTCCAGAATTTCTACTGGAAGTTTTTGCATCTTGGTTTAGGTCTGTGACAAATATGAAGAACCTGAGTTATCTGTATTCATCAGTAAGCATATTTAAAATACCAATTACTGAATTAAAAAAATTAAGCAAACATAGAAAAAGTATTGTATTTCATTCACTTATTGCTGGTATTCATTTCATTTTGCTACATTTTTGTGATAAATACAAGAGGAACTGTAGATATAATTGATCCCGGTATGCATTTGGAACAGGTTTGTTGCAGACAGGATGGGTGGCTCTATCGAAAGAGACAAACTGCATGACTTCAGCTGGGAACTTCACATAAGTGAAATAGAATTTGAACTGAAATGCAACATTGTGCCTATCGGGAAAATCAAAAAAGGGACGTTCTATCACAGGGCTTTACTTTTCAAGGTACGTTAACATTTATTTTTCAACATAACATACTGATTTTAAATGGATATTCGAAACTATACTCGCATCAGTATAGTACCATATTTTTATTCATGTAAAATCTTTTGTATACACTTTAGTAATTTCTCACCAGCAAAGTTGATTTCCAAGTGAATGAAAGCCAGCATCGCCTCTTTCTGTAAGCATTCTTGTTGTCATTAAATTGTCTTAAGTGATATGAGCAGAATTCTTGATAAATGGCAAAAAGCCAAAATATTTGATTTGGAGTCAAAACATTTTACATTTTCTGTAAACTGTAGAATATTGAATTATGCAGCTTCCTTCTTTTTCCATGCTGCAAATGTAAACTTGTTGGGACAATTTTTGTTTGGTATCTATCCAGTATTCTATGATAGTATGTAACAGCTTTCATGTTCTAGTTTCTTAGAAGTTCACAAGCATTAACTTCTGGGAAGTTTCATTTCTTCTTTCTTCATGTGAAGATGTACTGGTGCAGTCTGGTTATCTGTCCCATACTTTTTCCTTAGCTGGATTTTTCTCTTTCCTGGATGGAAAGGAAAAGAGAAGCAAGGGCTTAGCACATTGAGCTGGAAGGACCTAGGAAAGAGTACACAGGAGAAAGAGCACGACCCTAAATTTATGGTATCCATGGGGAGAGAAAGTTCCCAACTTATTTTATTAATGGTCTGAGGGTGTGAATTAATTACCCCCCACTGTCCTAAGAAACCTATGGAACAGATCATCTCTTTTAAAGCCACAGCACTCTAAGCAATGGATATCCTTGTCCATTTGTAACAAGTTAAAAATCTTCCAGGACTTCATTCCTTCACAGCAGATGCATGGTGAGAAAGCGGTTTTGTAGCTGGAAACCATTACTGGTCTGTCTGTGATAGTGCAATAGTGTGATAGTGTGATAGAGAGGAAAGGCAGGTGTTTCATCTAGCAGGCACTTGCCTTGCATTTCATTGCTTCCCACACTGCCAGGGCTGAAAAGCAAGGAGTGTGCTTTGGAGTGAACCAAGAGTCCTAAACTTACACTGATAAAAATGTTATATTTTTACACTTAATATTTCATATGAGCTGTATGTGTGCAGGGGGCCTACACCTCATTCCTTGAATAGACTTCAAAATATTATTCAGAATTAAGTCTTCCAACTAGAAAAAAACCATTGCTGGATATTGTGGGTGCTGCACTTCATTCGAGATCTGAAAGATCTGGCTGATAAACAAATGTATCAGTATCTGAAAAGAGTTAAAATTAATATTTTTCATGATGTGCACTGATTATGCTCGACATAACATTTAAAAGCCTACACTCTCTAAGGAAAATGAACAATAAAGGTTTGCACACTTGAGAGGTTTATAAAGTCTGTTTCAAAGAAACTCTTCACTTTTAAGGTATTTGTTTTCTTTTTAAGCATCTCTGGGCCTTGCTGTATATCATAGGAGCTACATGGATGAACTGTGATTAATTACTTCTTCTTTCATTTTTAGGTGATAGCAGACAGAATTGGCATTGGCTGTAGTTTAGTTCGTGGCAAGTATAACAGAGCTTGGAATGAAGTTAAATTGGTTGACGACTCTCCAAAGGGAATAGCTGTGCTTCTGCTTCCTCCTCAAGAGTATATTGTAGATCTAATGTTTGAGCCAGGCTTTTTGATAAAACAGGGAAGTGCGAAGGCGGATCAATACAAACGTATTTAATCATCTTGACAAATTTCACCAAATAAATATTTTAAAGATGTTTGCAGTGCTGTATTTTTGAAACATAAGGGGGTTTCATATCCAACTATCAAAATTAAGCATATCTGATACGTTGTCTTAAACGTTTAATTAAATGAATTTTTGGTATCCAGCTTCAATGCTTAGAAATTTCGTTAAACTTTTTTGTACTATTTTAAGACTGAACTGTAAAACTGCAGATTAAATTTTGGTAATCAATATTTGTTATGTGCTAACATTAAAATGCTTATTAAATAGGTTTAGATTATTTCCAATACAGGGGTTTTTTCTTATTTTCCTTCTACTCCCATGCACATTTATAGGAACTACTTGTCCGTGAAGTAAGAAAATGTGACATCTGGTGAAATAACAAGTCACCTAAAAACAACTGGACAATTTCTGTGTGGAATAACCCAAAACCTGAGAATTTTAATGAAGATAAAGGTAAACTTTCAGCCTCTGTAGAAAACATCCCATTTATATTTCTTAACTTGGCAGAGTTAATATTTACAGATAATAAGGTACTCTGGATGAAAGTAAATACTGTTTGTCCTGGGACAGGGAAGACAGATGATTGATAAGTTAATGCTTGTGATCTCTGTTTAAATTCTTTATTTTTTACTTGAAGATAAAATGGACTCCAAGAAGGCAGCAGTTTTAGACAGGGAATTTGTATTTCTTTCAGCCTTGGGTAATGTCGTGTTGCTGAAGTGTGGTGGTGCATCTAAGAGAGGTAAAATACTGGCTACAGCCAGTAACTCCAGTAAACGCTTCCTGGTGAAACTGTCAGCAATGTACTGGAGCATTTCAGGGAGCACCACTGTCAACTGAGTTTACCATGGAAAAATGATAAAATGCCCTGTACAGCAGTTGGGCCAGTGCAGACAATGCTGTACAGAACTGAATTTCAGAAGAATTTCTGAATGCAAACAACAAGGCATTTACTTCCTGCCCACCCAAAAAATGGGATTAAAAAATGTGGTGTCCGTGTTCTTTTAGTTTTTTACTGTTTGCATAAGCAGAGCCACTCACATTGACCACTCTGGGTTGAGGAGGTTTGTATCTGTTGTACTCATTACTGCTTATGAGAACGATCCCACCATCCCCCTCCTTCCTCCTCTGACATGCAGCATGATTTCCTGGTAGCCCCTGGGGAACATTTTATCTTTCTGCTGTAAATTCACTTATATGGCTGCATGCTCATTTTTTTACCTTATGTTCAGCTGCACTCTGGACATCAGAAGGAAAAAGAACTGTGGAAACAAAATGCACTCTATGCTGGTAGAACTGAGAGGAAGGTGAGGATGTGTTTCTTATCATTGCTGTGTAGCAGGTAGGGGCTGATGGAAGGTCATATGCTCTCCCTGACAACTGTAATTCGGTATAGACACACACAACTTTGAAAGTGCAGTAAATTGAAGTAAAATAAGAATTAATTTCCTGCTAGCTATCATTTTGTATAGTTTTCTTACATTGGAATTTCATTATTTTGTATTGGAACCATAACATTAAAGTCTGACTTACTGTGTTTGAGGACGTCTTGAAAAGAAAGCAATTTCTGTTGTTTCTAATAAAAGTCAATATGGGGGGAAAAAAGGCAAAATGCAGTTTTTAAAAATAAAAATTTGGAAACTTACAGACATATAAGCTCACCTTACATAAAATAATTATCTAAACAAATAAAACAAAATACTATACCCTGCATTATATAATGAAAAATTTGATGATCTAAAAATGTTGGATGAGGGTTGTTTCATGTCAATTCAGAATTTTTAGTTTTGTATTTTCTGAGTTCTGTCACTTCAAAATTTTAATGTACTTTGTGTCAGAAATAAGATCCAGGCAGAATATAAACACTTCAGTCTCAAATTGCTACTTTGAAAACTGCACTTCAGTTGTTAAGTAAGTCAAGAGATGCCACACTTTTTATTTGATGTAGCTGTGCCCATGGCTCTAGTGAAGAATTCCTCCAGCCTTGAGAAGCGCATCCCAGCTCACACTCATTCCAGAACTGAATCTGAAAACAATGTTTAAACGTTTCTGCAGGGCTCACCTGGATGAATATTCCCAGGACATGTCCAGCATACTCCATTTGGCTTGGGCCATGGCTGAGAGAACTGATCACCTTCCTCCTTTTAAGGAACAGATGGAGAAGGGCCTCATATTTCCTTTTACACAGTCTTCACTGGGCAAATCAGTCATACAGAAGGAGTCAAGCTTGATGCCTTCCTAAGAATGAACAAAACAGTCTGCAGCTATCTCACTGTGCAAGATCTATTCTGGCCACTAAGCACTCTTCATCCCTTTTTGAAGATCTGCTGTCACATAGAAAAGAATGCAGGATTAATAAACTACAGAAACAGAAAAGTTGAGTTCTCTGCAGCCTAATATTTGGAGTTAGCAATTAGATTTTTCCTTTGGGGAAAAAGAGTCTGGGTCTCCAGTGCTCATTGCCAGAAATGTTCTTAGAGTTAACTAGTAGACACGTAGATTTCTACTGTAAAATGTAGAAACTCTACCCTACCTAGAACAACTCCCCCCTGATTAGGTGCTCATCTGCAAGGTGAAAAGCTGTCTTAAGCAAAGGTAGGAACGGCAACGAGATTCATTCCTCCACAGCTGTAACCACTGGGCAGTGGCACAGAAGTGGGTATCATGGCCAGCAGCTGAGCAGAATGAAAACCAAATGAGACATTCTCTGCTTCCTGAAAGAGAGGCCATGTAGATGATTATCCCAGGACAGTGATGTGCACTGTAGATCCTGATTTGAATAAGGCACCTCTAAGTCACCCTTACTGTGATGTCTGTGCTCCTGAGAGAAACATGAAGATACGTTCCTCCTCTTCATGGGAACCACCCAACTTATCACTGTTGACTGTGCAGAGAGCATGTAGGCCTGCTCAGCTTGCTGCTTCCTGCAGGGTCTCTTCCAAGGCACCTGGAAGTGACACACCACACATGCACACACATATCACACACACACCCTGCTGCCCCCACTATTCATTTTCATTAAAAAGAATTTTGGTTTTGATTTGGCATTGAAAAGCACAATGCTTAATATCCAGCACATCTGCTTATCAAGAAATACAAATCTGGACTGTGTTGATGAAAAGTCAGGCATGATTTCTACCTTTCTGATGAATGTGAACCAGTAAAGCAGCAGACCCAGCTGTGGTGGTGTCAATGTGATCGCAAATTGCAGTAGAGGTTTTGGTTATGGGAGGGTCTAATGCTTTGACCCTGCTCACCTCTGCTTTTGCTTGTTGTGTGTGTGCCCGGACCATTGTGGCTAAGGGTATTCTAAGTGGATAATTCCAGGCTGTTCAACCTAGTTTTTGGCTGAGATCTGTTTCTGAGGGGTGCTTCTGGCAAACACCTTGCTGCAGAAGTGGATTCTTTTATTCTTTCCCACGCAGATGCCAAAGCAGTTCAGATTACTGGCAGCAGCAGTACCAGCACTTCCATGCTTTCCTTCTGTTCCCTTGATCCCTGAGTAGTGGGAACACTGAGATTACTTACACTTGTTTTATCTTTATGCTAGGGAACCACTGCTGTGTAATTTATAGAACTGGGACATTTCAAATAGTTTCTGACTATCCACTGCTAATCTGCAGCAGTGGCAGAACATCACTCTCCCAAACGGTGTGCTCTTAACTCTTCCTCCAGTATATCGCTGTTGCTGATTAACTCTGGGTCCTGAGGAGAATCCATGGTTCTCAGAACAAAACGAGTACTTCTTTTCAGATCCAAGAGGAACTTTTGTTACTTTTCTCACCATACTTGTCTTCAGGGAAAAACGAAAATGTCTTTTCTTAGAAAACACAGCTTTTAAATGGTGACATATTATTTCATCCATAGCTTCTTTGCACGAATTGGCACCTCTTCTACTACAAGATTCATTTCACTGTAAATCCAGCTCACTGTCAATGCAAAGTATCAGAATGGAGACTGTGCAGAGGGCAGCAAACATTTACTGGTCAGCGTGTCAACTTAGTTAAAATAGAAAACTGCACGAAAACATTTATTACATTCATAGCTCTCTTGCCGGTTTATACAAGAGCCTCCTCCCAACAACTCACTGGCAGTACCTGTTTTCCAGCAGAAGACTGAAAATAAGCCAAAAAAATCCCCATATTATTCAAAGCCCAAAGACAGCACATGCCATCACAGCAAAGCAGCAGAAGGAAGTATAAGAATGGACATACAGGCCCAAGCCAAGAGTCTATCCAAGCAAGTAACCCACTGCCAGCAATGGCCAGTATAGAAAAGGTAAGGAGCACGGCACAAATACCTTCATACACTTCCAGAGTACTTTGCTAGGTCCAGCAGTTTGCAGCTGAGGGGCTTTCTATGTGTCTAGGTGTTTAATAGCACAGTTACACAGAGATGAAAACACACAATACAGCACAGATATGCAGGTCCAACCACTCACTGGTACATCCAGAACAAACCCTCTATCACTACAGCTGTGCCAAGGTATCTCTCTTCTCCCAGGCAGCCGTAACTCTTCTGAAGCGGCACAGAGGGAAATGACCAAAGGACTCTGCTCCAGCACTTGCAATGCAACTATGTATATGGGACATGATTTTTTCACTCTACCATTACAACTGTTACAGCAGAACTTTGCAGATAAATTACCAGGTCTTTAGCCCTCTTAATGAGCTAATTATTTTTCTGTTATACAAACACTGGTTCTGACACTAAAAGATACCCGAAGTAGTGGAATAACTTTATCTGGCCTTCCTTGTCCACGATCTCCCAGGCAGAATTTAGAATTCATGTACAGGTAGAGTATGCACAGGAATGACAGAAACACAGAGGGAGAGACATACACACATATGTGTCTTTGATCTATAAAAATGTTACTTTTAGGACATGGAAGAAATTATTGTATTGGAGACACAGTGAGCTAGTAAAAGCTTTTCTCTCATTAATGAGTGAGCTTATTTGCATGCTAATAAACCAACTAGTTCTTCCACCTCATTGATGTGTTTCATTGACATGCTAAGATGCCATCTCTGGAAACCTGGTACAAAGCATAACTGAAGCCAGTTCTTGCTTGAAGTTGGATAAATGTTGGGGGAAATGCAGCAAGACGAGATAAGCAATCATCTAAGAAGGCAGCAGATCCTGCCACTCATGCAGCCCTTCGCCCAGGCCATATCCACCTACTCAAATGCTGCTGACAACCACTCCTCCTCATGCTAGTCCTGCCTTGCAAGTGAGCACAGGAGAGGATTTCTATGACCCTGTCATCCAGCAGTCCAAATGCTTGGGCTATGCAAGATCTCTTTGCCTATTTTAGAATAAGGGACAAAAAAAGGCTCTTCAGCGAAAGACTCTACAAGAAAGTTCAGTGCCATTAGGTTTTGTGTGCAGGTCTAGCTGTGAGCAGAATTCTTCTAATCTATGTAAACCTTTAGAGCTGTCCACTGCTGTTCCTCACTCCCTCATACACACTGCATAAAACTGCCAAAAGTAACAAACCCCTCCATGGGCTCCATAGTGTGTAACATCTTTCCTTTTTGTGGTGCCAGTGTCGTGCCAGTTTGCTTTAAAACACGGTGCTAAGTTGTCATGAAGCAGAAAATGCTCCAAAATCACTTCACCCTTCTGTTGCAAGAAAGGTTGAGCTAACTACCCAACCAGAGACCTCAGTGCATACTGGCACAGCTTGCAGTCTCACTGTTCCCCATTTCTTTTTTATTGTTTTCTCTTGCTGTTTCCAGGAGATATCCCTAGATTGTCTTACTGTTTCTGATACTCATCTCTTGTGTTTTCTAATCTACATCCTGTCATGGTTTAACACCAGCCATTAGCTCAGCTCCACACAGCTGCTTGTGCATTCCCTCTCCTGTAAGATGGGGGAGAGAATCAGAAAAGTGGAAGAACTCAGTTTAATAGCTAAAGCAAAAGCTGCACACGCAAGCAAAGCAACATAAGGAATTCATTCACCACTTCCCATGGGCAGGCAGGTGTTCAGCCATTCCCAGGAGAACAGGGCTCCAGCATGCGTAATGGTGACTTGGGAAGACAAACAGAATCCCAGAATCAATTAGGTTGGAAAAGCTCTCTGAGATCATCGGGTCCACCCTTTGACCAGACACCACCATGTCAATTAGACTATTGTAAGTGCTATGTCCTGTCTTCTCTTAAATACCTTCAGGGATGGTGACTCCACCCCTGCTCTACCACCACCATAAACACCATCACTCTGAATATCCTCCCCCTTCCTTCTTCTTCCCCCAGTTTATATATGGAGCACAATGTCATATGCTATGGAATATCCTTCTGGTCACTTGGGGTCACCTGTTCTGGCTGTGTCCCCCCCAGGTTCTTGTGCACTCTCAGCCCGCTCATTGGTGGGGTGAGAAGAAGAAAAGGCCTCGTTTCTGCGTAAGCTCTGCTCAGCAATAACAAAAACATCCCTGCATTATCAATGCTGTTTCCAGCACGAGTCCAAAACACAGCCCCATACTATCTACTGTGAAGTAAATTAACTCTATCCCATTCAAAATCAGCACACATTCTTCTATAGATCAGCAGTGCTTCCTAGCTATAAGAAGGATTTGAAGAAAAAACCCCAAGCCATAGCATGCTTTAAATTCCATTTTAATATGAATTTCACTGAAAAAGGTGCTTTTAGTGACAGAGTTTGAAAGAAGAGTCCTTAAAGGCCAGGTGTCAAAAAGATATTAAAGAGTCAAAAGACTTTTCAAAATGTCAAGTCATTAGTTTTAATTGGCATTAGGGAACAAATTATGAAAGACTGGAGGTCTGCTTAGTGTCCCAAGATGTAACAGATGTTGGTAATGATACCTAATTTCCGAAGTTGGAAAATTCTCCATCAAATGGGCACTCTGAAGATACAGTTTATCCATGGCAGATCATACAGAAGAATCTTGCAATGTGAGTGCCAGTTTCTTTTCATTACACTATTTTTGCTGCAGACTTCTAACATCATTAATGGGAGCTGCAGTACCAAACAGAGAACTAGATAACTAAAGGCTGGCCCTTAGGTATAAAAATATTCAAAAAAGTCAAGGACAATAAGGCCAAACATTGGGCTGTTAAGGAATTCCCAATGACAAGACAGCTAAGTATCAGGAATTGACAGGAATTGGAGCTTTGCAGCACTGGGCCAAATTTAATGTCGGGTCTAAATATCTCACAGCAGTTTCCACAAGCCAAGTGTGGCATGTGGCATGTGGCACAGTTCTAAAACACAAATAACAAGAAATACAGGCCAAGTTCAGGATGCAGTGTTACATGTGCCAAGGAGCACACTGGTCCAACAGTCAGGGCACCTTCTTCTGAGCAAAACCTCCGGTCAGAAACCTGCAGTTATTTACACAGGGATTAGTCTGTAGCTTTTGTTACCATGCGACAGAGGAGGAACAGGAGTCACAGATTCATCGAATGGTTTGAGTTGGGAAGGAACTTCTCATTCCAACCAATCATCCAACAAGATCATCTCATTCCAACCCCCCTGGTGCGGGCAGGGACACCTTCCACTAGACCAAGTTGCTCCAAGCCCCATTCAACCTGACCTTGAACAGTTCCAGGGATGGGGCATTCCCAGCCTCTCTGGGTAGCCTGTTCCAGTGCCTCACCATGGGGCTGCCACTGATTTCATGTGTTGTTGCCACTTGCTGTGTGCTTGCTGACCGCAGAAATTCAGCAGTAAACAGCGGTATAGGTTTCAGTCAGGTCTGTGCTTAGTTTTGATACTGAAACGCTGCTGAACAGTAGGTGGGGTGGGAAGGTATCCTTGCTTGCCACTCAAAAATTAAAGCAACACACTAACAAATGTGCTAGCACATGACCTACCATAATTTTCCTTTCTAGATGAATGGCAGTATGGTGTGGAAATAAGAGGTCCATGTGAAACCTAAAGCCTGCTATGATCCTTTCTACACTCTTCCTAGATAGCAAATATGGACCAAAACATTTATCACAGCAGCACTGACTCAGTACTCTGTGTTTTAAAAGGCTCCTCACGTAAAGTTCCCACAGAAATAGTTGTCCCTGCAGACCTGGCCAGTCTTTATATCACATGAATCTGGAGAAATTTTTGCTCTGCTCAGAGTTGTTCAGATAGGTCCTGGAAAGGAAACCCAGCTCCTGTTTCTGTGGGAGCAGGATACGTTGGGCCACATTGCCACCAGAAACTCCATTTTCATGGAATGGAAAACCAGCTCTTGCCTTGAGAACAGAATGCTAGTTTTTCCAACAGACAACTGGTGAGCATGCTGGAGACCAAGGATCTTAACTGAATCTTTAAGTACTGCTAAAAGAATGAGTTTAAGGGAGGCAAAGAACAAAGGTAGTGCAGAACTGCACACTGTGAACCCGCACATCCCTTAAGCAGTTTTCTGAACTAGAGTCTCTTGCACTGCTTCTACCTTAATACATATTTCCTATTTTTCAAATCACACATCCATTTGATAAAATCACAGTCTGGTTTTATGTAACTGGGAAAATAAAATCCAAACAAAACAGCCTCCGAAAACACAGACACCAAATTTTGAGATATTTCACACCCTCCACTATCCACGTACTTTATCAACAATCCTGTTCATTACTCCCTAATTCCTTCCCTAGTGAGATCAAGAGGAAAGTTCAGCCTTCCTGTCTGGCCACAAGGCAGGTGTCTCTTGCAGGGAGCTGGCAGTGTGTTCAAGTGCCCCATCAAACTCGCCCACAAGCCAGGTCACAGCCTTTAGGGGCACTGAAAGCTCTGCTGAAGCTGCTGCCCACCCAGGGCACAACGCCTCACATTGGTAAGAGGTGCTGGTTGCGGCAGGATGAACCACATGAAAAAATACAGGACCAAGATATTATTCTTGACCTCTTAACTTGTTCAAATGCATCCATTCTTAGTAGAAGATTTCCAGAGCACAGATGCTGCCAAAAGGTCTTACTCTCACAATACAAGTCAATCAGAACTTGAATTCGCAGCTAAACCATTTCTCCTGCTGGTGGCTGGGACAGTGGCAGTACAAAAGATTTGAAGGTCATTCATAATAAGAAGGGAATGCACACTCAGCCTCCTGCTTTCTGCTTATCTTCTAACCAAGAGCATTACAGTGAAGGTAAGTCACCAGCACAAAACCAGTGGGTGACTCTTCCAGAAGTGCCTGCATTTAACTGTAAGTGAGATGGAGGAAATGCAGACTTTGGGGAGATTTTAAGGAGCATGATTTTGTCCTCTCCCTGATTAAAAAATTCATTAAAAATAAACCTTGGGGGCTCACCTAAGAGAGAAGGAAAGAAGATTCATAACTTCATTTATGTGAATCCCAGATTTAAAAATACATCTAAGATGAATGATCGGGAATAAAACCTGTTCTGGTGAGGCCTTTTCCTCAGGAATTCCCATTTGCTGGGAAAGAAGCAAACTCTGTTATCAGGGAAGTCAGTCTATTGAAGAGAGACACTTCCCCAATCAGAGTGTGAAGCATGACATACCCTGCTCTTAAATCATTTATATTTTACTATTTTATGATGCAATCATGAATTAGCTTTTTCTGCATTTGTAATGAGAGGATAGAACAGATGGTCAGGGCTTAGTTCAGCGTGATAAATCCATTAAGATAACCTACAGAAAGCTGCTGCTATGGCAGATGCTGCCAAATTACTGTTCATTCAATGCTCTGTTCAGACTCGGTACTGCGTGGAAGAACCATCCCACTTCACTACCTTGGGGTACAAGGGATAAGAAATCACACACAAGATTGTGGAATGTATTATTACTGTCTATGTGGCTCGAGAAATTTGGATGGTATGATATAGGGGATGCATAGGGCAATCCAGGGAAATAGCCTGGAGTTGCTTCCCAATAGCTGCTCCTGCGGATACACATAGTCCATACAGGACTGTGTGTCTACTCTTAGCTGAGCCAATGGCCTAACTGCAGAGTAGAGTCCTCTATCACGGACTGATTGCAAAGTATCCATTTCGCTTTGAATTCATGCCTTCACTTGTTCTGCAAGAAATTTCTCAAAGCATTTAGGATCCTAGAGTAATTTCTCCTGGACTGGACCTCGGGAGGGCATTTGGTCTAATCCAACTCAAAGCATTTGTCACAGTGGACCAAACCTGTAGGTCCCTTCAAACTGGAACTGTTCTATTCTGCTGTGTTCAAATTCCACCCTTAGATCCTTCAGAAGGCTCCTGCTTAAGCTAGTCCACCTATTTTTTTCTAAAAACAAAGGTCAGAATAATCAGGTATCCTATAGCTTATAATTAGCAAAAAGAGATATTAAACCATAAAGCAAGCAAAGCAAGAAGTTGTGTGTTCATTATTTCTGATAATGTCTTTGACCTGAATCACATCAGACTACTCTATAAATGAATCTAAGCAGAATCCATGGGTCAGCTTCAGGGAGGTCCAGAGCTGTGTTCAGTCTCTCTGTGCCTCTGGAAACCAGTAATACCCCTTTCCAAAGTGCTTTGACACTTTCAATTTTGCTGAAATCCCTCTCCATCATTGGAATTCAGCACCAGAGCATTACCACACATCTTTGGGTAGCATTTCCATGCGAAAACAGTATCTCCATATACCAAGAGCTCAGAGTTTCATCACACTTGGATAGGAAGTGGCAGTGGATTTGTGTCAAGTCTATTAGAGGAGAGGGAAGACTCTACTGAGGAAGAACGTGGAGTTCCTGCGATATCTCCTACAAAAGCATTAAGGTTTCTGTGGGGGAAAATGGAGCCCACCACAGATACAACCTACCACCAAAGGGCTCATGCCAGTCCCCTGATCTTCATTCCCCAGGGACCTGGGCACACAGTACAACTACACAGGACAGGTCCAAGACAAATTCTTGCATGTTGAGCTCCCACGTGTTTCAATGGGAACATCTCATGGGAGGGGCCACACATTAGGTATGACAAAGTGAGCAGAAGAAAACTGATTGCATAGAAATGTACACAGAATAAAACCAGCACAATTTCAGTATTTTCTTCCATACACAGTACTGTCGAGGGACTTTATTAACAAAAGCTGTGTAAGCAGAGGTCTGAATTTGAGCAGGGTTCATCTGACTTCTTCACCTCACTGCTTCCTGGCTGACTGCTCAGTATCTGCCAGCGTAGGCATTATGTGACATTCTGCTTGTCCCCAAAACTGTCAGTCAAGACAGCTGGGAAGTGGTTAGAGTCCGAATAAATATTAGCAGGATAGTCTAGACTGTGCTTCCCTCCTACTCTCACCTTCACCCGCCCACATGCACGATGCTGCTGCTGCCTCAGCACAGAGTAACACTACAGGAGGAGCTTTTCCCCCACCTACACACATCTAATAGGACATTGTGTGACCCTTCCCTGGATGCACCTTGTGTACATGCTGGAGTCAGGTGACATTTTTAACAATAAACCTACTGAATTACAATTCAGGGAGAATTTGCTTGAAAATTTACATAATGTAGCTAGGGGAGACTTTTAACTGCTTCCCCTTGTGCATAAGGGAAAAAAAAAAAAAAAAAGAAGGAAAATTAAGTAACAGCCTAATTGGCTTTTATAACAGTCTATGGGGAGAAATGCAGGCCGGATGTCTGCCTAGCTACACAGCTTGGTATGTGCTGTAACTATGGGAGGCGATATTACCACCATGACAGGGCAATGATTTGGTTTTTCAGCACCAAAGATCTGAAAAATTAGATACCTCCAGCCAGGGGGGTTGTTTTCCACTTGAGGAAGGCCTGTCATGCTGGTTTGGATGAATGCAGGTCAGGCTTCTGCTGGAAGGAAAAATGGAGAATCTGCTTTGCCAGTGCACCACCTCAAATGTGGATCATGGCTGTGGGGATGAATGGGATCTGGCTCTTCCACCACCCCCCTCATTTTAATCAAGGTGTGGTTTACAATGAACTGGGTAACTGAGGGGATGATGAGGCTTGGGCTGATGGGCCTCATGCCTTCTGCTCCTTCTGCTCCCACTGCTCCCCTAGGTGCCTGCTCCCCTCCTCAAAGAGCCCAAGAAAAACACCACAGCAACAGACCTGTGTCGGTTCAGTCCCCACTGCCTCAAAACTGTTGCATTTTGGGATGGTACCCTTAACAGCCATGAGGAAGATATTGATAGTTCATTTTTTATTTAATTTTGTCTTTAAAAAAATCACCAGTTAAATCAATGTCAATTACATGAAAACATGCAAGTTTCAGGACTAATCACTTTCTCTCACCCTCCTTCATTTCCCAGATACTTCAGGGAGAACTCCATTGATTACGTCCTCAGCAGCAAACACAACCTGAGATCAAGACCAGGAACATGAGGGAAATGCCTCTTTTCCACACTTGAACTGGAGACAGAGGCAGCGACCCCCAGGAGTGACACCATCGCCTGCCACCACTTGCCAGACCTAAGCCATTTGCCAGAACTGGGGGAGTGTCAGATTGGGTCTCTCCTCTCCAAAGGCCCCCTAAAATGTACCAGTTCCCTCCTAAACCATGCCTAAATGACTGATATAAGATGCCACAGGGGTGAGCAAGAGGTGGTTTGAAAAGACCTTTGATCGTTACTTCCCCAAATGGCCGAACATGGCAAAATGCTGTCCCTCTGCCACAGCATGGATGCTGCCCCCTGCCAGCACCAAGAGCCCCAGCAAAGCCCTCTTCTCCCTGCCCAGCAGTACTCCTCTCCTAACATCCTGAGGAGTCACAGCCATCACATCTCCAGGATTTTTCTCAGGGCACTCTGGCTTCACTCCACAGTGTCTTATTACACGTGACAAAGCCATAAATCCAGTGTGTGCCTCCTCTCCCCTGCTGCAGCAGGTAGTGAATGCGACAATCTACGAGCCTTGCTGATATCCATCTTTTGGTGCAATACTTCGTGGATCCAAGCAGAGGGAGTCATTAGAGCCATGGTACTGATCATATGCTGTGTTGGATGTCCTCAGCTGCCTTTGAACTCACTGTCTCACACATAAGGATGGTTCAATAAATGGGTATATACAGGACTGATCACACAACACTATTTTCCTAGCTTTGATTTCAGAATTAGGCTAGAAGAATTAGACTAGAACAAAAGTAATTTTGTATTAAACACCATTATTATTTTTGTTATCCAATGCAATCAAAACACTTCCTTCCACATCCTTCAGAAATGATGAACCCAATCAGAAATGGAACTAGTGGGGAAGAAAAGCAGACAGTAGCATTAAGGCTTAACCTGGAAAACTAACTTGTGTTTAGGTCTACCTTTTAAGGACAAGAGGCCAAACTAAAACACATGTCCTGCTACAGGTATATTTATAGACCAAGTCAAAGCAGCTGTGACTGCAAATCACTTCCACAAACAAGTACCCCTCAGACAGGACAGCACCTTCGCCATCCCTCGATCAATGACAGCAATGCCTGTAACATACATCCAGGACAGCAAGAGCACTTTGGCATGCAAGCACCAGACTTGTTCTCCTTAAAAACAACCTATAATGGCTGCAAGGAAATGCCTCAGCAGGATTTTGTTGTATTTATGGCTGCAGCGATTGTTGATTTTTTTTTTAAGCTGATCTCTTTGTCTCTCGGTAAGAAGTGATCGAAACCTTTACCTGCAAATGCTGCATCGGCATTTAAGCGGGTTCTTTACTCATTGCTTTTGTAAGGTCTGACTGCTTTAGGCTGAGCGCAGGGATCACACGCGTCCTGCGCGTTGCCCGGTCCCGCCCCCCCGACATGGCGGCGCGGCTGCCCCTCAGGGTGCTCGGCAGCCGCGGCCTCCTCGTCCTGCTCCGCTCCGGCGGCTGCGCCCGCGCTGCCCACAGGGGCACAGGTACCCACAGGGTCACGGGTACCCACAGGGCACGGGTACCCACAGGGTCACGGGTACCCACAGGGTCACGGGTACCCACAGGGCACGGCTACCCACAGGGTCCCCGGTACCCCCAGGGGCACGGGTACCCACAGGGGCACGGGTACCCACAGGGTCACGGGTACCCACAGGGCACAGGTACCCACAGGGTCATGGGTACCCACAGGGCACGGGTACCCAGAGGCAGAGATACTTGGGGAGGGAGGAAAGAGCAGGAGCTGCCCTGCAAGGCGGGGGGGCAAATTCCATACCACCATAAACGTTATTCTCCGTGGTGTGTACAGACTCACAGGAGGCGTTGCTGGAGTTTTGCTCTGTGATAGGTGACTTCTGTTCTCTTGTTGTGGGTCCCTCGCTTAACTACGGCCCCTTTCTCTTGGTCTGAAGGTGTCTCTTTCTTGCAGTGCTCCTTCTTAGCACTGCTTTTCATTGGGGTTTGTGAAAGTTGCTAGTCTTCAACAGCTCACAGATGAACATTAGTTCTGGTTTCTGAAGGTTTCCAAGAGACAAACTGCCAAACCTTTTAGTGATGCCCAGGGATGAGGAAGGAGCGCGAGCAGACCAGCAGATATCCCAAGCCAGAACAGAGGGCTGTGCAGGGAGGGCAGGTGGTATTTTGGGTCATAGGTGCCCGTTTCTATTATAAGCCTTCTCAAGTGTTTTGCTGGAGCTGCTCCCTGGATGTAGCACATCAAATGGAAAGCAGATGCAATGTCCTGCATTCGCCCCTGCTCATGTCCCTGAATTGCCTGCTGTGCTCTGTCTGTACCCATAGAAACCTAGGGAGAACTAAGATGATGGAAAGCATTGACTCAGTCTAAGTTAAAATGGTGTTAAAAATAATACAAATTATCTTTCTACATCTAATTGAAGACGAAGGGTCTCTGACTAAACAAGCTGAAGCAAGTGCTACTACACACTGGAAAAAAAAATTGACTCCAGAGCAGTTCTATGTTACAAGAGAAAAAGGAACTGAACCGGTAAGCAAAGGCACTAATGCTGTCCAAGGGTAAACCACCTCCTCTGCCTGCTGGGCTGAGAAAAACCTGCTTTGGGGAGCTGTCACCACTCAGTTGCTTCGCAGGATTTCCCTCGCCTTCCTGTTGATGAAAGTTAGGCTCAACATACTGAATGACGTGGATTTTGTTCTGACACAAACTGGCTTGAAGATGAAAAAGCATTCTGCATTCTTTTCATGTTTTGTTGGGTTTTTTCCTGGGATGCTTTGCTGCCATCTCAGCTATCTGTGTGGCAGTAGTGGAGGCCTCTCCAGAGGGGAGGGAAATCCTATTTTCATCCTGTAGTCTCCTTTTTTTGACCATATGTAGATTAGCCATGGAAATATTATACATAGCACTCCATTCAAGAGATGGGTTATCCCTCGTGTGCCAGATCACCCACCTACCTTGTCCCCATACTTTGCTTCCTTCTGTGATAGAGGCCATGTAGTCTTATGGATGAAGCACTGGCATCCACAGCCCAGAGCCAGGACTTCTGCATGCATGGAGCATGTACCATGGGATTAAATCAGTTAACTACCTGAATTCATATCCGTAAAATAAGGATCTGAGTTCCAGGTCATGCAGGAAGGAGGAAAGTCCCTTTGTAGAGCCACTTTAAAGTTGTGGCACTCCATAGCAGAGCCATGGTCTTTGGGATCCTGCACATTTCACCAGTTCCTTGGAGGTCATGACTCCATCCCTGGTACCTGGATGATTTATGCATCTGACTGGTCTCAGAGTTTCCGGGGGTAGCGGGTAGTCTTCACTATTAATCCAAAGGCATCCTCCCCTTCATTTCTTTGGGCTGCTAATGTTTGTTCTTCAAAGCCCCCCTGTGAAGCCTTCTTTTTACGGTTTTTCTCCTACATGCTTGTTCCAGATGGTGAGCTTTCAAAGACCTGCATTATTAACTTCTCTTCTTTCCTTCTTTTTTAAAAAGCCATTTAGTGGGATCTATCTGAATAACACGGAATCGGGAATATACTACTGCGTGTGCTGCAATGCTCCACTCTTCAGGTAACATCCCTAGGATTTCAGTGTCTTTAACGTGGCCTAATTGTGGCAGGAGGGGCAGTGTCTTTTCATGAGTGGAAGTGAAAAGGAGGAGGAATGGAAAGAAGGACAGTCCCTATGTATAAGACCTCCAGGGTACCTGTGTTGACACAGATACGTGGTACACCTTTTCCTCTGGCATATGAGGGTCTCCAGTGGCCAGCAGACAGTTGCTACTTTAGGATCTGTCTCTCTCTCCTGCCACACACTGTTCTTTTGGGTTGATAATAATTCTCTGTTTAAGAGGTCCTTAAGCCACAGGCCGCCACAAATTATGTGTATTTGTGCATTAGTATCCCTGTGTGTTTGTTCTGTTCTTGTGCTCCTCCATAGTCATCTTCTGCCACTCGTGCTGCTGAGCTACGGAGACCTTTGGTCTGTCTTTATCTAGCTGTTGTGATGTTCTTATTGCTGGGTCCCTCACACTGGAGCTAAGACCCTCACCCCCTACTTGTTCCTTAAATTAAATTCCACTATTCCTGCTTTTTTGGTTACATCTACTTTTTAAAACCTGAGTGCAAATGACTGTGCTGTTAACCCCGGTGCTCTTTACAGTGCTATGTATTTTGCAACTTCATTAACATCTAAGTAAAAGGAAATAGAGTGCCTTGGAGTAGGATGTGCAGTGGGTGTTCTGTTCTCTGTAACTAAACCAGAAAAGACAGTTTATTTTATTTTTGGTCTAGAAAATAGCCCTTTTTATTATTATTCCCAGTTCAGTGAAATGCGGCTGATATGCCCATGTTTATGATATGCCCATGTTTATGCTTCACAAATCAGAGCTTCAGATGGGAAGCTGAGGAACAAGAGATCTGGATAGTAAGAAAGGAGGGGAAAATGTAATGGCTGTATTGAAAATAAACCTAAACCAAGCAATTAAATGGTAAAAATGAAGGCTGATCATTTTGAACGGTTAATTTTCCTTTGGCAAAGTATAGAAAACTGTTGTTATGCAAGAATGCATTTGCTTAAATGTATCTTTTTCTTCAGAGGTTTGCTAATAAAGACTTTTAAATAAATTGATTTCCAAAGTTCCCGCATTATGAGATATTCTGAAGACAAATACAAAACCTAGTAATACCTCTGGAAAATTCAGATAAATTAGAGAAATTTTAAATTACTAAGATGTGGAAGAGTTCCTTCAATTCCTTCAAATTTTCCTTCAATTTTGGCACCTTTTATATTAGACAATAGATATTGACAGACCAACATGAAGAGAGACAAGCACTGGAGAGAGTTGCTTCTGCTGCTAAACTAGTAACAAAACAACAATATAACCAAACAGTCAGGCTGCTTTTTGTACTGTCCAGCTCTCAGAGAATATAAATACTTTTGTTTAAAGCACAAGATAATGCTGAGCCTCACAGACCAAAAAAAATGAACTGTCAGGAAAAAAGCCTTGTAAGAAAATTTGAAATTATTAAATGTGCAGAATGGTCCAAGAATATATTTTCCATTGATGTATTATGTTGTGGAGAATACTAAAAATGAAGGGGGGAAATGGTATTGGATAAGAGATTCATTCATCATATTTATTTCCTAGTCCATTAAAAATGTCCTTTCTTTTTCAAATGCTTTAGATCATTAGCTACAGGTAAACATGAAGTATTTCTTCCTTTCTTTGAAACATGTGTGTATACATTTATACCAGAATTTATTACCTTCTGCTACCAAATATTCATTTCAAAGAGTTGGGAATACATGGAACAAACCCCTAACCTTTACAGATAGCAAATTGTGGTGCTTTAATTAAATCTCAAACCTTCATCAAACCATAAACCTACAGCTGAGATTCATACAGCAAAAAGCACTTTTTAGAATTATCTGGATTCCATCCAGGATGACTGAAATAGGGATCAAAGTAAATGACATGTGCTGGAGGAATGGTGTGTCGAAGGCTAATCTAATGCATATGTTTAGGGAAAGTCCATTTATCCATAAATTAAGTGGTGAAATACTTCAAAGGACAAATATTATCTTGAACAGCAATATTTTTGGGTACTAAAATGTTTCTATTAGGGAATCTAAGTGATATTACTGTTAGTAAAACCACACAGAGGCCATTTCTGTTGAGAGCTAATTTAACAGCTCAAAGGATTGTTCCTTTAGCAGTGGAAAACATCTACAATAAACTTAAGTATTGCGAGTGACATGTAAGGGACAGAGTCAGTCAGGGTCAGATGCAAAACCCATATAGTGTTAAAGACCTTCCTTCACTCTACGGGATTTTAGAGAGGATCTTTATGTGTGAATAAACATAAGGACCCCTGTGTCAAAAACTAAAGAGTTCTGATAAAAAGGAATCAAAACAGATATATGTCAGGGAAACTCGGGAGTCATGTACAGATATGTGTTCCCCCCGGTTATTCTTGGGGACTCAGTGGCTGGTAGGCACAGTGTTAAGGTGGTTTTGTAGCAGGGAAAGAAATAGTGCTGGAGCCCCACAGGCCTTCACATACAGAGTCCACAGACTGCATTTGCTTCAGTGCAGCCTGCTTGTGTACTGTGTCCTGTTTCTCTCCAGTTTTATGGAGAGGAGGAGGAAGGAGACCATTTCTCATGGGTATTTGTGCATTGATGTAAAGGACTAAGTAACAGCCCTCACAAAAACTAGCCTTTGGTCATTATGTGCTTGAGAATCCTCTTTTATTTCCAGAGTTTCATTACTCAAAGACAACCCTATACAGATAATTATAAAACCCGTGCTGACGCACACACTGTTCTTTGGGTTGGATGTTTTAAGCTTTTTGCCTAGCTTGTTTGTCTTGTCTTTTTAAATGGCACTGCAATCTATTTTCAGCTTTTTCTTCACTGTGTTAATATCCCACCAGAATATACATGATATACACTACATACTTTGTTTTAAATTGTGTCTTAAATAACGGGCTAATCCCCTTGACCAAGAGCTGCTACTGGTGTTGATGTCTCCATCCACCACTAGATGCCAGTAAGAGCATTGAGTTTGTGAAACTGGGAAAAAACTTGAGAAATCGAGAGGAAGTGGTCACTCGAGAGGTGAGTCTCCAGCCCCTTATCTGAGAAGTATGTGAATCTATCTTCATTTCTTGTTCTAGCTCACTCTAGGTCCCTCTTTGATAGGAGAAAGTCCATATTGCTATTAAAGCTTGCACAGTTTTAAATAGGAGGGATTCTCTCATTGCTGTACTAAATCCCAGAAATATATTCAGATCATCTTTTCCAATACGCTCTAGGTTTTAATATGCAGCTGAACAGTGTTGGTCATCCTAGATGTTAACAGGAGACAATCCACAAGTTGACAGTCTGTAGTACTGTTTCTGATTGCTGCAGTTATCTCTTGGGAAAAGTAGATCTTTGTGCTGTGAGGATTTCTCATTGGTTGATTGGTGGTTTGAGCAAGGCTCTGTTTGATTTTCCAAACTAGCTTGATGGCTGACTGCTAAGCAAAGCCATCATCATCAGGTATAAGCCTGCTCTGGTGGGCCAACCCAACCTTTGTCCATTCTTCATTTCTTCTTGTAAAGTCTCTGAGATTGTGCTGTATCAGGCCAGGCTTCAAACTGCAACTTAGTAGGTGTAATTCAGCTAAACACCATGCTCAGTTATTGGGAAAACCGTTTTCCAAGCTTTATGAAATGCCAACCTGTTGAAATAGAAACAGGGAGGCAAAATCTCCTTCTGTGGGCTGGTCAAGAATTCCCTTTGGAAAAGAGTTTCCAGCACAGTCTGATGCCAGTGAGAAAACTTCTACTGCGCCAAATATTATTAATAGTGGTACAAGACAGGAATGAGGAGAAAAGCCAATGTTCATATTAGAAGCAGACTTTTTTGTAACATCTCCGTTATTAATTAACAAGAAAATCTGGTTTCCAATATAGCTCAAAAAAGAAGTACAATTCTGGGACTGGATGGCCATCGTTTTCTGAGGCTTATGGTACTTGTGGCAGAGATGAAAGTAATACCAATATCATGAGACGACCAGATAACTCATTGGGATTAACTAGAACTGAAGTTGTCTGCAAACAGGTATGTTTATCTTGGAAACGATACCCAAAGACACAGATCTTAACAAATATGTTTTCTTTGTGCCCATGAAGGAATCTACCTAAATACAACAGTATCACTGGAACCATGCTGTCTGACTTCTTGATATGAAACATGAGTGGAGTATCAAATACAGGCAGTCAGTTTGGTGGGAAGAAAAGTATGTGGGGAAAGTAATTGTGGAAGTATAGCCAAGGGCTGGAGTGTGGACAGAAAATTTACTCAAATGACCTTAGGTGCAATGCAGGGTGTGACAAGAGGCAGCAGAAGAGACTCTGAGGTAGGGTCTGTGCATTTGGCTCATCACAGGGACAGTTACTCCTAGTTCAGCTGCTAAATATTTTCTGAAGATGTTCTTAAAATATGCAGGGATGGACATAACAGAGCCTTACTAGGTAATGAGTTGTAACCTGCATATCTTCCTACTGTTGGTTCGACATTGGGGAAAGTACTGTTTGCTTTGCAGCTGTTGAAGCTTATTACTCTTTGCTCTGCATGGTGGTGGCTGTGCCCTGCATCTCCACAGCTATTTTCTGTGGATTCTCGTGGTTCACAGAAGCCGCCCTTCTATTTTTGATGGCTGTTTTGACTCCCTCAATCATCTTTTTTCTAGACTAGAAAGGTCCAGTTCCTTCAAATGTTTCTTTTTATGCAGTGTTTTTTGATGTGCTGATCATCTTATTGCTCTATTTTGCATTCTTTCCAATTGACCCTTTTCCTTCTCCAAGTACAGTGCAAAGCTGGACATAGTGCTGCAGCTGGGCCCAGCCTGCATCAGAGGTTGGGGGCTGTTCAGGTGTTTTGTAGGTGGTGTTCCTATCCTTACGCCTTTACCTTTCCACAGCCCATGACACACACTTATTTTTGCAACATGCTGTGATACCCAGGTCCTTTCCTAAAGAACTGCCACCCCTAACCATTTCTTCCCAACTCTGAACCTGTTTATTACTTTTGCTAAGGTATAAAAGTATGCAATTGAGATTGACGAATTGCATGTTGGGTTTGGGTTTTTTTATTGTCTCTGTGTGTCTTTTTTCCACAAACTGTTAAGATTGTTAATGCTGTCCTTCAGTGTGCCTGCAGCCCTTCTAGCAGGTTAAGGTACATCTGCAAACGTAACAAGCATTCGCTGCAGTCCGTTATCTTGGTAGAGTTCACGTTTGCAGCAATATGCAGCAAGCACCTTTCACGAACCCCATCTGAAGACAATCTTCCAATTTTATAATGATCCACTGATAGCTATACTGAGTCTGATGTTTTTTACATCAGTTATTTGGAGGAGGGAAAATCCTCAGTTAATCTGTGAGAAGGACCTACAGTGACTGTCTTAATTGAAATTTTCATAATATATTGAGAAGTCTGGATACTTCCATTAATTTCCTTTATACTTTCTGGCACTAATACCTTTTTGACTTCCACTTCTGGGATCTGCTTGTTTGGGGGGCAGGTATTTGCCCACTGGCCAGAGGTGATTACTCCAGGTTGTATTACTAGTCCGTCCCTAAGACTCCCACACACACACAACTCAACAGTGAATTAATTATAAAAGTTTCTTAATTCAGTATAGCACAGTAGATACCATCATAATGGTGGTCTATGATTGCGGTGGTAATAATGCAATGATAATGGTTTCCAGTCACCAGTGGTGTTCCCCAGGGCTCAGTATTGAGTCCAGTCCTGTTTAGTATCTTTATTGATGATCTGGACAAGGGGATCGAGAGTACCCTCGGTAAATTGACAGACGACATAAAGTTGGGTGAGACTGTTGATCTACTGGAAGCTCTGCAGAGGGATCTGGACAGGCTGGATCAGTGGAAAGAGGCCAATGTTACAAGATTCAGCAAGGCCAAGTGCTGGGTGCTGCCGTTGGGGTCACAACAACCCTGTGCAGCTCTACAGGCCGGGGGAAGAGTGGCTGGAAAGCTGCCCAGGAGAGAAGAACCTAGGGGTGCTGGTCAACAGCAGCTGAACATGAGCCAGCAGAATGCCCAGGTGGCCAAGAAGGCCAGTGGCATCCTGTCCTTATTCAGCAATAGTGTGGCCAGCAGGAGTGGGAAAGTGATTCTTCCCCCTGTACTTGGCACTGGTGAGGTACATCCAGTACCTTTTCAGTTTTGGGCCCCTTAGTTCAGGAAGGGCAGCAAAGCTGGTGACAGGTCTAGAGGGCAAGTCCTATGAGGAGCAGCTGAGGGAGGTGGGCGTGTTTAGCCTGGAGAAAAGGAGGCTCAAGAGTGACCTTATTGCTCTCTACAACTGCCTGAAAGGAGGGTGTAGCCAGGTGGAGGTCGGCCGCTTCTCCCAGGAAACCAGCAGTAGGACGAGAGGACACAGTCTTAAGCTGCACCAGGGGAGGTTCAGGCTGGACATCAGGGGGAATTTCGTCACAAAAAGGGTTGTTAATCATTGGAATGGGATGCCCAAGGAGGTGGTAGAATCACCTTCCCTGGAAGTGTTCAAGAAACGACTGGATGCGGCACTGACTGCTATGGTCTAGTTAACAAGATGGTGATCAGTCAAAGATTGTACTCTGATCTGAGAGGTCTTTTCCAACCTAATTGATTCTGTGATTCTGTAATAATGCAGTAATAACATGGTAATAATTTCTGTTGCAGTGTGACGCCCATCTAGGCCATGTGTTTGACGATGGTCCCACACCTTCTGGGCAGAGGTTCTGTATCAACAGTGTTTCATTAAACTTCAGACCAGGCTCTGGTCAGTGAGAAGTGGATCTCTGTGGCTTACAGAATGTCCTTTCTCTGCTTGTACAGCATGCTTGTAAAAAACTGTCATGCTTTTAATATATAACCCAAATTTTAGTACTTACGCCAGGTAGCTTTGTTTTCCAGCTATTATCTTTGTTAATAAAATATGTATTTTTGCCATAACTCTTTCGCGGTCTGTCTTTTCATAGTTAGTGTGATGTTTTGATCTGCTTATTGTATTTTTTAACTAAAAAAAAAAAATCTATGCAATAGTTCACTTTAATTAAACTATCATCATTAACTGTATTGAGGATGCTGAAATGACGTGCTCTCCTCAAACTGACTGTCTGTTCTGACCAGTAATTGTGGCACCCAGGAACACATATATACATGGCTGATCATGCCGCAGCTTATACTTCTGTAAAATCATCATATCTTTCTAAAGGGAAGGAAAAATAACATGAATCTTCAAATAAGGTTTGGGTTGGTTTTTTTTTTCCCCCTAGTGTAAGAGACCTTTAGCCAAACCAAGTGACTTTTCCATGAACCCATGAAAGCAAAGTCCTGAAGGAGGGCCTAATTAAAACTATTCCAGGCAATGGAACCAGTGGAGACACGGAGTCTTTCTTCTTTTAAATCAATTATTTTGATTCTGTGTCCAATAGCAGAGCTGAAATAGGGTTTGTTCCAGAAACTTTCTCTTGCAGCAGTAATATGATAATAATGTAATGATATGTGTAATATTTCCAGACTTCTGTTATCACTTATGTATTTCAGAGTCCAAGAATAAAAATGAATGTGAAATTTACTGTATTTGGGGAAAATAAATAGGCATCAAAAACCAGGTTCAGTAAAATGATGCTTTTGCTGAAAACATGCCGTGTCTGTTCTTCCTTTTACAAGTTTGTAAATACTTCTGTATTCTCCCAAGTATTGTCATTGTGGTTTGCTCTAACAGAAAAATAAATCTTATTTTTGTTAAATTGAGCTTTCCTGCTTTCAGATTTTTTTTCCAGAGAAAATAATCTCTGAGTCAGAAAATCATCTTCACTAAACTGGTTGGGTTTAAATGCTTCCCTGCTGAGAGTTACTAGGCAACATCTCATTTGGCTTTACCTATAACAGACTCTTTCCTTTCCCTTCACTTTGGCTGCCTCAGTAATAAAAAGGATGTGTTCATTTACTAGTGTAGTCTTAAATCTATTTAAATGGACCTCTATTGCACTGAATTTACTTTTAGTCCTTCTGTCTTGGAGCTCTACAGTTTTCCATTATCCTGTACTTTCTATAGGAGCACTTTACAATTCCGTAACTTTTAAAATCATCATAGAGACAGTGATTGCTATAGCCAACCTACACCAGAACGGCCTAAAGGCCACCAGAGGTGTGAAGCAGCATGAATGAAGCAGACGCTGCTGCCTATTCTCTGCTCTCAAGTGTCTTCACAGGTTGTACAGAAATCAGCATCTTTGCATGCTCTGAATTCATGTGCCCCCCTATCCTGATACACTTTCATCCACTATTTGTTTTTCTTAAAAGCTATCACAAATCTACTGGAAAGGGTATTTGACCTTTAAAGGCATTCTTTAGTCAGGCAGCTGTCTCCTTGCATTTTCCAAAAGGAGAGGGTTTTCTAAGAAAGGAGAAAGGTGTTCCCAACTGTACTCCTGTGTTCAGCCAAGTGCTGGTGAAGAAGCCAGGACCTGCCTTAGTACAGTGACTTTTGGCCGGATACGAAATGGAAATGCTCCTAATTTCTGCAAATGGCAGAAAGTAGAAGAGAACTAGCAAAATATTTGGTTTTTTCCTATCCCCAGAGATACCAGGTCTCACAACGCCTCTTATGGACAAGATTGCCACACAAACAAAACAGACCATGAAGCTGACAAAACGAGTGTCCACACAGGCTTGTGTGCAAACTGCGCTCAGTTTGGTACCTTGGGTTGTACATGATCAGTGGAGATCAACTCTTAGTGAACTGGCAAGTTAGTAGCTACTATTGACAGAGGAATCTTGCCTGCAGAGAGCATGTTTATTTTATACCTACAGACATAACTGTGTGCAACTGGATGTTTGGGATAAGGAGCAGCTGGTGCCTCCTCACTCATATGGCAGGGTTACCTGAAGAAAGAGTCCTGTAAGACTCCAGTTTAGCTTGTGCAATATTACAGATACATAATCGTATGAACAGATCCATGTTTTCAAGAGCAGCACTTGACCTGCACTACACTGATATGTCACCAAGAAAACACAGTATCGCCGCCGAGAAACTGGACACTGAGATAAGCAACCTTCTTCTGCTCCAAGTGAAATGTGAAAAAGAAGAAAGTTTGGCTTTGACCACGTGTACCCTCAAGAGTAATGCCACATCACCTTTGAGTCTGATGTAAAGTGGAATTTGGGACCTCTGACCAAAACTTTGGGGCAGCGTACTTCATTATCTACTGTGTCTGTGGTACCAACCACACCAGGACAGATCCCAACTAAAGGTCCAAAGTGTTTTAAGATCGTGAATAATAAAAACCAATAATAATGGAAGACACTGTTAAAAAGTATCATAGGCTACAAGAATTTCCTCAGGTATCTGCAATGACTTTGTTCCACCATAGTGAATAACGACCAGTAGCTTCTCTGAGCTGAATATAATCTACCAGGCAACTGCAGATTTATGTTCCACCCTTCACATCTGAGAAGTTTTTCATCATGATTATTTAATTAATTAGTTTCAGTTATGATACTTTTTATCCCCTTGTGATTTTAAATAACCTTTTTATAAATCCTAATTGAGGTTTCTACATAATTCTTAAGAGATTTTAATGTCTTAAATAAACTATTTGAAGACTTTCTTAGTCTTTACAGCATCTCTACAAGGCAAGTAACAATTCTTAATTTTACTGAGGGAAAACTTGATGGGAAGAATTTAATTGATTTGCTAAAGGCTTCAAATTAAATTTGCAGCCAAGCCAGAATAAGACTTTGCATGGCTCATACCAGCATCCAAAGTTAAGCCATCTTGGGCAACTTTGACTCATGAAGATCACTTGACCTCTTTCTCAGAGCGACAATGGTAAGAGCTTGGTTAGAAATTAGAGAAAAGAAAGAAAGAAAATAGGAAAGAACGACCAGGTTACTCTTATATTACTAGAAACTTCACTCTCCTTCCACCAGAAATCATAATGCCCATTACTTTGGCCATGTATGCAGAACTGTAGTGATGCCCTTTTCTGTTGCGCCATGCTGCAAATAATTTGGATTCTCTTTTAAGCTTGTGGACAGACTGCTCTGATTTTGGTCAGAACAAGAGAAGAAGGGAGACTTTTCTCAGCACAAAAATAGGATTTTTGCCACACTTGAACATGTCCAGCATGAAGTGGTTCAGACGCAGCCTGCATGAGAAGGAACTGGAAAAGTCTCAGCTTGGGTTTTGCTTTATTTCCTGACTATTTAGCTAGTACTCCTAAGGAAGTTTGTATTTTCTGGTCTTTAACCTTGGAATTAAGTCCTGTCACCACACAACTCAACTGCCTCCTCTTCCATTCACTTAATGACTTTTTGCACTGGGCAGCAAAGTGTTTTAAACCGTTCTCCTGTGCCTGTCCCACCTCCTGCTCTGCCCAAGTGATGGTAACACTGCCCTCACAGCAAGTCGTGTGCTGCTCAGTCACCCTCATGGATTTCACAGCTCTTCACACACAAGTGATGCCTACCCCCATCCCTCTAAGGTAGTGGTGAGCCACATGGCACAGAGAAGGAACCTGAGAGACAGCTGTGGGAAGTGACTCACCCACAGTCCCCTGGGGCAGGACAGGGAAATCTGATTAAAGAAACGGTTCTCAGAAGCTCTGCAAGTGGGAACTGCTGCCAAAATTCACAAAGGAAAAGTAGTTGAGAAGCAAATCTCTTTATTGAAGAAGTGCCCAGATTTTTTCAAGACTAAAAGAATTTGTCTCAAGGTAGGTGTGTCCATGAGGACTGGTTTTTGTAGCACTGAGGAATTTGTGTGGAAGAGATTGGCAGCTTGCCATGGGGCAGAAGAAAGAGAAACTCCTGCCCATTATTGTGCTCCCATTTACTGTCTTCTCTGTTGTGTTTTTATGTTTTTGTTTTGATCTTTTGTTGGTTTTTTTTCCTATTGCTCGGTGGTATCCTTCCTCCCTCCTCAGAAATCCCTTTGTAAAATCCCCTGGTCTCTGGCTTTCTTGACTGCACTCGCCCTCACGATGTGCCAACACCCTCCTAATTCCACACTCAGTTCCCTCTCCTTAGTGTCAGAGAGATGAGCAAGCACGCAGTCCTGCACCCACATCTGCCGCTCTCTGCCTGTGCTGCAAGTGACTGTGGGGATCTGGCCTGCAGGCTCTGGGGAGGTTGGCAGAGCAGGCATCGGCTGTGCTCATCCTGCTCACCTGCTTTGCACACACATTTTGGCATTTAGAAAGTGACTTCCAGAAAAACTCATCGGGGACAGAGGAGCTGCCACAGACATCAGGAAAAAGGCAATAGAAAAGTCAAAAGGGGTGCTCGAGTAGCCTCCTTAGTTCTGGAAACAAAGGCTGCCATATTACTGATGCATGGGATGTAATGGGGACCACAGCCAAGTCATCTTTGCTCAGGTGTCATTTGAGGAAGATCAAAGATGGATCCAGACATCTTGTAATAGCAAGAAGGAACAGGAAAGAACAGCAACTGTTGCCCGACTGGCAAGAAAGAGCAAAGGCATCACAGAGGAAGGTGCTGAAGTCAAACAGAGATGACAAGATTTCATGTTTTCATTTTGAGAGAAGTCAGCACTGAAGGATGACGACACAGCTGAGGGATGTCAGCTAAAGAGCTGACTGTGAGCTCTCAGGAATGGGAGAGCTGAGATCAATCCTCCTTGGTGTGAAAACCTCTTGGGGACAGTTCTGACAGAGACATGGGATACCTATGCATTTTCTGGGATTACTGAAGGAGAAAGCCTTGTGAAGGGCTAGGATCTGAGCGGAGCTAGAGGCAGGTGTTCACGCTTAGGAAGTTCAGGAGATTGACCTCACTGTTAATCAGAATACCAGCTGCAAAATGAACTCACATACATTCACTGCCCCAGGAATGACCCTATTCCAATCCAGAAAATGTTCCCTCCCTATTTCAGGCTTTACATTACCTCTTAGTCCTGGGCCTCTCCTGAATGCACTTGGGTATTCACGCTTGGGTCCATTATGAACAAAGGTTGTTAAACCTTGTCATGTACAATATGTCTAGCTGGAGTTTCCTTAGGCCCCCAGAGAAGCAAAAAAGGGGTCTCCATGACACTTCTCCTTGGAAATAGCACAAATAGGCTCTGCCTCTGGGCCTGGTCTGTAAGAAGGGCATTTTCCAAAACCAGATCACATATAACTTTCTATGACCTTGTAGCCTTTAGTTTTCTAACTTTAGTTTTATGAATGAATCTCTGTTAAAAGCGGGGGGTAAATGTTTTTCCTTTGTCCCTCTTTCAGTTTACAAATTTGTCTTCTCCTATAGCCAGCTGTTAAAAGATTGGTTCTGCCCCTGCTTTCACCTTTCCTGTTTTATCAGCTGAGACGTCAAACTGAGGGCCTGACCACTTGGTGTTAAAGACCCATGGCTCGCTTTGTAAGGCAGTGGCCTGGCCAACTCTAGACTCTAAATGCTGCCTTGTCTTACAGTTTGAGTTAGCCTCTCACACCCTAAATTGCAAGGCATCATTGCCTTGAGCAATGAACAGCTTCTCTGTCCTAATTCAAGGGTGACAACAGTTAAGCAATAGGTGGAAGAAGCTGTATATTTCTGACATATGAGCACTGCTGAGAAGCTTACTTTTTTTAGCTCTTGCAAATTGTTTGACATGCACAGATAAAAAGGGCGGTAAAAATGCTTGTGATGGCTTATTATTTTGGTCCTGTTACTATTCTTATTTCTATTACCCCGTGCCAATTTATCTTTTCTGCGAGATTTCACATTCTTGCTCTACACCTGCCTCAAGAATATGCAGAAATTGCCAATTAAAAATTGCCTAAATGAAGAGAGCAGATGAACTTCTCCAAAGAGACACAGTAAAACTCCTCCACTCTGCTCATACCACCATGGTATTTAACTAAGTCCATTAAGCATCTCTCCACAGATGACTACAGCTGATCAGAGGTGTTCAGTTGTGCTTGTGATGACTTCCCAGCCTGTGACAATCACACCAGAGGCTGCAGGGAGCTATCCCTATTTGCCATCAGAACTGTGCTTCTGGATGGGGAAAGGCAAAAAATGGTATTTGTTAGGACTGTGGCAAGGGGAGGAGGCAGTGGGTGCTGGGGAGATGTGATGCAGACACGATGGTGAGATTGGGCTACTCTAAAGCAGGAAGACTTCACAAGGTGAGGTATGGTATAGGGAGGAGGTGGGAATATGAGGTGGAGAATATGAGCATGAAGGAAGTGACATTCTGTCTGAGAAAGGTAACAGGGTAGAATTTTGCGATCCTACTCTGTGGAGGTATGGCATATGGTTTGGTGATTTTGAAGAGGGATGGACAGTGACTACTCAGAGTCACCTCAACATACACATAAAAAAATTATCTAATATTCCAGAATATTTTGTGAATTTTCCCTCGGAACCCATTGCAGCTCAAATGGCTGCTCTGCAGTGGCCTCTAGGGTACATTTGCTTTCAAACCTGCTGCAACATTTGATCACAGGAAAACCAGCTTCTCACAGACTGATTATATGGACCTGCATTTTCTTCTCAGAGTGGCTTGTGCCACTGCCAGGCTCAAAGTCCTTCTCCACATAATGCCTTACGCAGGGCATGTATGGAGAAGAGGCTTGTTATCTCCAGTTTGCTGGTGCATCAAAGGAAGTTGCAGATGGTCTGCATGGATCTGATCCAATACTCTTTGAAGTCAATGAAACCCCGTCCCTCAATCTCTCATTCAGTTCTCCTCTCTCAGCTCTTTATGCAAATCATAGTCTATTTTGTGTGTTTCTCCAACAAAACCAACGTGTTCCTCCCAAGCTATCCCTTTGTGAAAGCTGATAGCAAACCTTTCAAAATTCTTGGTGTTCTCTTTTTCTGATGAAGCATGACTTGAAAGTAGATTAGCACTATCCAGAGCTGGGGGGAAGAAGCAAGCTCCGACCCTACAAACCTGTTTAAGTACCAATTACTGACAGCTATTATCACTCTGACTGCAGCAGGACTGCTCACCTGGGTAACAGCCAGGGGGAATAGGCCTCAGAGAAGAACCTGCTGAAAATCAGACACAATGAAAATGAATGCAGGCCACTTGACAGCAGAAGATTGTCAGGAAGCCAAACTGGAAGGTGCTGGCCAAGCCTTAAATGAAGTTGTCTGCTAAAAATAAATAAATAAACAACTAAATAAAAAATGGTGGATGCAAGGACAGGAGTATGCAAGTCCTAAAAAACTCAGGAGGAAACTGCTACAAAATTAGGCCAAAATCACAGTAGAGGCTAAACCCACAAAATGTGCAGCCCAAATTGTGATGATTGGGCTACAATCCTAACGCTTTGTGCCTTTTAAGATAGTCCTTATATATTCCTGTGCCAGCAGCCCCCCCTTCCGCCTTAACAATTAAAAATCTGGGATGCGGATTAAAGCAATAGCAGGTGGCAATCTAATTGCTATCAGTCTTACATCTGAACCTCTCATTTGTCATATAAGCCCAACAACAGCTGGCTCTCAACCCTGGTTATCCTCATGGCTATTATAAGTTCAAAGAAGGTACAGAGGGATGGTCCTCATCTGCACGCTGGCGAGGAGCAAGGGGAGCAGAAGGGTGTACAGGTGCTGTGACAAGATGTAGGGAGCACCAGATGAGCCCCTTCTTCCTTCCCTTCGCAGGAATCGCTTGCAGTGAGACTAGGCACCCACTGGTACCAGCTCCAGCCTTCACCCTGAACCAGAGCGGACTGAACGACATCCCCCAGCCTGGGCTGCAGCCGAAGACACTGGGGCAGCAGCACAGTAAATAAAAATCTCCGTTCTTAGCGAGAATTAGCGAGAAAGCAAATTTCTGCCGTTTTCAGGGCCGTTCCAGTGGTACCGCGGTGTTCCAGGCGGCGGATCCCAGCGCCGCTCCGAGCGGCGTCACGAGGTGGCGGCAGAGCCCCGAGGCCGGGCCCTCACGGCTCCCGGCCCTGGACGGATTTTCCCCTGGGGAATCTGTGGAGCTGGCCTGGAAAAAGGTGAAAGAAAGTGCTATGTTGTGAGTTTTCGGGATGTCTGTGTTCACGCTTAACGGAAGCCTGGTCGATTTTGGCAGCCGAGTACACCATAGGTTCCTTGCGAACAGGTGTTCTCTTCCACCCCGGAGTGCAATCCAAGTACAAACTTGTAGTCGTGGGAGGTCTGTGTGACATTGGCCTCTGGAGCTAAAAGGGGAAGGCTGGCATGCCATCAGTATCTTCTATGCTGGCATTTGGTGGGAGACAGTAACATTCAAAATGAAGAGGGGCAAAGCTTGGGTAGGGAGGGAGACAAGGGAGCAAAAGGCACAGGGAAGTATAGGGCAGGGGAGAGGAGGGAACGAGGCACCCACTGATGTGAGGTGGCTGGACAGGGGCTTCAGCAGGTAACTAGGATTAGTGAGAGAAGAGAGTGGTGTTGCATCATAGAATGGTTTGGTTCGGAAGGAACTGTAAGTATCATTTAGTTTCAACCTCCCTGCTGTGGGCAGAGACACCTGCCACTAGACCAGGTTGCTCAGAGACCCATCCAACCTGGCCTTCAACAATTCCAGGGAACAGGGCATCCACAACTTCTCTGGGCAACCTGTTCCAGTGCCTCACCATCCTCACAGTAAGAAATTTCTTCCCAACACCTAATCTAAACTTGCCTTCTCTCAGTTTGAAGCTATTACTCCTTGTCCTGTTGCTACATGCCCTTGTAAATAGTCTCTCTCCATCTTTCTTGTAAGCTCCTTTCGGGTACTACACGGCTATAATTAGGTCACCCTGAAGCCTTCATTCTTTCAGTCTTTAAAATCCCAATTGTCTTATCCTTTCCTCATAGGAGAGATGCTCCATCCCTCTAATCATCTTCATGGCCCTCCTCTGGGCTTGCTCCAAGAAGTCCATGGGCACTGTGCTGGGGACCCCAGAGCTGTACACAGCACTGTAGGTGGGCTCTCACCAGAGCAGAGTAAAGGGGCAGAATCACCTCCCTCACCCTGCTGGCCACACTGCTTTGGATGTAGCCCTGGACACAACTGGTTTTCTGGGCTGTGAGCGCACATTGCTGGCTCATGTCAAGCCTCTCATCCGCACCCACAAGTCCTTGTCAGCAGAGCTGCTGCACCAGCCTGTATTGATACTGCGGGTAACATCATCTCTGAGGATTCAGGAGACTGTGTAACCTGAGTGTCTGTGGATGAAGCTGTTGTTACTACCATGACTCTTCAAAGCAATGGGTATATGTTCACCAGGTAAACCAAATTTGCATCTGATAGCAGGAAAGAACTGGCAATGCTATAACCAGAAATACACCTTAAAGTGTGTTATTGTCCCTCAGCTATTATTCCTAAACAATTGCAGATCCCAGGAATCCAAAATATAGGGAGACAGCATCTCTGCCCTCTAAAAAAAGGACAATGTGGTGTGTGAAACACCAATCAGAAGCCCTGGGAATGCAGGAGCTGAGCTGTGAAGACCTGTGGAGGATTTGCAGTGAAAGCTGGCATGGCAAAAAGAGGGCACTGAATTCACACGCATTGCCCTAAGCCTTTGTGTGCCAGCACACAGGGCCAGCTCTTGCTGCCCAGCCCCACAGCCGTAATTAAGGGATTCCCACTCGCCATGAACAGGTGCAGCCCCACCCAAACAACAAGGCTGCAGACAAAAGATTACAAATAAGGCTAAATCCCGCTACTGTACGTTGCAGTGGTGAGCAGGGACAGGTGGCCTAGAGTAATTCAGGTTCAGTCCCCATGCTGGGGTGGGAAACTGCAGCAGCTCATTTGGATCTGATAACTCCTTGTTGGCTCTGTTGATTGGGAAGCCGATGGAGGCATGGATTAAATTAAACAGCCTGTAAGCTACTGGCAGTGGAACTATTCCTACAGATTTATGACAGCTTGCAAATAAAGGCACAGATGAGGGAGAAGCTGCTTTCTCAAGCTACCCCTTCCTCACCCATACTCTGTCATTCATTCATTCATTCATTCAACTATAATTGATCATAGAGGCCTTGTACATTAGATGAGCCCAAGTGTATGCATGCAGGGGATTTACAGTGCTCACGCACCTTTGGGACTTGCTATGTCCAGAAGAGGTCGAGCATTTTGGAAACCCCAAAAAAAAAAAAAAAAGTAATTGTCATCCGATGTGATATTTGTTGTTTTCTAAGTTTATTGCATTTGTTGTTGAGTTAGGTAAGTCCTGCCACCAGTGTTCTGTCTGTAGATTTGAAAGAAGGTCTTAACGTGGCTCAGGGCTATGAGCAGTGCATGTAAATTTCCAGTTTGACAATTTATACTGCATGGTGCATCTACCTTGGGTGAATGTGGCTCAGTTACCACAGATTAGAGTGTGAAAGCAAGCTTTCATGTAGTTATCCTCACCTGAGGGCAAGTGAAAGGCTGTTTTCTGCATTTAATAGATAGGGCTGTGTTATAAACCCCTGGATTGCTCTGAATCAAGAAAAACACCCAAGCTAAAGTTTAATCAGTGCAGTTTCTCTTGGTAGTTGTTAGAGAGCTGTAAGCATGTAGAAATGCTCCAGTAGTAATTTGAAGTAATTAGCTTCCTACATGGGGTATCTTCAGTGGTGCTGAAAATCAGCCAGACCAAGCAAGCATGGGCCAGCCTGGGTGCAAGGCACTTAAGTAGCTCATAACTCTTGTTAGGCATTTGAATAATTTAAATGTTGGAATGCCTTGAAAAACATGTAGCTGCCTAAATATTACTCCTTTAACTTGAAGGTATTTTTTTTTATCCTTCTGGGTTTTTTCCCCTTCTGTTGCCAGTGGAACAAGAGTGGGATCTTCAAAGGCCACCACACTCCATCATAAAAGAGTTCCCTCTTGAGGATGTTTTGTTGTACCCATTTTTTCCCCTTGACTATTAATGAACACTTTATACTTAGGAGTGCAGTTACTTTAACATGGATATAGATGCCCTATCCCATTTGGATGCTCTCAGGTATCCCACATGAATAGCCTGAATGGAAGTTCCAGCTGAGCCTCCAGAAAGGTGCAGATCTCCTGTTGATCCTGTGTCATATCTGCAAGCCCCAAGTCCTGGGTACTAGGTAGTAACTGTACTAGACCATATGTGTCGTATTCCTGTGTGTAAGGAAGTGAATCCCTCTCCTAATTAGTGTTCAGCTCTTGACTGGATGAAAATAAAGTTAATCATGACTCACTCCCTAAGTGACTTGCTTGAGGATATTGATGCCAGAGGCGTGTGTTTACAAGCCCAAAAAAAAGCAAAGAGGATCCTGGGAAGTATAAATCCATCAGCGTAACCATGATAATGAGAGTCAATTATTAATCAATTTGTAAGCACATAAGTGATAAGAAGGCAGTAGAACATATCGGTATGGATTAATCAAGAACATATCACTTCTAATTAATTCAGTGTCCTTATTTGAAGGACCAACTAGCGAAGTACATGAAGAGATAGATGTCAACTCTGTTAGTGTCAAAAACCTTTACTCTTCTGATTAAAAGACCCCATGTAATGAGATCTAAATAAAATAGAGATTAGAATGAGCACATAATGTTTGAATCATATGAAAGTGCTCATCCACAGTTCACTGTCGAAGCTGGATGTGCCCAGTGGGATCCTGTGGGTGTCTGTTGCAGCCCCGATGTTTTCAACAATAAATAGGCTACTGGAAAAGAGAGTGCTTAATTCAACTTTGGAGAGCACTGGCTGGGAGAGACTGAGAGGTTGATTTGGAGAACAGGATCAGGACTCACATTGATCTTCACAGATTGGAGAGCTTGCAGTAAGCTGCACTGTAATAAGACAAGTACAAAATGCAGTCTTGGGACAAAAGACAGATCAAATGTGTGATATGTGAAATGAAGAATAACCGATAAGGCAGCAGTAGTGCAGGGATGGATCATCTGGCTGTTGTGAACCATGCACTAGATAAAATGGGAGATGCAGAAAAACAAATATCATTTGGGGATATATTAACAGCAGTGCTTTGGGTAAAACACTGAGGTAATTATTCTGCTCTTCTTGGCACTGGTGAGGCTTAGCCTAAGTACAGTGTCCGGTTTTGGACACTACACTTGAAGAAATACTTCAGAGAAATTAGCAGCTAACAGCATGAAAATGTTAAGATGTTTAAAAAGTGCACACTGAAGAGATATAGATTTGTTTAGTCTTACGAAGAGGTCACTGAGAGGAGAGATGAAAGCAATCCTCCTTGTGAGAAAGTTTCTCCTAGAGTGGAAAGAACAATGTTCTCCCATACCTACTGGAAGGTGAGCATGTGAGAAGAGCTACCAGGCTAGGTAGAACAGTACTTTTCATGTGTTGACAACTTCCAAAGAAAATGCAGCATCTCCTTGTGTAGATGTTTTTCATGTCCCTGACTTGGTTAATAATTTGCCACGAAGATAAAAGCCTCAGGGCTAAATGGATGCAGGGATGTGGTTTTGCAATGCCTAAATTGTAGGTGCTGGGCATGCAGCCCCAAGGCTCCTGTAAAGTGAAAGGCAGGTGATCAAAAAAGAATGTAGGACTGACCCAGTGGACTCAGTAAGGAGCCAACAAATATCTAACTCTGGGCTGGATAAAAATCTAACTGCCCTTAGAAGTGGGGTTTGAGGGATCTGCATTGGAAATACTTTCCTGGAACTGAACAGGCTGAACCTGAATGGCAGGTCAGCCATTCTTGTTAAAAATCATCATTTTAACATCATATTTACAGCCAAGACTATTCAACAAAACACCGGCAGTGTAGAGTGTCTCCTTGTAAGAGACACCTGTAGGGCTAGATGGTAGCTGATGGGACATTCCTGAGGAATGTGGACACCTAAGGTGCATTTAAGCCTTTGGTTTTTCTTGCATCTCGGAGTCTTACCTCTTTCCAAGACAAGAATCATTAATTTAAAACTCAGCTCTACTAAATAGTGTCTAATAATGTTAATAAAAATACTTGTTGCTTGAGTTCTAAAAGCCATTAGACAAATTCATGGAAGGGAGAGAGAGAGAAATTTATCAAGCGCTCTTACACACATGAATCTATGCCATGGCCCGGGATAGTCATCTCACAGATCTTATGGACTCAACAGAAGATTTTTCATGAAGAGCTGTAGAGCAAAAGAAGGACTCAGTCACAGAGCAGGAAAGGCATCCCAGCATGGAGGGGGGTTTAGAAATCATCAGAGGAAGCCTAGGACTGTGAGTTGAAGAGTGGTGAATAAGGAGTGAAATCCAGTGTTAAAGGGTCACACATTAGGGAGGTGCGGTAAGAACCTGTGCTATGGCAGCACACGGTCTTGATAGGCCTTGCCAGATAGAGGAGGAAAAAGACCTTGGGGCACTAGTTAACGGCAAAGTGGTCATGAGCCGCTGAAGGAACATGGCCATGAAAAAGGTAAATACAGCCCTTGCAGTACAAAATGAGGGATTTTGGCAGAAAGACAAATGCTGACGGCATTCTTAAAGGAGCTGTGAGAGCTCTCCTGGACAGCTGTGTACCATAATGGTTCTGGTTGTCCCAACAGGTAACTCATATAATGAAAAGGGCAGAGAAATGTGGTAAAGAAAGGGGGAGTCTAATCCCAAGCTTGCTTTGCTTGCCCTGGGAAAATGAGAGATGTGAGGGAAAGTGATGACTGCATATAGACTTAAGGGAATATCCCTTGAAGACTGAGATCTTTCATAGGAACCAACACAACAGATGGACGTAAAGCAGTGAGGGTTCAAGGGAAGAGGACAGAAAATTAATGGAGTCTCTAACCAACAAAAAGGAGCAATGACTGGAAAACCTTGTTTCTGTTTAATCTAGAGGTGATTATATTTATGGAAGAGACGATGTGACACGGGTGTTTAACAGAAGGAAGTGTCCTGTTACCCGCTGGGATAGGAGCCTGTTCCCTGCGGCGGCTGGTTGGGTTTGTCGCCGTCTCATTCCGCTGCGATGCACTAAAGGAGTCACTGCGCCCTCCCCGTCCAGCAAAACCAGCACTCGCCAACAAAACCAGCACCCGCCCCGCATTCCCCACCCTGCACCGTGGCTGCCCTTTCCTCCGGCCTCCCCGCGTCCCGTGCCGGACAGGGCATCATCAGTTGACCCCGCAGGCTGGGCACGGCCACCCCGCTCGCACCTGAACCGCTCCCGCAGCCGGCGGAGCCTCTAACCCGGCTATCTCCGTTGATTTAAATGATATTAGCTTTGAGCCCTTCCACTGACGGGTCAATTTAGAAGCTGGTGAAACAGCAAATTGTTGGTGGAAACGTAGACAGCTTTGCCAAGCAGGTGCCCGGCGGTTTTAGTCAAAGATTGGTAAATTTACAAGAGCGCAGTGAACGTGCCCTCCCCGGGCTATTGTGAAATACAGGGGCGAACAAAGGAGAACGTGAATATTCACACAGCCGCCTTTCAGCGTGTGGCATTGCTCCGCAATGTTTAAAGCGCTGCGCTTTTTTTTTTTTTTTCTGGGTGTGTGTGTGTGTTTTGTTTTGTTTAGAAAAAAACCTACCAACACTCTTCCCCCCTCCTCGAATCAGAAAGTACCTGTTTGCGCTTTAAAGGACATGGAAATCATCCGTGAGCAACCATATAATTTGATTTGCTAAGCAATCTGCGAGGCGATTGCACATCATTTATAATGTTCATTGAGCATTTTGCTTAATTGTGTCTCTTTTTGTAAAGGAAGCACAGCCCCCTCCCGGCTGCGGCCGGCACAAGTGGCCAGATTCCCATGGACCCGCGACAACCGCCAGCCCTGCGCGGGGTTTTTCCCAAGCGGAGCCGTTCCCCCACGCACGTCTGAGGGGCGAGAAAAGGGCTCAGGTACGAGCTCGCTGTCTGAACCCCCTCTGCTCACAGCCCGCGGCTTCGGCAGGTGCTGCCCGTCCAGGCTGGCGGGTGCTCGACGCGCCTCTCACCAGGGCGGTGCGTCCTATGGGCGGCGAGCCCCGGGCTCCGCATACGTGCGGGACGGGCCNTCCGCATACGTGCGGGACGGCCCCGCCGGCACTGATACCGGGACGGGGCTGATTCCCAGTGCCAGCCCCAGGGGCTCGGAGAGGAGACCTGAAAGCGACACCAGCAAGGGAGGTCCTTGCTGCGGTCCTCCCCATACCGTTCCCCCGCAGGTGCTTTGCAGGTGCTTTCGCGTCTCCGCAAGCCGGACAACCTGCCCGCAGGTGGGCAGCGAGACCGAGCCGCCGTCGCGCCTCTCGGGAAAGGAGTCACCGGCCGCGGGACGGCGTTTGGCGGGACCAGGGCGAGCCCCGCGCAGCCGGCGACTCCCCGCCTTGTCACGGCCGGCCCAGTTCAGTCTCCTCCACGGAGCGGGAGGCGAAGCCGAGCGGGACTGGCAGCCTCTCCGGCGGAGGGGAGCCGGCAGCCCGCCCGCCCGCACCTTTTGCCGGCCGCGGCCGCCCAGCCGCACCATATAATTTGATTTTCCCCCGTGCCCGCAGATCGATTGTAGCTCATTTGTTACATTCAGCGACTCCTCGGGGCGGGTAGGGGGGAGAAGGGCGGGCCGGGGGAGCCGGCGGCACAAGTGTTGGGATTCCCATGGGCTGTGCCTGCTCTCCAGCTTGCCGCGCTGGCACCCCGGCCCGAGCGGCCGAAGGAGGGGGGTTTGCAGACACAGAGACCTCCGTGATCTCGGTTTGAAAGAGCCTGAAAGGCGGCCCGCTATGGTGCATTACCAACCCAGCGCCCAGGTACCAGCTCGGAGGGGAGGGCGCGCAGCCGGGCCGACCCCGGCTGCAGGTGCCGCCTCCTCCGCCGGGCGGGCGAGGGCCCGGGGCCGCCCCGCCGCCTTTGTGGGGCCGCCGCCCCGCCGAGCTGCGCTCGCCCCGGTAAGCGTCGGCGAGGGGGTAGTGCTTCTCCTCTCCTTATTTATGGGTCTCACGTGGCGGCGGGGGAAGAGGCGGGCTCGCCGCGGCCGCCTCTGCTCCCTCCGCGCCCCGGGCCAGTGTCTGCTCCGGGAGAGCTGCCCGAGTCCCGGGCACCTGCCTCCGGGCTACGTGGCCGGGGGATGCGGTGGGCTGGTGGGGCTTTGCTGGCCCGTGGGAAGCGAAAGAGCTCCCGCAGAAGTCTCTACGAAGTGGTTTTGGGCCTCCAGTGCCTGGCAGCACAGACCTGCCTGGTGTCTGGCGTGCGGGTCTCCTCCCCTCGTCTACAGAGCAGGAAAGTTGTGTCAAAGTTTATTACCATGAAAGACATAATTCTCCAAGGTTGCACTAAACAAAGTTTAATTTTAATTATGCTTTCAGTGGTAAAATAATCCTAGGAGTTGCTCAATTAAAGCGCCATTTTGTATCGGGAATTGCAATTTTTTAAATTCTGGTAAAATATCATTTGAACAGATACCGGACAAACTCTAGTCCAGTCTTTTAAAATACTCGTGCTTCCTTTCTGCATAAAACACTGCATCTCTGAAAGCGTGCAGCACGCCAAACAATCCCAGCAGGTGAGGTGGTGAGTTTTATAATTCTGAGGAGAAAATGGCCATACTTAAAATTTGCCCCACTGAGGCTTTATGGACCCAGATCTCTTGTTTAACCACTGTCAGAGTGGGGATGAAGATTTGAGAAGAATACTGTGTAGCGCCTGCACAGAGGAAGGTGGAACTCTCTTGGCTTATCTTCCCATGCCTGTGGTTTCAAGGCATTGGATCAGCAAACATGCAGGTAATATAAGATTAGAGTTGGATGGGAAACCAAACAGACCTGGAGACCTCAGAGAACCTGGGGTTTTGCCTCAGCTTGAGCTTGCAGGATTCGTTATTCTGGAGCATCACATGAGTCTGGAGCTACTTCACAAGACTCTGGACTGAAAGGCAGGGTGCAGGTTGTGGACCTCACCCCTCACCTGTGTCACAGAATCACAGAATCAGCTAGGTTGGAAAAGACCTCTGAGATCATCGAGTCCAATCTGTGACGTAACACCACCTTGTCAACTTGACCGTGGCACTAAGTGCCACATCCAGTCTTTGTTTAAACACCTCCAGAGACAGTAATTCCAGCACCTCCCTGGGGAGCCCATTCCAATGCCCACTCGCTCTTTCTGTGAAGAACTCTTCACCTCGGACCTCACTGCTGCTCCCTTAACGCCACCATTTTCCATGTCCTAACTGTCAGGGGTAAAACGTAGCAGAAAGTAGAAGCCGGGGCGCTGGGGCGGCGGCGGGGGAGCTTGGGGGCAGCGGGGGCCCGGCAGCCTCTCCCCGCCATGGGCCAGTGCGGGGCCGTGTTCCTCACGCAGTACGCCCGGGGGGGCTCCGCGTGCGCGGAAAGGCAACCAGGATGACCGTTCCCGCATCTGCCCCGGGGGCTCACCCCGCGGCGGAGGGGCTGGTCCCGTGTTCCTGCGTGGGTGATGCTTGCCGCCGCGCCTGCCGCTAAGGCAGCCAAGAGCATGGGTGCGATGCTGTTTGTGGTGATCGGGGCAGACCCCTGGAAGGTGCAAAGCCCACCAGGGCCCGAACCCCTGGGCATGGCTCACCGTGCTCAGCGGGGAGGACGCCGGCACAGTCCGCGGGCCGGGACTGGCATCCTGCAGAGCATCGCTGGGGACCGTGCAAGCTTTGCAGCTTCGACGGGGCGAGGGACTGCTCCCAATTCCCGGCCCCGCTCCGGCCCCGAGAGTCCTCGAGGGGAAACCTGTCAATGGGAAGGGATGGGCTTCCGCGGGCCAGACACTCTTCTTGCCCTAGAGAAGGAGAGTCTCTGTGGTTTCTCGGTTGCGCTGGGGTCCCCCACACAGGAGGTCTTTATCGGCTTGCCGAGCCAGGGTCGGGCCCCATCCCTCGATGAAGCCTTGGTTTACTGGGCCGGGGAGTGTACAGCGCCGAGCAATACAGCACAGGCAGGGCCAGGCGTGCTCCGGGTCCCCGAGATGCAGGGGGTGCGCCGTCTCATTCCCCCGGCGAGGGGCATTGCGTGGTCCCGCGGAGTGTCGGAAGTGGGTGCCAGTGGACCAGGCTCTGGATGCAGCCCTGCTCTGGCCCCGTGTCCCGCCCCTTATCTGGACCTTTAGCAACTCCTGGTCCCCGTGAAGATGGCTGCCAGCTGGACTTGCTGTGTGGTCATTGACTCTGAAGGGAAGGCGATGTGCCTCTTGGCGTGCCGTTCGTTCCACCTCCCCGGCTCTCCCCCATTCCTGCCCTCAGCGAATTGAAATAACGAAGAGTTAAGCGCTGGTCATACATTCTCTTTGCTGGAGAGTGTTGCGGGGAGGTGTCGTCCCGCTATCGCTCCCGGCGAGCAGGAAGGGGCCAGGTGAGACATCCGTGCTGGACAAATATTGAAAGAAGGGCGTTTGCGACACAGACGGTGCTGGCCCACGAGCGATGCCGTGGCCCAGGCTCCGCTGATACCGGTACCTGGTTTTTGCAAGTTTCCTTTCGTAACATCTTAGGCAACTCGAGTTGCCAAAGGGGAGGGAGGAGCCCTTCCCGCGTCACAGGCCGTTCCTTCGGGGACGGCCAGTACTCATTTCTCAAAGGCACATGTACCAAACTGGAATCGTTCATCTTTAAAGCCGTCACTGCCGCAGGGGCGAGGGCTGAGCTCTCCACAGATTGGGAATCGCTTCTGCCGGGCGTCGCACCAAGCGGCGAGGAGGCGGGGAGCGATGTTTCATTGCCTGCGCAAGCCCTCGCACGGGCAGAGCACCAGCCGTGCCCGGTGCAGGGTTCTCCCTGCACGAGACCAGTCACACGCAGCGCTTACCTCCCCTGAGGCACTGCTCACAAATTTTGCACATCGGGTCTGAACGGTTTCAAGACATGCTCCGAGTCCCCAGCGGTTTGGAAACAGGGGGTTCCCAAAATATCCCCCTGCTTCCCTTTGCAGCGCACTCCCATCGCCGGGAGCTGCCGGGCCGGCCGCGAAAGTCCCGTCGGTCCTGACGGGGCTGCCTCGCAAGGAGGGACAGACTGCACAGACTGACTTCCCAGACACCTGCCTGAGTTTTGTGGCCCGGTGCTGTCGTGCCGCCTCCACAGTGTGACATAGGCAGCCCAGTGCTGTAGGGCTCATCCCGGCTGTGCGGTACAGTCGTGCGCCAGAGCAAAACGGGCACCGCTAACCCTGGGGAAGAGGGAAAGACTCTGGCATGGTAAATGGGCTGGGCTCCCCCAGCTTCTCTGGGCACGCATTGTGCTTGAATCAACAGAAGAGATCCTCTTCTCTTTCTTACCCCCAAAGCCTTCAGATACTACCGTCGGGGAGGTGCTTCACCACAGCGTTGACGAGAGGTGCCCCTGCCGCCTGTCACGCTCTCGGGGACAGGGACAAATCGTGGTCAAAACGCTGCACTTGAGCGAAGTCTGGTGGCAGGGGTCTTGGGCAAAAGAATTTGGTTTGGGATTTTGCTCCTCCTCAGGATCTGGAGGCACGTAGCCTGTCTGACCTGGGCAAAATGTTGCAAGACGGGCTATGAATCAGCGCAGGAGTGTGTGTGTGTGTATGTGAGCCTGTGTGTCTCGAATGGATGCAGCGATATCAGGGATCACTCGACAAGGTTTGCTCATCAGCTTTCATCCGCCCGGCTCCAACCAGAGTGTGGCATGAGCAGGGATTCGCCACCCCATGGATGATGACTCCTTGGGCATGCAAGAGAGAGAACAGAGCCAGCTCTGTGGCCGGGGAATTCCCCCGAAATCACTTCAGTCTTGCTAGGGTTTGGTTTTCTTCTTTTTCCGCTTGTTTCGCGGTAGGAATTAACATGGATGCACGGTATATGTTAGATTTATAGTTGTGCTTCTAGCTGTGGTGCTCCACCCGTAGCGTTCATTCCCCGGCTGGACTCATGCCAGGCAGGGCTGGAAGTAGCCGGCCCATTTGCTTTTGGAAAAGGAGATTCTCCGGCCGCAGGTGCGGCCCGGCCACAGTGGAGAAGGACAGGGCTCGCGTTCAGGTGTGTATCAGCGGGATAAGAGGACCGTGGGCAGGGACGCAGGGACCTCACCTCGGCTGCGCAGCACAACTGTGGGACCGGCTGTGGATGAGCTGGCGGCTCCCGGGGGCCATGAGGAGGCAGGGGTGGTCGTGGGTCTTGGGGTCGCCCGGACTACTCGGCACCTCCACCCCGCCTAGGCAGGCTCAAGGGCTGGGCACAGCATGTCCCTGCCCTGCCAGCAGCGCCTCATGCCCGACTGCCGTGGAGTCGCCAAGCATTTGCCCTCCCAGAGCTGGAAGCGCAAGGAGGGACAGGGATGCTCGCAATGTAAGGGGGCAGCGCGGCCCCCTGGGAAGCGGGGAAGGGAAAAGAGCGCTGGTCCGTGCCGTGCTGAAGCTCCGTTTGCTCTCCCAGGTGAGTCTTTCGCCTTGGTGGGACAGGGCTGTTCGGGAGGAGCGATCCGAGGGCGAGGGATGACTCTGCCAATCTACTGCTGGGGACGCCGAGGGGCCTCCTGGCCGTCGTGCTCCGTGCCACTCGGAGCAGTCCCCACCAAGCGCCGGTGGGCAGGGAGCTGGGGGAAGCCAGCCGTATGCCCTGGCTGCACGGCATGTCAGCAGCAGCTCTGGGCGGCATGAACACCATCACAGCCCAGGAGACCGGGGTAAGGGATTATTCCCCGCTCTCGACTCTCCTGAGTCGGTATCTAAGAACTGCGGGCAGTTTTGGGACAGCCGCTGCAGCAAACAGCCGTGGGAGCTGAGGGGCCGACGAGGCAGAGGAAGCTGGACCAGCTGCCCGGGGCGGGAAGGCTGAAGGAGCAGGACTGGCTGAGCCTGGGGCAGAGGCAGTGTCGGAGGTATCCCTCAGCACTGCGGGCATGGGCATCCAGAAGCCTGGCTCTTGACAGAGGTGCATGGTGCGAGGTTGAGGGACGGCGGCCGTGAATGGAAACAGGAGTCCGGACTCCGAGGTCCCCGGTACCGCTCGCCGGCTGGAGGTGAACGGGGAGCCGCATTGCCGTTGCATGGTCCCTTTGTGGACCATTCTCTCAGTTTCCCCATCCCGGGACGAGTGGCAGCGGTTCCCCGGCCACACGTGGGCGCGTTCCTGGCTTCGCGCAGAAGTCTCCACCTTCCCTTCTCGTTTTTTCGCCTAGTCCGTCTGCAAGCGGGACTTTCCAAGAAGTCGTTCTTGCAAAGCTCTTTGTTCCCTCCCATGACTCACGCGTTTCCCTGCCGTTATCACGGCGATGTCAGTGCCTTTGAAGTCGAGTCATTTATTACTTTCCCGGAGCTGGCCCTGTCTTGCTCTGCTGATAGAGCCGGGTACGTTTCCACTCGGAGTTTGATCTCTGCCCGCGCTGGTGGCACACTGGAAAGTCACTTTCGATAAACCTCGACAGACTCTGCCGTACAAACTATTGCAGCACTAATGACAGAGATAATCCTCTCCTAATCTGCCGAGTAATCCATTTCACCCCAGTGAGAATTTTTAAGGCTTTAATCAGTGAGAGTCAGTTAGGGAATTATTAACAGACCCTCCGCCGAGCAAGCTCGTCCGGAGAGGGCAGTGGGAGAGGGAAAAGGAAAAACGCAACAGGGCCCGATGAGATCAAAATCGATGCATGGCCGGGCGCAAGAGCTGACGTGATGTATTTTGATGTTACGATAGAATTGCCTTCAGTTCGAACGCCGCGAAAAACCCCGCGCCATCGATCCGACTAGCGGTCCCGGGGGAGCGGGGAAAGCGCGGGGGTGAGACGCGCGGGGGTGGCGCCTCCCGGTGCCGCGAGGGAGGGAGGCTGTGCCCGTCAGCGCCAAGGCGCGCCTTTCAGGCTCCCGAGCAGAGGTGCCTAGGCGGACCGCGGCTGCT
>VZRE01015749.1:154338-204980 GCA_013396775.1 Cephalopterus ornatus | reverse complement strand
TGGAGAAGGCAGGGGAGGCCCGGCCCCGCTGCGCCAGCCTCGCTCCGGGCGCTCCGCGGGGCAGCACCGGGATGCCGAAAGGTTCGGGTCGCTCTGCCCGGCCCTGCCCTGCCCCGCCCGGACGGACCACGGCCGCCCTGGTCCCTCCGATCCTCTCTGCTCCGGGATTCCCAGTTGCAACGGCGTGGCCCGAGCCTCCAGCTCAGCCGTGCAGAGACTGCCCGCTCCCGGGGACGGGCAGCGCGGCGGCGTCGCACGAGTGGGACCATCCCGCCGCCACCACCCCGCGCCCCGACGGGGCCCCGAGCCTTCTGCCGCCGCGGGGCATGGGGAAAGGGCCAGGCGGAGGGGATTCCTCGGCGGAGCTCCGCACCCGTCGGGCGAATGAAGGCGGCTTCCCGTTCTGGGAAATGTATCCGCCGAGAGCCCCGACGGCTGCCCTGACCTCCAAGTTCACGGGGGGCTGGGACCGGTTCAGGGCGCCCGCGCATCGGCCCCATGGAGAATGATGTCCCGGGAGAGAGCCACGTCTCGGACCCGGACGTTTCCCTAGCGGATGGCGGGCGGGGACGCCCCCAGGGCGGGACGGGCACCTCCGACGGCGCCGACTCTCACTCGGGCGACCACGCTGAAGTGAGAAGTGGCCCGAGGCGCGTTGGGGCGAATGGGAAGCACCTCTGCAGTCCCAGCGAGACTCCCAGAGCCTCTCTGGTTCCTGACCGCCGCCGGCCGGCTCGGGATGGCAGCGTTCTGGGGAAAGGGAGAAAACACGGAGCCTTTGGGACGTGTCTGGACAGACTGTGCCCTCCAGCGTGGGGAGCGCGGTCGGCGGGGCCGCGGATGCGCGGAGCACTGCGGCCCCCCCTCGGCGGAGCGCAGCCCGCGACACTGACCTTCCCGCGGGGGGGACCGGCGCGTCTTTCACGGAATTAGCCGCACAGGCGTCTCGCTATAACTTTTGTTCCTCGCCACCACCCGGACACACCGCACCCGCTCCGCCGCCAGCCCGTCCCGTCCTGTCCCCGACGGCTTTCCCGTGCCCTGCCCTGACAATGCGCGAAATGCATCACTGTCACCGGGCGCGGGTGACAGATGAGGCAAAGACACGGAGCCCTCGCCAAGGTCAAGTTGAAGATGCCGGTGGCGGTGCGGTCGCCGCCGGTTGAAGCTGAACACGGCCTTCGCGGGGGCCTCTCCGACGTTGTATTCCTACCTCCCCCGCTTCCCCTTCTCCCCTTGGGCTTTGACAGCCCTTTCTGCGGGGGCCTGCGGGGCCGGGGCACTGTCCGAGGGACCGGGGCGCTGCGCGGTGCTGCACGGGGCGGGGGGTGCTCTGGGCCCTGCGTGTCCGGGTCCAGTTGAGCCGCGCCGTGCTGGGCTGGCCCGGGGCGCAGAGCTCCGGCTGCGGACACGAGCGCAGTTGCCGGGTTGAAATAAACTGCTAAACTCTCTAATATGAGTTTTATCCCGCTTTCAGCAAAAGTTTTCCAAACGGAGTCTGTTTAAACAAACAGCCCTGTTCCCGCTCCCGTTCTCCCTCGCTCTGTGATGATTGATATTTTTTATTCAGCCAACTTTTATTTACCTTGCAAAAATGTTGGGGACAAATGTGATAAATTACAGATATGCAAATTTCTTTGAATGGCGTTGTAAGTGTGTCTCGCTGGAGCTGAATAAGTTCTTGCAAGTCGGTCTGCGCGCACTCAGGACCCCAGGGAGCTGATCAAAGCACCCTTTCTCTTTCATCCCCAGTATTCTCCTCCAAACTATTTCGATACAATATGTTTCCATGATGCACTTAATGCGCTAGGGACACAGAACTCATTACAACCTAGCTAGTTCTGCCGACCCCTTTGTTCAGAGGCATAAAGTTAAAAAAAAGGAGGGGTGGAGGGGGGGAGCTCTGCTAGTTGCCAGCTTTCTGAAATGTTAAAGCATGCGTCATTTTTCACCAGGTCTCGTCTTGATATCCTCAAAAGACAAACTATGAAACCGGCCTCAGCCCTTTCTGGCATTAATTACGCTGCTGTCCAGCCGATCTGTTTTTCCTATTATATGCATTTCTCAGCAGGGATTTTTTTTTTTTTTTGCAAGACTAATGCAGCTGCAAGTCGAAGTATGAATGCGTTGTATCGGTATAGAAAAAAAATAAGTGGAAGGGCCTGAAAAAGATGTCGAAGTCTATGCTGATGTTTTTCTTGCTTGCCTCGTGTTTGAGGCAGTGGCTTTGGAAAAGAGTTTTGGATCGCCCTGTTGCTTTAATTGGTTTTACTTCGAATTATAAGCTTCTTAGAAGGGAAAAATCTCAGCCGGGGGCTGCTGGAAGCAGGTTACATGTTTATTGAATGCCGATGCGCCCAACAAATCTTTGTCACCAGGGAAATGCTTCAAAGTATTTGGGGAAATAGCTGGAAATTAGTAGACGCAAGTTCAGGGCGATCCATTTCAAACCCACGGCGAGGTGGCGACTGTTTGGGGAAATGACTCCAGCAGGATGACAGTAAGAAATAAACTCTATTTCAGCGGATGGCGCGTTTGTTTACAGGGTTGATTGGTTGACGGAAATGGCTGGCAGCCAGTTCTGGGAAAGATTCCAGACCTGACTCCGATTAACCCTCTCTGGTGAAACTCTGCTGGAAACCAACTCACCAGCAATTGCCATTAATCTACTTACTAATTAAGCCAATTCATTTCTAAAGGAGAAAAATTCCTTTCTTTGGCCAAACTGATGGGAGGAAATTTGAAAGAAGCGCCAAACTGTGTAACTGTAATTCAGCCAAGGACTGCTAAAACAAGGTGTTGATATATAGCTGGAGATTTAAAACAAGTTTCTAGGGCAACAATCCTTTGGAGGCGGTGGTATATAGTGCATAGTAGATGAAGCTCGAATAATGGTGGACTGCAGTGTGCAATTGTACGGACATTGGTTGGAACCAGGACTGCTTTTCCCAATTAAGCCGTTCAAGGCTTTTACTCCTAATAATTTATCCGCCCTATTTTAACGTTTCAGCCTTGGGCGACAGCTACAAAGAGCATCTCTGACGGACCCAGAGAACACGGTCACAGAATCATAGAAAATCCTGAGTTGGAAGGACCCACAAGAATCGTAGAATTCCAACTCCTGTCTCTGGATAGGGCAACCCCAAAAATCACACCATGTGCCTTGAAAGCATTGTCCAAACGCTTCTTGAGCTTTGGCAGTATTGGTACCGTGACCATTTCCTTGGTTGTGGAACCTGACGTCAAACTTTTGCCCAGTGTTGGCGACAACCCCTCAGCTCCCCTCGCGCCGGGGCCCAAAAAGACACAGGGACACACTCTGCCCTCACAGTACTCTCTGCCAGGAAGGACCTGCCTGGGATCCTCACGGCAACGTGATGTCCCGGCAGTGCCGCTCCGGAGGCTCTCAGAGAGGCCGGAGCATATTTTACTGAGGTTTCATCTTTAGGTGAGCAACGTTTAGCTCCTAAACACACGGCTCAAGACGGGGAGGCGAGTCCCAGGGGGACCCGGCCGCTGGCCGAGGCCGCGGTGAGCTGGCCCGGAGGGCAAGGTGTTTTTTTTTCAGAGCAAGCTGCCACACCTTACACTGCTGGCAGCAGGGCACCTGCTAGGTGAGGGAGAGCTTCACTCCTCGATCCGGCACCTGCAGGAGGAGGAGCAGCCCCCAGCTGCCTGCCGTGTCTGCCGGCACCGCCGACAGCATCCCTGCCCGCCCCGGCCCTCGGGGCCTGGCTCCAGCGCAGTCAAGGGCGCCCGCCATCCCGGGCAGACCCAGGGCACCTTCACCGTTCGCTTTTCCCTCTCACACACCCGTGCCCGGCCGCTATTCCCTCCCCAGAGCCTTTCTCTGTCCCGTACCACTGTCAGAGCAGCCCCGTCGCGGCCGGAGGCTGCCCCCCGTCTTGTCCCGTCTGTGCCACCGGTGATCGGCAGCGCCGACATTCCCAAAGCAGTGCTGAGGGTGCGGGACCTATGGAAGGCACGGAGCGGGCAAGGGAAGGGCCGGTGCCCATCCTCGGGCCACGGCGCTCGCCCAGACCCGCGTTCCCCACACACCTCCCCACACACCCCACAGCCCCCAACAACCCGGCTGGGCGGATGAAGGGCACAGCCCCTCGGCGTGTGAGAGACGACGCACTCAAGAGAGATTAGTCTAAAATCGGTGTAACTGTTACCTCGTGTTTCGTTGTTGTTATTTATTTGTTTTGGGTTTGTTTTATTCAGGTGCGCGGCGGCAAAGGGCAATCGCAAGAGAAACAAAATAAGCGTTCGGCGGAGCCGTCTCCGGACAAGGCGGCGGTGGTCAAAGCGCTCGGCAGGAGGTAGGAGGATGCTGAGCCCTGGACATGAACAAACCACCCTCCCAGAAAGCAGCAGCCTCTTGTCATTGCAGTAAAATAACCGCATCTCATGAAACACACCGTAATACCACCAAGGGATAACAGCAGAACTACGGACACTACCTGGAGAGGAATGGGAAAACATTTCCTCCAGCAGCTGAGGCCAAAACTTAGCAGGTGCTGTAGGTAGTGCACTATGCCTTCGTATCTCAAGCTAACACTCAATTTCTTCGTTTAAGTCTCTCTCTGAGATCATAAAAAATAGGATGCAATATCCTAAAAAGACTAATGACATTTCACAGGTAATGCAATTTAGAAAGAAACACTTCCATGTTTTCTTTTCCAACAATGTGCATTTTTGTAAACTGCTATAAATTGCAATTCAAAAGCCCTGATCTCGCCATCCCCAATCATTTTTTATACTGATCAAATGAATGCAGATACTCCCATTTGGGAGGGGCGACATGACATTTCACTTGGCAGTTCTAAACAGGTCACGGACCTTTCACAGACCCTAAGGCAGTGGGAGGGAGCTCTTTACGAAACCGTGTAACCAAATCAAACCAATGGTTACCCCTTTTCAATACCATTGGAATGGTTTGCACAATGCTATTCACATAGCAGCAGAGAAACTGAAAGGATGGTCATCCAATGGAAATTTCTTTTCTTTTGTTTAAACTTGTGGAGCTCCAAAAAAAAAAATACTGGAAAACAATTACTTTTTGTATGACAAAAAGCTAAACACTTCTACGTACAGCCGTACGTGTACACCAGGGCCGTCGGCGAGCCTGGATGTTTATACAGATATAGTCACACATCTGTGTGTGGGGAGGTACATTTACTGGAGATGTTGCTTTGTTTGAAGCCATAGGCACAAAGACACAACATGGCTGCCCTGGAGATGACCTATTGCTTTCAAGTTGCTTGAACACATCAGAATTTCTATTGTTGAGGTTGATTAATTGAAACTGATAAGTTACCATGAATAAAGATTGTTTTTCTGTTTAATGTGGTGGGCCTGATTTGGTAAATGCTTCATTCATGTAGCCTTGCAGTGCAGCATATGGGCAAGATTCATTCAGTATCGCAAACATATACAATTTATTATGCCTGTATGGTCACAGCCAAAAGGCCTTTCTATTTTAATGACAAACTTTGAATGAAAAATTCCATTTAAAGAGTCACTAACATTAAGTGAGGCTTTGTAATTTATTCCTGTTGCCGGCTGCCGGTGAATCGAGCTCTTGGAAAAGCGGACGCGGCAGGCAGGGCCGGCAGCGCCGTGCTCCGGGGCCAAGCAGCCGCTCCTCGCAGGCCTCGGCTGGTCCACGCGTGGCAAGGATGCTCCACCACCCCGTGTGTCACACGCTGCTGCTAAGACTCATAGCCGTCGAGCCGCGGAGCCGCTGTCGCCTCTCCGGCTGTCCTGCAAGGTGCGGACGAGGGACCCGCCACGGCCTCTAGCGCCTCCTCTCCGGGCAAAACCTCCCAAGGCCCCACGAATGCCTCTGCCTGAAGCAGAGGCAAGAACGCCGTGTCCAACCAGCCCTGTCCCCGCCGCCGGTGGAGTCGCATGCCGAGGGCCGCGGTGCCCTCCTTGCGCCCCGCCTGGGCTCAGGCTCCCAGAACCGTGGTACGGCACGTGTGGGCGGCCGGAGGCTCACGGGGGGCTTTCCGCATCCCCACGGGGCGCAGCCCAGCCCCGGTGGCGGCAGGGAGGGCGGCGGGACGCCCGCGGATGCGGAGTGCCTCCGGGATGTCCTCAGCGGCCGCGGGTGCCACCGGGGGGGAGGTTACACGGAAAGGGCAAGGGAGAAACAAAAGACTTCGTCTTCACTCAGGGGATCGTGTTGATACTCAAGGAGGGAAGTTAAGCACCACAGCGGCCAAGGGGACTTTTGCCTCAACATTTTACACCGTAAGATTTCTCCTTCCCCATCTCTGGCCGGGTAGTCACCGTTTTAAAAAGTTTTCAGTATAGGCGACTCTCAGCCTTGACATCACTTCTGTTTAAAAAGCCCATGTCCATTTCTGCATCCTTTACTCTCAAGCTAAACAGCTCAAAAAACAACAAAACCTCACCCAACAGGGGAAAAAAGATCAAACTTGAAATGAAGGTATGACGAAGACCTGTCAGGAACAACTGTGTGGGGCAAATCACTACACTTCAGTCCACGTGTAAGGAGGTTGATCCTGTTCCTGTCTATTTGAGAGGATTTGTAAAGCAACATTTCCCCAAATCAGCATATTTGACAGAAAAAGTAGAGCTTGTGCACCACCACAAATAAGCAATTAAATATGGGGGTGAAATTTATGAAAAATCCCTTGAAAGAGCCCTTTCAAGCATTTTTTTTTTTAAAAATATGACCTCTTAACCTCTTCCTCCTCAATTGACAGAGTAATTTGAAACAGAAACAATGTAATCTATCAAAATAAGTTGTGTTACTTCTGTAAATCAGATATTTATGTTTAAGCTTTCTCTTACTGACAAGCTGTAAAGGCTCACTGTTATTCCAGGGCTTTATCTCTGAGATTCTTGTCTTTTCTGCTCATTAAGAGTCTGTCTACAGATTACAAAGTCAATAGATGCAAACACCGGACTGTGAGAAAACTCTCCCTGAGTACATAAAAATCAACAGCAGTGGATGCTATACAATGGAAAGCATAGATGTTTGTAGGTGTTCAGTTTTATCATCTTTAAACAAGGGAAAGAGTAAATACTGTGGCAAAACTTCACCTTCCAGTGTTGCACACTTCCTTTCACCATCCCTAAAGGTGGATCTTGATGCAGTATCATTTTTTATGGCAGATTTAAGTTTAATATCGTTTACAAGTGTTTCGAGTTTTCTACCTATAACTACAGTGCTAATTATAATCCAACTACCAGGTGGTGGACCTGGAGAGGATGACTTTACAGCAGCTCTTATGGATTATCCTTCAAAGGTATGGCTGAACCCAGTAGAGCTCTTTCACATCACTAAAAGACTGAAGGATCCTGGGCCCTGGGTGGGTTCCTTCAGTTTTTGAGAGGTGCCTCGATTTTTAGTATTTCCTACATTACTGAGTCCAAGTTACTGTATCCATATTTTTTTAATGCTGCAATGTGTGCATTCCCAATATTCCTCTGTGTTCATAAGTTAAAATGAGACTAAAGCAAAAAAAACACCCAGACAAAACTCTCAGCTTCAACCCAGGCCGCATGAGAAGGCACTTAGGTATGAGGAAGCTGAAGTGCATAGCTGAATGGATGTTGCTAAGCATTTAAAAATCGAAAATTCCTTTCAGTAATGTTTTTTAAAACATCTGCAAGCAGTATTTGGGGCCATCTTTAGAAGCTGGCAAGAAGAAAAGGGATACCCCAAGCTTCCTGTGGGTACCGGCCGGTCTGTGGGGGGTAGTGGTCAAGAGGAACCTGCCGCCCGCTCGGTCCTGTCGCTGCGGTGCCGCCCGCGGGCGGGGGGCGAGGGGCGCGAAGCGGGTCCGTGGTGCTGAGCGGCGGCGAGGGGGGCGAGGGGGCTGCGGCTCGGAACGTGAGGGCGGGGGCTGGAAGCGCGATTGAAGGGGAGTCACAGCCCACGGGTGTCTCCTTCCCCCCTGCCGTCAGTGGCTGCCATGGTACCTTCACACCAACTCCCCGTTTCATGTTAAAAGAGCAATTAAGTTTCAGACTTAAGTGGAATCAACACGTCCGGTTATGCCCAGGAGCAGGGCAGACCTCATGTCTTCCCCAGCTCTAAGTTAACTTCGGGAGGGTGGGGAGGTAGGAAACTTTAGGACAGTCTGTGTAACTGTCTAGGTCTGATGTTTTACAGTTGGCATCTCATTTAATTCTCCCGAATTAACTTTTCCTGCCTGTATCGTGTATTATTGTCATTCACTACCCACTCAGGTGCACGGTGCTTTTTCTCTTCATGCACAACAACGAGTCATGGAGCCCCGAAAGAGCCTCCTCTGCAGCAGAGCTTTACACGTGGGTACGTGTGGCCAGCAAGGCTATGCTTACAGCTTGAACTTGTAAATACTTTTCAGAAGCAGCAAAGATTTCAAAAAGTTCTATTTGAAAAAAAGGAAAAGATAGAGGTAAGGTGGGGGCAGGTGCTCGAGCTGAAGCCTGTCTAGGATTAAGAGGTTTAATATGTCTTCTAAGCATTTATAAAATATTTTGTTTTGCAGGACGTTAAACTACAACATGATTTTCCCTGTTACCTTTAAAAAGGTTTAACAGTCTACATCCTGCACTTTAAAGAAAAATATGTTTGTATGGAAATAAAGAACCTATATTGAAGCTGATAAAGTGACAATTATCTTTACTATAAATTCTATTGTATTATTAAACTTGTATGTGGATGTAGACAATTGGGGGAAATGGTGCAGCGTTTGAATCCTTAATTCAGGAACTTCAAGAACAGATAAAAGAAACAGTTCACTTCCTAAAATGTACATGACTTAGATTATCATGCATTCCTAAGTCTCTCTTGTTTCATGTCTTTGCTTAAGTAATTATTTATTTCATTAAATGTCAGCAAGCTTACAGAAAAAACCCAAAGCATTAAAGCATTATGTAATTTTTTTTGTTTAAAGAACAATTTCCCAATCTGAAAAAATTCTAAGCAGTGAACTCACCTGAGATTTACTGCAATTTATTCCACCTCAGTATACACAATTCACTGGATTTTTCCACGGGTGTTTCTGGATACAACCAAGAGATGATTTCACTGGTGCTTTGGTGTGAAACACTGAAACTGTTCTCACTTTCATACTGTTCTCCAGTGTTATCAAAGTGATGCATTTCACCATTTTAGAAAAGAAATCACATTAATGGGAACCATATACCTAAAGCATTTCTTTATGTTTACATCAGTTAAGAGGGCTTCAGTATCTTGAAGACAATTTCTAGCCTGTAATTCTTGACATAAAGCTGATAATTTAAAAATCAAGTACATTTGTACTATGTAGATGTTCCTTTCTGAAACTGGACTAGCAGGGTTCTAAGTATATTTCCTTGTAAAGGAAACATGCCATTTTCAGTTTGGAACTTTCTAGACTTTTTCTCCCTGAACACCTGATCAGATGATTTGAAGCAAATTATTGGAATTTCTATATCTTCTATTATTGGAAGAGTAAAACCTTGTCAGGTTTTGGACTGACTATCTACTGTGTTTAATAGTTTAAAAATTTTATTTCAATAACTATTTTCTGTCTAATACTTATTTATTGCTGCCCTTTGTTAGAATAGGGTTACAATAGGTGTACAAACGCATGAATTTGAGACTGGGAATGTAGGGAAGCCCTTCCCTCATCCTCGGCTCACATTTACTGTAAGCTCTCGAAAAGAACATTCTGCTTGGACTTGCATATTTGAAAAATGTTCAGAGGACGGAGGAGATGAGATAGGAGGGCAGGTGGAACCATGGGGACCTGCATACATACATGAAATAAGTTAATCCGAAAACAAACAGTTCCTGATAGCTTTCTTCTTTCAGTCTGTGCTTATGTATACATTCACCTGGTTTGTGACTCCATGCAGTGCACCACCTAAAATTCTGTATACCCAGAGAAAGCTCGAGCAGTACATATTGAATAAGGACTCTGGCACTGTCCTCCCATAATGTGGCATCACGTATCAAGACTTAACTTAGGCAGAAAGGAGACATTTTGCAAAGAAACCACTTAGAGCACTTGAATTCTACCCGTTCATACCATGATAGCTGGATGTTCAAAATCTTCACAGAAAGACTGGCAATAACCCCATGTGAGAGGAAAGGCAAAGCATTCTGCAAGTGTATCTTGTGATTAATGCTAGGTAGGTCAATACTCAAACTCGGGAAGAGATGAGTGAGACGTGAAAGATACAGATTTTTTCCTCTTTAAAAATTATTCATTTTCTTAGTATGTTTTGTGTCTTGTTCATTCTACCATCCATGATGAGAGGGCGTAGGGGTACAAAACAGAAAATCCATATGTCCAAATAGACTGGATGCCTTCCAGTAATCTACTTGTATATGGAAGTAGGAATGAGGCTGGCTGCCACAGAATATTCAACACGGTTTGTCAGCAGCCAAGAAGAAACTTTGCAGGGCAGGAGAGTAATTGAAAATATCAAGGGTTCCTTCAGAATATCCCATATCCTCTTTGAGGGGAAACTGTAGGACACACATGAGCCAGTGGTATAGGTCTATAACTGGAATGATATTATATAACATTGGTAATTAGATCATTATTTCTGTATAGCTTCAATTATTCATGCAGTCGTTGCACTCCACAACCTAATCAACTATTCATGAGAATGATATCAAGCCTGTGCAGAAGCCAAAACATTACTATATGTTGGAGGAGTCTTTGGATGGGTCACAGTTTTCAATATACTCTTCCACATAACCGAACTGATGAATTTACTGTAACTGTTTTTTAATAGTTTTGAAGTATCAGGGTCAGGATTGCTTTAAAGGAAGTTAATCATGAATTTGTAATAATTTTCTCTAGTTCAGGGAATATTTTTCTTTCAGTTAAACTTATGATCTAGTGAATATTCTTGTTTGGCTAACTTAATACCTTTTTTTTTAGCTCTTTCAAAAGTGCTGAAAACAAAACATAATACCACTACGTATCAGCTGATCTTGTTAAGGAAGCAATTGCTGAAGTATTTCAGAAATAGGAGTATTCCTAAATACCTTATTTTCCTTTGTGCTCCACTTTGCCCCAATGGAGGTAGCCACAATTCTTTCAAACCACCAGCCAAACCTGACAACCTTGTAGCTAAAGGTGTGGTTTCTTTCTATTTTAACAGTCACAGTACAGCTGATCACCCTTCAGTAGCTACAAAACACCAAGACCAAAGCAAAAATAATGAACCAAACCCAAACATTTTTCTTAATTCAGCCAATATTCAGTAAGAGTGATAGGTTTGAAGTTCACATTACTATTCTGAAATCTGAAATGTTCTTCTGGCTTGCTAAAAGAGAATGGAGAACATTTTCCATGCATGTTTGATCATATCGAAATGTAATTGCATTATATATTTCACTATGCTTTGTTTGAAGCCCTACAGCTTCCCTCTTCCCCTGAGACTTCGGTAAGCAAAAGACTGTGAAGATTGCTAAATGACATTTGGCACCTAGATATCTGATGGAATCATAGACTGCAGTTGGGAAACCAAAGAATCACAGGCTGTGTTATGACTGGTTTTCTTCTGTTTCCCATCTGTGAAAAACTCAGGTGGAAATTACTGTAGTCATGGTGGTACAAAGAAGGTAATGGCCAGTCAAGAACCTCTCCAGATCAATCACAAAAGACTAGCAGCTTGCTGTATGTATTAGAGGTTGAAGAAAGGAGAAAAGGAAGGAAGACAGTTCAGAAGTCCTTTCACATAGGTGAGAGAAAAAATGGTGCAACATCTGGCTCAAATTCCTAGAAACATTAGCAATTACCAAGACACGTTAGTAACAGTGTCGAGCTGGATAAGTTCCGGCTTAGCAGGTATTTGCAAGACTTATGCATTTATTAGGCAGTCCTTGTATAGTAAAGGAAACCAGTGTGAAACTTCCAGTCTCTGAAGCAATCAGACTTTTATTTGTATATCATGAACAGAAACTGTCTCCTTCACAATGAGTCATAAGCACTCAAACATCCGTTCATAGCTAGTCAAAATAAGATGTTCTCTTAGAGCCTGACTCCCAAGTCTTCTGATCCCATCTCTTGAATAACAGATTTTTTTGTCTCTAAAAATTTTGCCTCTGAAAAATTTGGCACTTAAAATGTGTAATCGAAGAACTTTTCCTTGCTCCCCAAAGTCTCTCCTTCGCTTGGATTCTGGGTCAGATAAAGTAGGCACCAACAGCATTAAATGCAATAGATTCAAGTCCTTTTGAATGTAACCATCTCTGTTCTCTTTAAAAAAACACTATACCCATGCTATTTCTAAGGCACTCCAAAAATTAAAGTAACATTTGCATATAGAATCAGAAAAAGTACTGGAGAAGAGCTACAGAAACAGAACACCAGGGGTAGACCAATGCCAAAGGTAAAGCCTTAGACTGGTTAAAGTATATGACAAAACCAGAGAAATGTTTAAATTATATTCATGCATTTAGAGATCCAAATGTAGAATAGTTAGCAATTCTCTACATTTATAATGTCAGTGAGAAATGCACATGCAAAGGACTACAACAAAACATTAAAAAGTGCATACTTGGTTTTAGCCATAGGAATAGACACTGGACTAAAGGAGTGCTACCCACATGCTCGATAATAAGCAGATGTTTTTAAACATCTTGCTGGAGAATGAATCATGAAGTTTGAGTAGAGAAACTGTGGCATTACATGTCAAAACAATAAATGTAACAAGCATTCTAAGAGGTGTAGTGAAGTGTAGTGCTTAATGGGTATAATGCTTTATATTTTTTAATAGCAGAGATACTGAAGAGACATTACATAGAGATTAAAAAAGTTTTCATAATGTTCTTCATGGTACACATACATGATTTCATGGTGGTATTGGAATTCGTCATCAAAATGGAATTAAGTTAATCTGTGATTTCTCATGAAAAGGGCTGGTAATATAGAAAACTTTTATAAAATCTTATGGGAGAGATCTGGAGAAATGAAATCATGTTTAACTACATGCTAAGCAGTTAGAAACTTCAAAGTAGGTTATTATGCATCAAACCCTTCAGATTTACCATCTTCAAATGCTGTAGATTTTTGTTGCATTTGGAAGTCTAAGAAAATAATCTTTTTCCTTTTTTTCTGATCTTCTGTAGTCCAGGAGTTCTGTGATTCTGTGGAGATAAATATTTTATTATCAAGATTGATTAGAAACTATTGGTTCACTAAATAACAAAAAAGCCAAGTTACACTTAAGTTTATCTGAAATTAAGGAAAAAGATAGAAAATCAAAACTGTTCTTAAATAAACAGTAAAACACTATAAAATACAGAAATGAGACTTACATAGTCAATTCTCATGCTTAGCTTAGTAATGTAACTTAGAGATATCTAAACTATAAGCATTTAATCAAACTTAATTATGGCCTTACTTCTCAAGGGACTGTTCTAGGCCCTGACTCATTAAAATAGGCATAATACTTCCACTGGATTATGAGAACTGGAATTGTTTCATACATGCCCTTTTTGCTGTATAGAACACGAGGAATTTAATATTTGCCTGCATGTGTACTTCTTTTTTTTTTTTCAGAAAAATACATACAGAGAAGTGTATTTCTGTACATATGAGTGTCTATATATGTATCTATGTAATTTATATCTTTATCTATATCTATATCATCTACAGCTACACCCACACATATACCTCTATTTCTGACTGGCAATTTGTTATGACATGAATAAGGCACATTTCTATCCTCTTGCTTAAGAACCCAGTTTTATTCAGTTTAATAATTTAAACCAGGTCATGCAATCATGGATACAGAGAATCAGAACTACTAGTACTATGTAAGCTGTTAATAGCCATAATTTTAAGCACTTAAGCATCTAATATTCCTTTTAAATAATTTTACTTTTCTTAAAGAATTACTAAGATATTTTCATGTCCTCTTCTGAGAGAAGCATCTGAAAGTCAATTAATCCATTGATACTTTCAGAGACTTGTTTAGAGAATTGAAAAGAGACATTTCAGGATGCTTTTCACTGAAAATTGTCCTTTTTTTCACTTTACATGAATTGATGGTTAAAATGGAAAGCTCATTATTTTTGTAACCTTGGTAACTTTTTTGTAATTACCTATAGCACCCCAAATAATATCTTATTCTTCGCTAGCCTTTACTATAATTTTTTTTTCCACCCGGATATCTTCTGGTTCTATCTTAGCCCCTGGATCCCTGCCATTTTCTGTCATAAATAATCATATAATAAAGACCTTTATGTTCACATTATATTAGATACAATTTCAAAAAAAATCTCACTTGAGTGACATACATTTCTCATAAAGATTCACAAGCTGGTATAGAATTCTCCATCACCTGAAGTAATCTCATAATCTACTCACTCAGATTGAGGCTTACAAGGTAGCAAGACAGATTAAATTCTTGCTGGTTTGGTAACTGGTGGTGGTCATAATGTTAGAAACCCACTCAGTTGCCATTAAATAATTTTGGTCTTCCCATTTATTTTACAGCTGGATGAGTCAGACTTACACTGGCCTTGCTACCCACTGAGACAATGCTACTTCAGTTCATATGCAGATGGTTACAATTGCAGACACTTTTTTTAAAAGGGAAGCTGGCATGCCTTTTGCAAATACTTGCTATTGCATGCATTTGAAAAAAAAATCCTCAGGAAGTTTGAATATGTTAAATATTTGAGAAATAAACAATAACATAAAATGCAAGAAAGTAATTATTCACATTGTAGAGAAACGGGAAATTCCATTGATGTCTGCAGCAAGCCATTGCCTGATATTAAGAAACTCTCCCTTTAAAACAAGCTTCCATTATGCCAAGGGAAAATGTTGACAGCTGGATATATAAAAGTCTTATCCTATGCTTCACAAAATTGCAAAAAAAATTATTATCATTAAGTACAGAATATATTTAAATATTTATGTTAAAAAAAAAAAGTTACATACCGACACTGAAGGCAAATATAACCCAGCTTTAAATCTTTTCACCTCTCTTATATAATTTTCAAAACAAACAGGACAAACCATCTGTAAGTAATGTGCTAATCACATACTCAACACATTTCAAGAAAGTGCATCTTAAGATATATAATCCGAAAAGTGAGAAATAAACATTAATAAAAGACTTAAAAAAGAATCTAGCTTTTTTTTTTCTCTAATTCAATATGGAATTGCCATCACTGTATAATAATTCTTAAATCAGGGGAACGTTTCAACTTGACTGTACTTGAACTGTGTATCTTTTACAGTAAGAGTTGAATGTATTTGCAGGTAAATTTGCTATATGACTTTAATCAGGAAAAAGTGTCAATGGCAAGTACTATTTCAATGGAACTCTGTGTTTGAACATTCATATACTAGTGATGGTAAACTCAAAACGTTTTCAATTTGACAAGCTCCATCCTTGTTCATTCTCCCTGAGATTCTTACTATGATGTCAGAACAGCACAAAGAAAGGACAAAACACATACAGCTCTGCATGAAGGACACAAAAGTAATTATTTTGTATAAGATCAATTGCCATGAAATAAATTAATTTTAATCATTTACACCTCCCAATTCAGTTTTGCAAAAATAATTTTCTTAAATGCCTTCAAGCCTGGTGTAGTGTATGTCTAAGCAAACATAGAATGGGGACAATATGAAGTTGTGCTAACTCATGCCCACCCAAAGGACTGACTAAAGAACTTTCTGAACTTTAGAGGATTTAAATGAAATCCCAAAGGACTCAGTCATTATGGAGTCCTCTGCCCTGCTCTAGAGAGTAAGCAGACTGTGCTAGTCCTGCATCCGGACTACAATATATCATTGTACATATAACATTCCTGGAAAAAAAGAAGGACCCTAATTTCAGTCTGGTCTGCTGCAAAACAGAAGGACAGATGGCTTTTTATGGGTGGCTCTCCCTGTTGTGTTAGGACTTAAATGTAGCGTAGCTACAGGGTGTGTAACACGCCAAACCTCATAGCTCCTGCTCTCTCTGCCTTCTATCAGGTGGCTACAAGGGGCAACCTACAGTCTAAGTCTGAATTCACAAACTGGTTGAAAGAGTTCTCATTATGGTTCATTGTGAAGCCCCCCCACCTGGATTGCTGCATCCAGCTCTGGAGTTCTCAGCACAAGAAAAACATGGACTTGTTATAGCAGGTCCAGAGGAGGACCATGAAGATGATCAGAGGGCTGGAGCACCTCTCCTGTGAAGACTCGCTGAGAGAGTTGGGTTTGTTCGGTCTGGAGAAGAGAAGGCTCTGAGGGGAACTTGTTGAGGCCCTTCAAGTACGTAGAGGGAGCTTTCAAAAAAAAAAGGGAGAGTGACTTTTTACATGGGTAGATAGTGATAGGAAAAGGAAGGAATGGTTTTAAACTAAAAAGGGAGAGATTTAGGTTAGGTATTGGGAAGAAATTCTTTACTCAGATGGTGGTGAGGCACTGGAATAGGTTCCCCAGAGAATCTGTGGATGTCCCATCCCTGGAAGTGTTCTAGGCCAGGCTGCATGGGGCTTTGAGCAACCTGGTCTAGTGGAAGGTGTCCCTGCCCATGATAAGATGGTTGAAACTAGATGCTGTTCAAGGTCCCTTCCAACCCAAACCATTCTATGATTCTATGATTCTATGATTCATTCATATACTGCAGAAGGATGTCATACCCAGCCAAGGCATAATTTCTGTGTTATTTGTATGCACAAATTATTGACACAAGATTTTACTGCACAGAGCTCAGTATATCCAGCTTTGACAATCTGCCTTTCTTGCACTCAACGTTTCAAAACTTTCACTCTCATATGGCATGAACTGGCTTCTGTGTCTTGTTGGCTTCTTATGATAGAAATGAAGCACTAAATAAATGCTTCTTAGAAGTGCTTCTTATGATAAAAATGAAACATTAAATAAAATAAACCAGTTGCCTGGACTTTACTTACTGTCTCGCTGAGTGCTTAGTAGCTGGCGTTGCAGTTTTTTCCCAACAAACATCTCATCCCTAATCACATGCAAAAGGAAAAGATTTTCACTTTAATTTAACCTGCATTAGCCTGTTGTCATTCTTAAGAATTACCATACATAATTAAAAACATACTGAAATGGAATCCCCAAAATATCAAAATAACTGTAATGAAATGGACATTTGATTGATATTCTTTTGAGAGGTTTAAATTGTTGTGGGTTTATGTAGTTGAATTTTGGTAGCAGGGGAGGCTATAGGAGTAGTTTCTGTTAGAAGCTGCTAGAAACTTATCCTGTCCTGTGAAGAGCCAGTGATAGCCAGCTCCAGGAGGGACTTCCCGCTGCTGGCCAAGGCTGAGCCAATTAGTACTGTAACACTTCTGTAGTAACATATTTAAGAACAGAGGAGATTGCTGTGCAGAAGAAATTCCAGCCCGGGAAGAGCGGAGGAGAATTTAGGAACAACAATGTAGGCACCAAGGTCAGTGCAACAGGAGGGGGTTCCCCTCCGCTCCCTCCCAGAAGCAGGGGAAGGACTTGGAGCTGAGGCCCCTGCAGCCCACGGAGGGTGCAGAGACCCCACCGCAGCCTATGGAGGAGCCCAGGCTGGAACAAGTGGATGCATGAAGGAGGCTGTGACTCCGTGGGAGGCCCAAGGGTGGAGCAGAGCCCTGCAGTAGACCTGTGGCCCATGGAGAGGGAACCCCACGCTGGAGCAAGTTTCTCCCACGTAGGACTTGTGGCCCTGTGAGGGACCCCACGGGAACAGGGGAAGGACTTAGAGCTATTGCCCCCCTGTAGCCCATGGTGAGGACCATGGTGAAGCAGCTGTCCCCCTGCAGCCCGTGGAGGACCATTGGGCTGCAAAGACCTGTCTGCATCCCATGGAGGAGTGACCCACAAGACAGCAGATTGGGAAGAACTGCTGCCCGAGGGATGGACTCACGTTGGAGAGGTTCATCAAGGACTGTCTCCCATGGGAGAGACCCCACGGAAGCAGGGGAACGACTCAGAGATGTGGTCCCCCTGTAGCTCATGGTGAAGACCATAGTGAAGCAAGTTGCCCCCTTGCAGCCCATGGAGGACCATCGGGGTGCAGAGACTCGACTGCACCCCATGGGAAACAAGAACTGACTACAACCCCCTTTCCTGTCTCCCTGCACTGCTGGAGGGGAGGAGGGAGAACATGGAAGGAAGGAAGGGTGGCGGGTGAAGGTTTTTTAAGACTGTTTTATTTCTCACTCTTTAACTCTTATCCTGTTAGTGATAAATTTAAGTTTTACCCAACGTCGAGTCTGTTTTGCCAATTAGTAAGTGACTTCTCCCAGCTCTTATCTCTACGCAAGAATCCTTAGCTGGTTTTTTTCCCTCTCTCTGTCCAGCTGCAGAGGGCAGTGAGAGAGTGATATTGGTGGGTATTTGAAATCCAGCCAGGGTCAAACCACGACATAAATATAAGAGACTCTTAAATATAGATGGAGCATCTTAATTCTGGGTTCTAGCCTCAACCTATCTCATACGGTTGTTAATCATTTGAATTCAAGTTGAGAGCACTTTCACTATCAGTGGCTAATCAGAGGAGATGCTTTCATTTAAAACAGCATTTAAGGCTGGTCAAAAACATCTGCAGTTGAATTTCTCTTATTGGAAGAAATCAATCAGTGTATGAATTATTACCCATTTTTCTGCCCAATTGATATTTACAGTCATTCAATTTTTTACAATGAGAAACTTACCTGGTTTCACCATCAGTGAGTGTGAAGTCTGGCTTTGTTCCCTCCTCACTAAATTCACTAATCTTTACCTCTTCTTTGGCATATTTTCTACAGACTCCTGCATTTTTTCCTATGCATACAATTTCTATAGGGTGTCAGATATCAGAAGTCTTAAGATCTGGTCATTCTACAGACTATTTGTGAAGAGTACCTTGAGAATTTATACTAAGGATGTGATGATAAAATACCAGAATAAACCAGAAAAATACAAGTAGATGTGTTGATAGTTTACATTTCTTTAACATATATATATTTATATTTATCTATGCCATAAATACATAACTTTACACAACTACCATAAACACCATGAGACAGAAGAAGGTTAAGGCATTTCAACCAATACTCTCCAACACAACTTTAAAATAGCTACAACAAAATGTATATTATTGGTATCTTTTTCAGGCCTCAGGGAAATAACTAAGCAAATGCTATCAATCAGCAGAATTAGAACAAATAATCAGTAAGTGTTCAGAAATGGATAAGACACACATACATTAAAATGCCATTATTATATTGCATTAAATATATGAGTACAGTAACAGACAGTAACAGTGGAAAAATCTGTAAGGAGTAGAATACACACTTTGAATTTAAAATATCATCCCTTTCCTGTCTGTAAATTTACTATAACTTTAACCACAGAGTGCTGATATTTTATCTAATCAATTAAAATTGCTACCTAATTTCTCAAGGCCTAGTTCATCAGTTAATTTGAACAGCTGTAAAATTTTTCCTCTTTCTTTACAAAGAAAGGTATTACGCTGCAGAAACAGGTCTTTTTAATGAGGGGAAGCAAAAAACCCTCAAAAATATGAACAAATATTTTATCAGGTGATAAGAATTTTTCTTAAATAAGAATATGTGGTTTGGATGGTTTGGAATATTCTCCCTTGAATTCATGAGGGAAGAGTGGTAAGTGGCAATGAAATAGAGTCTCTTCTGTCTCAAAATCACCACAGAGTTCAGCTCCAGTTCAGTAACAACTAAAACACAACTCTGACTGATGGTCACATTTGGTCCTATATGACTGAAATAATTTATATATATGAATATTTTAAAGTAAAAAACCCTGTATCATAAAAAAGATCTTCACAAACCTGATTTTACATTAACTAGAGCCTTTCACAGCAATTAAAGCAGAATTAGATTTATTAGAAACCTTGGAGTTCTGTGCTTGTGTGTGGTTACAAAACCAGAACTTCATGGGCATTTTACCTACAAACATAAGGAAAGAAATACATAAAGGAAAAATTAAATGGATTTAATTGTTATAAAAAATGAAAGAGAAGTGATATTAGAAGTACTGACTTAAGAAATTTACACTCAATGTTCTCTAGATATGTTCAGGAACTTACTTCACCAGGCCACACAGTTTTCATGATTTCAGAAGACACAAAGAAGATATTTTGGCCACAAGAGGGCTCACATATTTTATAGTTATTTTTTTAAAAAAAATATGAGTATAATAAAATTATAACAATATACAGGCTAAATTCAAGAGGAATATCTGCTCCCCAGATAGTCACACTGTCCTGAGAAAAATAATGTGCCTAGTCCTTTAATAAACTATCAGGAAAAAGTGAAGCAAAAATGAGGATGTTCCTGTAGTCTATTTATTAGTTTATTAATTGGCTTTTCATCCAAGTGAGTCTTTTCTATTATCCATTAGCTATGTATAAAATGACAAATTAATCTCTTCATTAAGCAAATAATTTTAATGGTCTATGTTAAAAAAATCCTCCTATCCAGGTAACACAGTGTATACTCCTTAAAGTAACCCTGGCACAAATAATAGAAATTTATTTTTTCTACAGAGACTTGCATTATTACTAAAACCACTGATAACATTGTCATTATATTATCAACATCATAGTGTGTTCTCACCATTTTCAGATGAGTAGATAACTTGGGGCCTATTTCTATGAATACTGAATTTACTGAGAAACTATCCATTGACCTTAGAGATATTGTATCAAGCTAAACAAGCATGAAGTATAATACAGAGAGTTGGCTGTGCAATGGATGTATCTTCATTGCCGTTCACCATTTGTAGGACGGGAATTGCTGCATTTCCACACCTTTGATTTGCGTTGTGGACATTAAAATATGCAAGAAAAGAACTGTCTGAAATATGGTAGAATGTGCAGTTAGTGGGAAATAATGTTCATTAAAATTTGGTATCAGTCCAGAAGAATTTTAAATAAACTTGAAATTTTGAAAAAAAAAAAAAAAAGTTTTGGAAAGAACGAAATGTGATGTTTACATGATTCAATAGAGTTTTCAGGACTCCATAAATTTGAAGTTGACATTTGTTTGATTCATCCCTACAACAGTGGCAAAGACACGACTAAGAACATCTTGAAGTAATTTGGCGTTTAAAAAGGCTCTCCTATTCTGCTATTCCAAGCAACACTCACATGTAAACTACCTCTGGCTGTAAACCTTACAACTTCCATATCTTGTCCCAGAGCTTTCAGGCTCTACTTCCTAGGTTCATATTAGAGACTCTGGAAGCTCTGACAACCCTCATTAGAACAGAGGTTACTGGGCTTTTCCACCCTATTTATATGCTGTGGAGTTCTGCCTTAATAAATCCTGTATGTCTCCTCAGACAATAAGGATGCTGCTTGCTCTACATAAGGCATACGCTACTGAAACATTTTGCTGCAGGCAGAAAATCATAGACTTAAGATGTGCCACACAGCTTGTTGTCCACACTGATCAGTACTTGTGACCTCCAGAGTGGACTGGTTGTATGGACAAAGTGGAGAGATGATCTGATTCCAACAGGCTGAGGTTCAGCAAGGCCAAGTGCCGGGTCCTGCACTTCGGCCACAACAACCCCCTGCAGTGCTACAGGCTGGGGACTGAGTGGCTGGAGAGCAGCCAGGCAGAAAGGGACCTGAGAGTTTGGATCGACAGGAAGCTCAACGTGAGCCAGCAGTGTGCCCAGGTGGCCAAGAGGGCCAATGGTATCCTGGCCTGTATCAGGAACAGTGTGGCCAGCAGGACCAGGGAAGTGATTCTTCCCCTGTACTCAGCGCTGGTGAGGCCACACCTGGAGAACTGTGTCCAGTTCTGGGCCCCTCAGTTCAGGAAGGATTTTGAGGTGCTGGAGCGGGTCCAGAGAAGAGCAACCGGGATGGTGAAGGGACTCAAACACAAGTCCTATGAGGAGAAGCTGAGGGAGCTGGGGTTGATTAGCCTGGAGAAGAGGAGGCTCAGGGGAGACCTCATCGCTCTCTACAACTACCTGAAAGGAGGTTGTAGCCGGTTGGGCATCGGTCTCTTCTCCCAGGCAACCAGCAATATGACAAGAGGGCATGGTCTTAACCTGTGCCAAGGGAAGTTCAGGTTGAATATCAGGAAGAAATTTTTTACAGAGAGAGTAATCAGACACTGCAGTGGGCTGCCCAGGGAAGTGGTGGATTCACCATCCGTGGAGGTTTTAAAGATGACACTAGATGTGGCACTTAATGCCATGTTCTAGGAACCACAGTGGTGTTGGATCAAGGGTTGGACTTGATGATCTTGGAGGTATTTTCCAACCTCGTTGATTCTATGATTCTATGATTAATGCTGGGACAGGTTGGGTCCCATAGGACACAAGTGTAGATTTTAGATAGTCTGTAGTTTTCTACGTAAGATAGCACTGGGTTATGTCATGTCCTATAAGAGAGGTGTATATGTGTCTGATCCTCATCTTACTGCTATCAAAGGTAAAATTGCCATTTCTTTAAATGGGTAAGAAGTCAAGACCTATCACTATTCCCCATGGCAAAACCAGTCACTTTTGTCAAATGAATAGAACAAAGAAATGAACTCCTGATTCAGACCTTACTCCCATTTTCACAATTATGTCTATATTTGGAGTCCAGGAATCCTTCCTAATCTTGATTTTGTTTGGATGCTCAGACTCAAGTCAGTTCCAAGTCAGGTGTAAGAACTAGGAAAATACAGGTACACAGACTAGAAGGGAGCTGTGGCACATTTCCAGTCTGTGTGGTTGCATGGACAGGTGCCCACGGAGCATCCATGCCATACAACTTAGACACAGCCTGTGTGACTTTGTATCTTCAGTTTTCTTTCCAGGAAGCTGATTCCTATTTTAGACAAATGGCATGAGAATTTCTGAAAGGCCCTGGGATAAAGCTGCTATGTAAAAGCCTACTACTAAGTTAGCAATTAAAACGGTAAAGATGCAGTAGTTCTGTGAGATCCATAGCCTTTAAAAAGTCCGTATGTAAATATATGTAAAATATATACCTAAGCAGAATCACAGAAAAGTTGGGCCTGGAAGGAACCTCTGGAGCTACAGAAGGTTCTCATAGAACAAGTTCCACAAGATTGCATCCAGGTGGGTTTTGAGGGAGACTCCACACCCTCTCTGGGCAGCCTGTTCTGCTCTGTCAACCCCACGTTAAGAAAGTTTTTCATCACAGTTAGATGGAACTTTCTGTGTTTCAGTTTATGCCTGTTGCTGGGCACCACTGAAAAGAGCCTGGCTTCATCCTCTTGGCACCTGCACTTAACTTATAATAATTAAAAGCTCACCTTGTCAAGTTCTTCCATCTATTTTGTAAGATATTTCTGCCTCATAAGGTGTTCCTTTTCCAATTCTCTTTTCTACTTAGGCATTATAGTTCCAGTTTCACTTTGCTTTGGCAGATTGGTCATTATAACTTACTTTCAGTGCTGAAAACTGACAAATAAGGTCTAATAAGCACACAAACTTGTTTTAATTTCCTGTAGTACTTTTGTCATTTGGGAGAAGACAGCACCGTTGATGGGGCATGCCATATTAAAAATCTGTAAGAGACTAAACAACCTCAAATCTTCTGTTCTCTCTTGGCAGGGTATCATATATATTGTTTTTCCAACTGTAAATCATATTATACACAGGATAGAGCAAATCTGAAAAAAAAAAAGAGATGAGATGCTTGTTTGGTCATTTCCCTAGCCATCTCCTCCTGATTCTTCACACCTCACAGAATTACACATTCCCTCCCCCAAAAAGGACATTTCAACCCTGTTGCACTTCCACAGGTCTCCATACAGACACACTGGACATGAACCTGGTAAATCAAATACATTATCCATCCACCTGTTTGAACAGAACTTCCAAGTTTTCAGTAGTGTTTTGTATTAAGGCCTAGCCCTATCCAGATCAAGTCCACATTTTGTTTTTTCAGCTGCAGATACATTCCACTTTCTCTCACATACACGCGCCGGTAGCTATGTCGCTAGTTCAGAGGTGTAAACACCAGAGTTAAAGAATAGATAGCATTGCAGATACATTGCAGTATCAGGGTTTCTTAAGTAAAGAAAAATAATTTTATCTACATACTGTGAAATCTGCAAATGAAATTCACTGTAAATATTATTAATAAATGACTGCAAATCCAATCACACGATCAAATTCTCCTTACAACACAGGGATTTCAAAGTGATGTAACACCCTGGACTTCAGTGGCAGTATAGTAGGGTAAATGGAGAGTTTGTAAAAGCAAAATCAGGCCTATTGCAGCTGTACACAAAATGGGCTAGAATTCAAACCATAGGACAATTTTCCAAAGCAGTTCCAAAGTAACAAGATTTGATTCCCACCTGCTTGAAGTAGAAACTTAATAGGGCTTCTGTAGCCCTTACTGATACCCTCACTGATTGCTGTGATATGGCAGGGTAGAAAAGACCAAGTCTAAAGACTTTCCACAGTTTGAGGATCCTCAGCTCTTGGGGTGGTTCCATGAGGAAGCAGTGGCATTTCTGAACTCCAGCTCAGTAAGCCAGTCAAAAAAAAATGAGTGACAGTTGCCCTTGTGCTTCCTGTAACAATTATTTTGAAAAGTTGGTAATACCCCCCACTTTAAAACTAATGCTAAGGGCAGCTACTTTCAAGGCTTCAATTTTAAACATATAAATGTTTTAAACATATAAATTCCCTCCATTTTATTTTTCCATCTCATTCCTTTTTCTCTTTGCAAACCATTAAGGGAGACCTCTCATTAGATCACTTCAGTCACTTCTGTGTTTTGATATTCTTTCTACTGTGCTCTTATTTACAACTCTGAAATCTGTCATCAAATGTATCTCTCAAAATTGTGCTTTTCCTGCCTGAAAAGAAGAGCAAATCTCTTTGCAGATGTGTAAGCATACCTACACTGGATTAAAGCTCAATGTTGGAGACAAGTGAGACTCCTGCCCCTTTTCAGGGCTATCTCAAGTTGATAGAAGCGTATTCTTAATGCAGAAGGAGCCTTGATCAATCTCTTGATCTGAAAAGTCCTTGCTATTTAAACTTTATTTCATATTCTTCAGCTTTAAAACTTTAGGCAGGCCTCATTAAGATTTTATTCAGGTTTATATATAAAAGTGGAAAGAAGCACTAAACATTAATGGAACAACTATTAAGTTTTTCAAATTTTTGCTTTTCAAAAGTTGGAAATGTATAATTCTAAATGTATTTATTACTCTCACTCGTTCAACTCACTACTAAATTTTAGACTGTCTTGATGCTGACTGAAGTTGATGAAACAGGTTTTTGCCCACTACTGATCTATCAATGAAACTGGGTGAAGGGCTATGGGACTATTGCTTTCTTCCTTACATTTGATTTAAGTTCTTGTGTGCCTTTGTGGTTTTTACATAATGCTCTTCAGCGCAGGACACATCACAAGCCTACTGAATACTCTCCACTGTGAGCTTCAGCTCTCAGCAACCACCCTCGGTACATGTGCGTGGTCTTTGGGCTGCCTCAACACACGGCCATCTGTCATGATTGCATGGTGCCTCTCCACAACTGGGTCGGATCCTTGCCTGAGGGCATTAAGGTCCAGACAATGCTGGTTTAGATGAACAGTTTGGTTAATACTACAAGTGCCATCTGTTCTACAGGAAATCCTTTCTCTGGGTCATTAATGAAGTGTTCCCAGCACATAACTATATATTCTTCTCCTTATGTAAGGTTTCATGCAGTAGGGATTATGAGAGCATGCTATTTGCAAATGAATAGTTTGCAAAAATATCAAATTTCATTACATAAATTTGCTTGACAAACTTCTTAGTACAGATGAACATTAACCACCTATTTGTCAGAGGAAGCAATTGCTTAGCTAGTGTTTCAGCATGGTGACAGCACCTCAGTACCTCAGGCAACATAAAAGAACTGAACCCTGACCTAAACCTTGCAAGTAAAGTTTATTGCCTCTTGGAAATCAAAATATGAATCCCATTGAACGGGATTCCAAAACTCAACTTTGGTAAGGAAGTTGACCTCTAGCACAAGCTAGGATGTTGTGTCTTAGCACGGTGGTTATAAGAGTTACATCACAGGGAAGACCTTCCGTATATTTCAGATGTGTAATCCAACATATAATTAATTTTTGGCAAGTTAAGCATGGTCAGAATCTCATAACTAATGCCCACTAAACTTTTTATCCATTGTTCAAACACACTTAGCTTTCAGACACTGGAGCTCTAACTTACTGGATAGGAAACAGCATTCTGCATCTAGCCTTTTGGTAACATCTCTCCCTCTTTCCAATCTCATTTTCATCTTAAAAGGTGAAAGTTTGAAAAACAACATATCCTGCTCAGTACAAAAAGCTACTTATAGTTATATTACAAAAATATTACTTCTGCAATTCAAATATATTAGATTTCCCTCCTGACAAGATTTCTAACTGTCTAGAAGGTTCTAAAATTAAACACCATTGGCTGAACAGCCACAAAGGCCCGGAGATGGATTAAGACACCTTGGCTTTATAGACTCACTCAGAGAGAAGTTTTCACTTGACACCTAATGCAGAAGTGTCATAAATTATCAGATATAGTGACCTGAATGGGATCTGCTATTTTGGGAAATTTCAGGAATGTTCTTTCCTCTTTCTTAGGTGGTGAAATTACAATTACTTTAGTCATTAAAAACCAACCAACCAAAAAAACAAACAAAACCTCACAACCAATAAACCAAAACAAAAACCCCACTTCCAAACCTTAAAAGTTTACTTTCCTCTCTTTTGGAAGCAGCTATAGTTTCTACTACTTATAATACAAGTGGCACCAAAATGGTTTTATAAATGTCTGTTGAGATCATTTAGAAATTTCACTCCTTTTAGTTTACTTACATTCAGAAAGATTTGGTAAACTTGAATGAGCCTTAACAGTATGAATAGGCCAGATTTCAACCCTAATAAATGTTATTTACCATTAATTGTGGTATTATTATAAGGTTTTATGATAACAAGGAGTAAATATGGAAGAATATAAATATTAAGGAAGAAAACCATTCAAAATGTACTAAATAATAAGAGTTAAGAGATGAATTTAAGGAAATTAGAAAACAGAATGAAACAAAGAAATTGAACTACTAGTAAGACACATGAGGCTATGAAACAGATTTCAGGGGAATTGTGGCAATTCTATTACCTGTAACACTATTTCTGCTCCACTCTTACACCCTTCCCATCATGACATTACTTGGGTATGAATTATTGCTCTAAATGGAGAACAGAATGAAAACCACTCAATAAGAAAAGCCTCCCCTCTGATGAGACTACTTGGAATGATCTGTTTCCATCTCTAGTCTCCTGTTACTGTAATAAACACTATTTCTTATTGCATATATCTCCATTTTCCTCAACAGTGCATTATGCAGTTATCAGTTTTCACTTAAACAGAGTATCCTATTACCAGAGAAACAGATATCTTATTATTTCCAAAATCTTAATCTATAACAAAATGATTTTTCTAGTGTAAATATCTTTCCTATCTAGATACATAAAAATGTACGGAGGTGAATGCAGGTGTCCCGTGCTCTATCTACAAAACAAAATTACACAACCAAACCTGCAACAGTACAAACACACTGTAAAAGATCAGCTAACACCACATGTGTACTTAGTAGTAATTGAATAGAAATTGAAAAGTAGTTGAACTTTGTTGAATGTGCTATTGTGTGCTCCTTCAAACACACATTCAAAAATTAAAACCCCCCCGAACTATACAGCAGAATCTTACCATACCATCTAGTGTTTTACCCATTAACAGCAGATTGTACCTTGAAAGCCCTTCAGGCCATGCCAAAGTCTATGAGGTTTCGGAGAGCCAGCATCCCCCCGGGACTGCAGGGCTGTGGGGTTGGACATCCCCACGTCCCCCTTGTGATGGCCAGTGAGGAGTGGTCGGGTCTGGGCATTTATCCTCTTGTTTAAGAGGCTGAAGTAAGGGTGCTTAGCACATTTTAGAAGGGTGTGTGGAGGAGGGGGAATCATCTACTCTCTTGCAGGATCATTACAGTATTGTTCAATACTAGTGCAAAACCGTACAGCTCTAATAAATTAATTTTTAATTCACCAGGTTAAAATCGTATTATCTTCGATGTGTCTTAAAGCACAACAGCAATTACGAAGAGTAGTAGGCACTAGAAAGAACAACAGCATGAGTACTAGTAACGTAACAGAACTGTGGTTATTATGGATAGAAATTCAGCCAACAGAAAGAAAAATAGCAGCAGTGAATTGGTCAAAAATAGAATACACCCAAGGGTAATAAAAGATAGGGCAGAAAAATCAGTTATTAAAGGAAGACAAAAAATTGTAAGCTGTGTTTCAAACTCTGCAAAACATTTCTAACACGAATAACTAGGTCAGGTCATTTTAAAGGGCAAACTACAATCAAGGGCTCCTTCAGTTCCTCAGGTACATTAAGGCATGTTGGTCAAAGGATAGTGGATTTTTGGCACAATTATAACAGGAAAATTTGCAAAATAATACAGGAAGCAAGAAGGAAAAACACACCGGGAACCACAAAAATTAACAGAAGACTGGAAAACCAGTAATTATTATTTTATAAAATTGTACTAAAGTAAAAGCAGTCATCTGAAGATCAATCCTTAAAAGGACTGAAAAAGTTTCTAGAGGTAGTGTGAAGGCTGATTTTCTGTTAAAATTTTGCATTGTTGCTGCTGAGATTGAAATTTTATGTTGTTAATGCTGAAATTTCACTGTATGACTAAAGCATTAGGGCAAGTAGAGATCTGGGTAAATGTCAAAGCAGTACGTAGCTTATACTGAATCCATGAAATAACAACATAAATTAATTTCTTCAATAAAGGGTATTTCTCGATGCCTATAATGAGCCACAAGTCTAACTAAAAAATAGATAATTACTAACAGTGTACTAACTTTTACTAACTACCATACTGTTTTAATACAATCAAATACCACTTGCCAACATCACACATACTTCAACTAACCTAGGTGTGCTCCAGTTCAGTTTATCTCAGCATATGGCTTGTTCTCACCACATGCCACAGATTTCCAAATCTAACTATAATTAATAGGATTTGTCAAATAACTGTTGAATGAAATCCAGCCTCAAAAAGTGAAGCTGATTAATACATCGATTGAGATATCAACCTCTAAGCGTTGACTTGGTTGTGTTTTTTTTCTATTATTTGAAGTTTTAGGAAGATCAGAGTTATTAATAACCCTTTACTCAATTAAAGGCATTGTGAAACCTAAATTCAATCTAAATTTAAGGATAATACAAACAATTAAAAAAATATTTTGCTGTTATAATGGTTCACTTCTTTTATTCTGATACAATAAAAATATTCTGAAAAAGTTAAAAAATGTCCATATATATACATACACACACACATATTTCCCAGGCAATTACTTTCTAAAATGATTAAAATATAATTCACAGAACAAGAGAAATCCAAACAGTTTAACTGTCACCACATTTTTGGTGAATGACAGGATGTAACAGTATGGACATTTTTATTTGATTATGGTCACATTCAGAAACCTCACAGTAGAGTGAGTTTTTAAATAGTTCAAATAGCTAATGGAAACTTTTTTGTAGATCTGTCATTATTACAAAGGAGGAAAGAACATTTTTAAAGGAAAACCTTCAAATGCTATTTAAATGTTAAATGATTTCTCCTCATAACAGTCACCTATTCCTTACTTTAAGAATTTCAAAGTTGGGAAGTGTACAGAAGGACTCACAAGTATGCTTTGAAAAGGAGAATGACTTATGTAAAGCAGACTGTGTTTTCTCTCAATAAATCTAAGAAGTTGTTTTGATTATTCAGCATGCAAAAAGGAAAGCATCAATGGAGAATTAATTCCTAAACATCAAGAGTAACCCAAAGACATATAATTTTATTATAAAATAGATTAGACCACTGCTGATGGGATCCTCTCCCATGCCATTTTAAATGAAAGTAGAATGCAATGGAGGACAAATGAATTCCTTAGTACATTCACTGAACCATGGGCATACTTCGAAGTGTATCAGTGGTAGATTACTAAAGGCTTTTGAGAATTATACTAAGCATTAAAACCACCTTAAAAACTAGTTATGTAGTCATGTATACTTTATTTGCAGACTCTTCCATATTCCAGTAACATTTCTTGTTTTGCAATAATCTTTACTTTCAGGAGAATTCAATTATTTCTTGATATCCTGAGTACTGACCGCTACAACAGAGTAAGATCACTTTATATATATATTTATCTGTTTGTCAGATTTCCTTCAGTTGTATATATTTATAACATATTATTGTTGCCTGATGTCTAGGACAAGTTAAGTGCAAGAATTAGCAACCAGACCTCACATCATGAGCTAGAAGAACTAGAGGACCTCCATGACAGGTATCTTAGTCATTTCTCATTTCTCTTAGTCATTTCTCCCGGCAACAGTTAGGACCCACACAGGTTTCTTCTGATAGTTACTCAGATGCCAGCTTTACCCAAATGCTCTAGCAGCATTTAAAATCCTGCGTCCATTTCCACAGTCTCACTGTAGGATTGCATCTTAGTTAATCTCGATGGCATAGAGGAAATATTTTTCACTTGTGGACAAACATGATTTTCAGCTCACCCTTCAGAAAGAAAAGTCTGTCCAATACCTGGACTACCTTTTCTCCAAATCTGCTGTGTGAAGGCACTGTTGTAGCTCAGTAAGTTGTTGGTCTTCTGCAATACTATGGCATGTGCTTAAGGTGGTATTTGTACTGCTTTTAGTCTTGAAATATGTAGGCGTTATGGCAAACAGAAGCATCCTAGTTTTCTGTCTCTGTGACTCATGTAATTCTGTATTTTTGGTAAAGTGTTGCTACCTGTGGACAAAACCAGGATTTGGAGTGCAGTGTTTAAATGTTTTCCAGTATTTTGAGCTATCTGTGAGATACAGTGGTAATAAAGGGATTTCTTCCATCAGACTCCTGCCTTGTAAGTTGAACTGATTTCAGCTGAACAAACCCGGGGTTACACTTACCCAACAATTGTAGCTGTCAAATACCATGATGCCCTGTGGTCTGCCATGCTCATTCTCTCTAGATTAAAGGGCAAGGAACAGCAAGTACATGTTTCAATTCAAAGGGATAGTGGGTCAAAGATAAGGACCTAGTCTAGAAGTGATGTTACTTAACACCATTTAGATTAAATGGAAAAAAAGACTGTTTGAAAGTCTAATATTAACCAGCATTGTGGTTTATTGGAAAATTGTACTGAAATGAGAAACAAAGAAGTAATCTGGAAATAGTATATTCAAAATAGTATATTCAAAAAAGAACTTTTTTCCAGATTTAAAGCTATTCATATTATCACTTTGATCTATGACAGTGAAAAACTGTCAGTTCACCATCTGGGGACATAGTAATAACTAGAGGAAAATATGTACTCTTTTTCTTCAAAAACACTGTTGAATAGGAGCTGGGACTGTCAACATTAGAAAGTGACAGCAGCTCCTGGGCTTGTACTGAGCTGTAACAAAGCCAGTTATTTCTGTGCTACTGCTCAGCATTGCTCATGGATTTGTACTACTCAGATGAGGGAAAAGCAACAATGTTGTTTATAGGCAATGAAATGAAACTCAATATTGATAGAATCATTAAAGATGACAAAAAGGGAACATGTAGACAACTGATATCTTTCCCTGTAAGTTTTTTCCAGGATTTTACTCATGGTTCAACACTGAGCACTTTGCTCCCATTTCTGTTTTGTAGTTGTTTATTATCATCTAACATTGTTACATTTTCCAGGATTTAAGCTATTAGGAAATGTCATTTTCTATCACTATTTTATTAAAGTAAAAAATATCAAGAATTGTGTTGTAATACAAAAAATATTACATTTATATAACAATCTTAATGAAATTGCTTTAAGAAGTTGTTAAAACTTAGAGGAGAGCTTCTGAGAGCTTTATTCCAATCATGCACTCTAGGATTTAGATTTTCAGATTCAACCTTACTGATGTATTAATTTTTACATTCAATGTTCATCCCTCATCAGCAGTATGTACGCTAAGAGTGTTTTTATTCTCTTGCTCATCCACCTTTCATTTCCACATTTGTATGCACCCAGAGTACCAACAAGAAGTCTCAGAGAGCAAAGCATTTAAGTTGTCACCGAGTCTACTTCTTCCTTGCAGTTTTCCAGAGGAGCAGCATTCCACCTTCAATATTACTCCCCACCCACTGTGCAAGTTACTGCTCTGACTTACCTGAGTCAGCTGCATTACTGCTACATTTCTTTTGTGCTTAGTACTGATTTGTTTGATAATATGCAATGACAAGGTCACAAAAAATTGCATACTAAATAAGATGAGGTGTTTCAGAGCAATCAAGGTGTCTTCATCGCTTTTCACAATCAGTTGCAATCCATACTCTCTGTTTTGGGGACCTCAGAAGCGGACCCCCAAGTATGTTCTAGATGTTTGGCAACTGTGTGCTTGATTTTAAAATTAGGAGGAGAGAAAAGAGCGAGGCCAACAACTCACTCAATAGCCCTTGCAAAGGCTGGACGCCTGTGCACTCATTTGTCTTGAATTCAGATTATTACTACACGCTGTGCAGAGAAGGGTTTGCCCAATTCCTCCAAGAACATCCCCTTGGATGAAGCATTCCTAGATAAAAACTTGATCTAACTCTGGATAAAATAGAGTTAGACATTTCTAATAATAAATATTTTTTTCAAAAAACAACTTTATTTAAAAAATTTATTTTTATCCTGAATTAAAAAAAGCTTCCTAATAGGTAGATTTTTTGATATGCATTATGGATATATCAAACCTGACTGCTTAAGCTTTGGTTTTAAATTCACACTAGGATTTCTAGAACTATCACAACTCAATTTGTGACTTAAAATGATTCTTCTAGGTGCCTTAGACATGACCCAAATATGTGTCTGAGCTGTTTTCCTGTTACATATCAGTTCAGAAGCAGACTGTGAAGCCAAATCAACCCTCAGTTACAGCAACTTACAATAACGCCTTCAAATGCTTTTGGTAACTATACATATCGAACAGTAATTTTTAGCACTAACTAGGATTCTATTCTGGCTCATTCTTATCCCAAAAAATTTTCCGTGAAAGAGCAAAATCTATACCCTCAACTAACTTTAGACAACCAAATTTTAAAATATTTTATTTATTATTTCCTATTTAATGCAGTCCTGCTTACACCTTCAGGTCGAAGAAATTTTCTTAAAATGCAATGAGAAATCTAAACTATTTTCATTATGAAGGTGCTTACTAAAATTTATTTAATAGACAACTTACTTTGTAGGATTTTTTTAACCTTCACAAATGCATTTGAAAGACCTACTTTGCAACTTTACATTTTGGGATTTTTTTCCTCCCTAATTTAAAAAAAAAAAAAATGCAGTCCTACAGTACTTATCCAGACTCACTGAAACTGAAAATTGAGTAAGTACTGCAGGATTGGTCCCCTATTAAAAAAGCCCAAGACACATGGTGCTGAGATTAACAAAACAAAGTAAAGCAGCTATGACTTGGCACAAAGTTTGACAAGCTGCAGAAAAGCAAATGTTTAAATAACTGAAGTGGTACTGTTTTTCTATTCACAACCTTTTCTCTTCTAAACAGTATCATATTCTTTTCCAGCACATTTAGATTGAAAGTCAAGCTGTGTTTTATTTTTTATTATAATAAACCCAGTCAGTTTACTGTAACAAAGACATACTAGCGGTGATCAGTGTGAAAGCCAGTACGAAATCAGGCTGGGGGGAAAAAAAAGTCAAATGGCAAAATAAAGGACCAGCCGTCTGGAAAGTTCCTGGATCATGTAAAAAGAAAATAAAAGGCAGTGTTCTTATGAGACTAATGTAGAATACAAAAATATTTTAAGACAAAACTCTGTATCATTGCCTATGACATTTGTAAACAGCAACAGCAAATCCTTTCATACAATGTTGCATTTAATAAATATTTTCCAAGTCCTCCCAAAACAAAATAGTAGCACTTTAAAAAAAAAAAAATTCTAGTAGCATTGTTTATACTCTCAAAATAGGGTAAGAACAAAATATAACTGTATTTTTGCCGGTTTTTTTCACATGTAAAATAACTTTCTGACTTAAAAAATAAGTTTATTCAACCTATGTGATATCAAAAAGGTTTTGCATATTTTATTAGACTTGCAATAATAAATGATGGTTACAAAAAACAATGTATATGTCAGGTCTTACCAGATTTTTAGCTAACAGTTTTTCATTTTCAAGTTCTGCCTTCATTCACCTTGAATTTCAATCAACTAAAAAGATATATATGAGAAATAGTGTTGATTTTCATATTACAAACAGGCATAATTTTCTAAAAACCCTTTCAAGGTACTGTCTGCCTGATGAAGAGGCTGCCATGTACTTAGTTGCTGACTGGGTTTAAACCCAGATACACACACATATTACTGTATGATAACTGGTACTAGATAGATGTCTTCACTTAGAGCTAAATACTTTAATGTGGAGTTTAATAATGTTAAAAGAGTCAGACGTATAAATCAGAGTAGAGGGTGATGTCACAGGAGATAGGAAGATGATGAAATCATTAGAAACAGAGACTTCAGTGACCTAAATCCACTTTTCTAAGTGGATATTTGTGGAAACCTGTTACAGTCAAACAGCAGAGGCAGTCTGGAACTGCAGGAACAATTCCACTGTTCTGTCGTACATGTGTAGAAAGATCAGCCGATGTCCGTATCATCTGCAGCAAGTTCTAACATGTCCTCATGAGACAAACATTGTCAGGCAAATTACACATCTAGTCTCAGCCAGGGCAAAGGATTGTGCCTAAAGAGCGATTTAAACAAAATTCTGTATGAATTCCTCAGAAGTTCCAGAATCAAGCTCCTTTAAACAGTTACACTGCGTGTAACCAGCCTCCTTGGTTCTGCTGGGTTTGAGCTGTCTGTCAGCACTGCTGTCACTTGGGGCTTGCAAGTTAAACATCTATATTTCTCCAAGTCACCAGGAGCAGAGTTTGTTACTTACTGAATTTGCATTTTGAACATATTTAAAACCAGACAATGTTGAGTACAACACTGACACTCATTTTCTTTCATAAAAATGGAGAAATGCTCCCCTTCAGCATAATAACCTAGAAGATAGAATGCTCAGCCACAAATCAGGGCAGCCGACATTGTATGCTGCTGGGAGTTTTATGGGGCTTGATTACAATATCCCAAGTCATGGAAAAGTAGCCTAACTACCCCTCTACGATGAGAATAAGCCACCAGTTCTGTTCAAGCTGTGCCATTGGACACAAAGAATATGAAATTCATGAGACTAGATATAGAATACTCATGCATGAGCTTGACGACATACCAAAGCTGTGACTGCATGAGAAAGGGACAACCTTGTGTTTTGGCTTGCTAGATCATTTATGCATTTTACATTAGACTATGAATTACAAGAAAACAATACACAAAACATGCCCTCTTCCCCCCCTCTGCAATCCAACCCAAGCAAAAATACTCAGCAAAAATAGGAAGAAATTAAAAACAGATCTATAGAAAAGTCCTTTCCTTTATGCTGAGTATTCTAACATGTAGCCTGGAGACTATGGCTCTTCTGTGCCTGCTCTCTCTGTATCCAGCTTTAAAGAGGAATACGGCATAAACTAGAGTTAATTCATAGGTATATGGAGCTACAGGTTCAAAGATCCTCAAGTTCAAACTATCAGGAGCCCTGGGAAAGTGCTCTAGTGCTTATGAAAAACTCAGTCCTTGCCATCTCTTATGATGCCTTGAGAGAAATGAGAGAGACAATTGCTCACAGCTAGTGCACAGCCTGGCTGCCTGGGCACAGGAAGAAGATTCAAACTCCAAGTCCCACCTGCAACAAATCAGTAATTTCTAGTTAGTCCAGGTGCTTCCAACAGGTTTCATTGTCTCTAATGATGGGCTGTGTCTGCTTTGAATACCATTTTTAGGTGTCATCTTTTCCTTATACAATGTTTATTGGATTCTGGCGCCTGTATGAGCTTTGTGAATTACATTTCTGGAGTGAAATGCCCAGCTGCTGGGCACTACAGTAATGTGTGCCTTTGTGCCCAGCTCCTCTTTTTAAAGATCAAAGCTTTTTAAACCAAAGAGGAACTTAGGCGCATTTAGGCTATCAAGAGACCAGCTTTCAATGGGGAATGCAAAGCAGGTGGGGAAAAAAGTCAGAAATTTCAGTCAATGTAGTTAATCTTTTAGAACTGTAGTTTTTCTTTTGGGAATTGAAATATAATTAGATTCATTATCAGAATTCTAATGAGGACTGCTCCAAAGATTTCTCACAGCACCTCAGTCCTACATCTTACCCTGTCACTTGACAGACTGAACAGTGACTCTGTATGGGTATAGATGTTCCGGAGGCAGTTTGGGAGGAAGGTCTGTGATCCAAACTTAGACAGATACGGCTCTTCCAAATCATATAAGTGGCCTACAGAAAAGAGCACCTATGTTGCTGCTCAAATCCAGAAACTGAGGTCGTTCCTATGGGAAGATACCAGATATTAAACAATGTTCTCCACTGTATGCAGATGAAGGGAAGGGAAGGAAAACAGAGAGGAAGTTTCAGGAAAAATTTCCTGTGAATGAAAGGGTGAAAAAATGTACTTTAAAAATAGCCTTTGAACTGTGTAAATGAACTAAGAAGGAACTTTCAGTATAAGAACAGATGAGTGGCCTTTTCTTTTGAGCATGAGACTTCAAACCTAAGCAGGATTCCTGAGCACTGCCACACCTAGAAAGAAAATGAGAAAAATTAACAGAAGAGACATCCCTCCTCTGATAGACTAGTGCATTAGACAGACCAATTAATATTCACTTTCTGATTTTGAATTTTGTGTACAAAATCCTAATGAACTTACCCTTTCAATACTCCCATAAAGATAAACAGGTATCACTATTTTAAGAGTGGGAAACTTGGTCATAGAAGACAGGTTCATCCAAGGTTACAAGGATGGGCAAAAAAAGGGATGATTTTATAAATATAGTGCCTCAGTTCCCCCCCTCCCAAAATAAAATATGTATATATATTTTTTAAAATGAATTTGCATGAGAATTTAGTAATAATAGAATTAAAATATAGAAATACCACAATTTCCCTTTTATTTCACCACAGAGGTGTGAGTTATCTACAAAACATTGTGGAAGTGTTTCACAGAGGGATTGTTTGCTACAGGAAGAGGTCCTGTGTCTATTTCTTAATTTTCAGAGTGAAAACTATACACTGTAGAAAAAAGTGCTTTGAGAACTGTCACAAGACAGGAAGTCCACTGGAAAGACATCTAGATGTTATATCAGCAAAATACTGCACATTGTCAACCTTTTATTGGGAACAATTGTTAATTAATAAACATTGGCACTGTAAAATTTTCTTAAAAAGTTGACTTTTGTATCTTCTTCAGATACTGTTTTGCTCAGACAGCATATAAATAATAATTCATGTATACTAACAGCTCTATTCAGGAATAGTGAAATATTTAGCAAGTCGCAGGTTACAAAAAAAAATCCTTTTTTTTCCTAAAGTTTCTAGATATTCACCCACACAAATCTTCCTTCCCTGACTTCAGAAGCTTACTGAATGTGTTCCTTTTAAAATTAAAGTGTTCAATCATTTTACAGTAGTTTAGTGAGGTTCAGAATTTTCACAGTGTTTTAACAATATTATGAAATATGACAGGGTAGGGAAATCAATATTCATTCCAGGAATAACAATTCATTATTATTCTACTATGGGTGATACTACCATTACCCAAAATGTGACATAAGTCAAGCTAAAGTCAGCTTTCTAGCATTATTTGGACTATACACTGCCAACACTCCAGGCTCATTATTGTTGTTCTGCCGAGAGTGTAGCTTACAGAAGTAAAAATTACTTTGAACCTTTTGAACCATTTGCTCATCTATTTCCATTTTTGATTGCATTCTCTGAACTTGATTATCTGAAAATGAGAGGGGAAAGAGAAACCCCATGAAATCACATGCCTACATGAACGTGTTCAAAATGTTTGCTTCAGGTCAGTCCCCACACCCAGTGGAATACACTGAGGATGAGAGTCCTGAAGGAACTGTGACCTTCACCACCGCCCTTGACATTCACAGCCTTCTCCCTGCTGTTCAGCGGGCTGGACAGATAGATATGAAGAAGTAAGTTCAAGAGCCAAGTGTGACTGAGTGCCCACCGCTTTTCATTAATACTGATCCTGGACATCCTTGCTGTTAGTCACAGCCAATACAAAGTGTTTTAGCAGGTGGTTCTTTATGGCTCTTACAAAGCTACCAAAAGATAAGAAGCACCACTGAATCAGATGATAAACAGGAATGAGGAATATTGTCTATATCAAATTGATGTCACCAGTATTAAAGGTGGTACTGAGTCTAATATGGACGCAACAAAGCTAAACAGCCAAATTCTACTCTGTTGCCATAGTTTCTAGTCCTCGATTAAATATTTCACTCTGGCAATATATGAGAAGTACCCTGCAGGTAAAGACTGTACATTGCACTGATCAGGAAAATACCCTTCCTTTATGAACTGTAATAAAGCACAGGTATCAAAAGTAGTGATGGCTTATTTGAGAGAAACTGATTCTGTTAGAAACTTTCCCAGAAATACAAAACTGATTATATGAAGAGATGCACACTCAGACATTTTGCAGAAGCTCAAAAGCTACACTAGACTAGAGAGAAGGTTTTAATACAGTTCCCTTAAGATAAAATAGTAGACCATCATTTAAAACCATAACTATCTATATACGACACTTTTGTATTTCGGTAACTTTACAGCATGTATCTGTCACAAAATAAGAAGTCTTGTCATATTGCTAGGCAATATTAGAAGTCTCAGAAGCCACAGCAAATACTTCTTTGTCATAAATTCAAAATATGTAAATATATGCATTAAAATTAGAATAAGTATGTATGGATTTCTCTACATATGCATACAAAATTACCATTTGATACCAGAAAAAGACAACATTCCAGAAACAAGTCACCGTCCTTCTGAAGGGCATTAAAAATTCCAACTTTAGGGACATTTCTTACACACTGCATTTAAACTGATCATCTTGATCTAACATCAGTTTAAAGTTTTACCTAACAAATATTTTTCTTTGTCAGAGTGTTTTAGAGAATTTTCAAGATGAGAAATCTCACTGTACAGTTTAAAAACCTTATTCTCTTTTTCAAGCATTTTTATTTTTCATGGTCATCAGATTCAAAGGCAACCTGAAAGATTGCGATGCCTTGAATTTATAAGTAAGGAATCAGGGATTTAAATATGCTGCGCTGGTTTAATATTATGCAACACAGTATCATATAATTTCTGAATTCTATTACAGAGTCATAATATGAAAAGAAAAAAGTCAAGACTCTAAATAGGTCCCCTCTAGAAGAAAGGCTGCAGTACATTATATACAAAGCCCATAACACATGGGGACATTTTATTGACAGGAATAATGCATATCATACTGTTTGTGTGCCCTCATCATTCAGGTCAATTTATTATGGAGGCTGTGTCCAGGAAGGCAGCTGGGGCCTATCCACCCACACTTCCCCCCGTGTTTATGAAGTGCTGTCCGTAACTAGGCAGGCAGGAGGGACTGTGGACAGGCAACACCAGGGGGTTGCAAAGTGCATGGCTAAGGAGGGGGGCTTGTTGCCTTTGTGTCATTCCTCAGTGACAGTGCTGCCAGTGTCATGAGGAGCACATCACATGTCAAAGCGGTGAAGTTTTCAGGCTGGGAGCCGCATGGAGTCCATCAGGCCTTCTGATATCAACACAGTTGGTTTTCTACTTGGTGTCGGAGCCACCCAGAGGCAATTCATATTCTGAACATTAACATGGCTTTGCATGCCTGTCACACATAGACCGTGCAGGGGTTTAATGCTATTGAAGACTACGGTTTAAATCTCTATGCAAACAGTGATTACCTTGTAAGAAGGTTCCAGGATAACATGCAACAAAAGACTTTAAAGTTATAGTTTTAGTAAAGCAAACTCATTTACATTTTTATTATGCGTGTCCTTTGTTTAAATCTTGCCACGTCCATTATGGAAAAGACTTCTTATGCAACTGAAGCTTATTGGGACAGCTACTCTTTTTTTCTTGTTGGTTTCAAAGCTATTGAAAACATTTGAATATATTGTCTTATGGCTGTCTAGATTTTACTGCCACATATTTCTTTTAAAATTACAGAAAAGCTTTCAGAGCTGGCACAGATCTTTATAGTAATACCGGAATATTAACTAACTCCTGAAACCATTTAAAATATTAACACAAAAGAGAAGACTCAAACAACAGTTGCTTTGCTTGCTAAGGGAAATTCAGGATATTATTTGCTTTGCTTGGTAAAAATATGAACTATTTAAAAAAACGTTAAAGACCTTAAAAAATTAACTTTCAAGGTTTTGAAATGGCATGTAAACTTAAACTATAGTGTAAGGATGGGTAAAATTCAGTCCATAACTATATGGTTTTCTTTGAAAAAGATATTTTTGGTCTCCAATTTACCAGAATAAATTATCAAGGCACGTAAAGTTTTTTGGCCACAGAGTTTTTACTGATTTTATAAGAATCTGTGTAAATAAAATGCCAAGTGCTTTGCACAGTAATTCATATTACTTTATGGTTTTCCTTCCTGTACTGAAGAAACAGTAGCAGCTTACATAAAGATCAAGTGGGAGTAATAAGAATGTTATTTTTAATAATGTATTTTTTAGTAGATTCTAGTGAAATACTTCAGCAATATTTGATTTTAAACAGTGTTTATGCATTAACAGATTTAAAATTATTCCTCTGAGACAACTGTGAGTGTGCATGCTTTTACTGAAAACTTTCCCCAAATCCTGTAGACAGCCGAACACACTGCAGGGAAAGCAGTAGTGTTAAGAAAACAGCACATGCAATATTTAAGTAATTAGCTGACACTCTGCTCTGGCAGTGATCAGCTCTAGACCACCGCAAAACAACCTTAGAATTTCAAAAGATCTTTTAAGTAACTGATACAGCTCTTAATAGGCTTAAGTATTTGTTCCTTTGCTCTGGCTGTATTTGAGCATCAACAGCTGATGCTCAAAGAAGAACCTTTACATAAAATAAACAAAAAATATTTTAACTAATTCTGCGAGCAACTTCTAAACGGTATCTCGATGTAACAATAATCTTTTACGGCTCTAGGGAAAGGGTGTAAAAAGCACAAAAGACACTTTCTCCCCCAACTTGCCCCTTGCCCATCTCCCGGACAACCTTTAGCTCGAGCGCCACCGGCTGCCGCGGCCGGGAACTGCAGGTCATTAACTATTCAGTCTCCTGCTGCAATGAGGACACTCATTAGCAAAATGAACAAAGGGACAATTTTCTGTAGCTACAGTCATCTGTTACACTTTGAGTGGCAGGTTTTGTAGCAATGTTCTCTCCACCATCTGCCCACAGCGGTAGCGTTTGGCTTGCCTAAACCGGGGAACTTTTAAGTTGCAAGAAAAAAGGGCTAGGGGTCGGAAGGCTATTATAACTTGGCTTATACAGGAGGCTTGACTATTTCTCACCTTTTCTGATGTATTGCCTTAATTCTAACAGTTTTATTACTTTAAGAGGAAAAAAAAAAGAAGCATCATATTTTAACCTAATAATTCTACTTTATATTTGCTAATGTTTTGTATTGTAGACTTGCAATAGCTTTTCTAATAATACTAGACAGATATGCGTACATAGTTTTGGAGCACAATCAACTAGATTCATTCACCTATACTCATAGCATTTTTGCCAAACAGGTAAAGGTGAGAGAATGTAGCTATTTACCATGCAACTGAGAAATATGCACTTCAGTTTTGGTGCACTGCAGTATTTAATGTACACTCAAAATAATAATTTGGCCTTTTGGATAACAGCTATGACTTTTTCACTCTTATTGCAAATAAATATAATGCAAATTACTGTTTTGCAATTACATTTTCCTATGACATGAAAGTAGAAAATATTTGAGCATATTCTAGTTAAATTATAAACTAAAGTTGTTACTGTTGTAGATATATTGGTGGTTTTCCTTGAAAACAATCCATTCTTGAAAATCTGTCATTCAAATGGTTATGTACCTCTCAGTCTCAAGCTCTACTTTAGGTATTTACAGGCCATGCTGTGTGCACACCAGAGGGTGCAATTGCCAAGGCTGTCATCAAAACCACTCATTTACAAACACAACAGTTCTGAGACAAGGGAAATGATAATTTAGATATTTATTTATATTTATTGTTATTATTCACAACATCTTACATTTGCATGTTTATAATTTTAAACCTTTTACGGTTTATATCCGTATATTTCAAAGAAATGCAGTTTAAGGTTTAGCATGGGAACCTCTAGTATGGCCACTGCTTGGACACAAGCCTTTACTTTACTGTCAGTTATTCTGTTATTAAACCTGTATTTTCAGCTCAGCTAACGGATATATGCTGTTAGGGCTTCCAAGATCTCTAAGGTTTGAGGAGACCAAGATGTCATCAGTCCTTTAACAATATGCTCTAATCAGCAATCATTCTCATAGTGGTTTCATCCTGTAGCCACTGTATTCTATTTTGTCACCTATGGAGGCCTTTTAAATGTAACAAAACATGTACACCTCCCAGAAAGGGACTAGTAAGTTGGTACTGGCTCAGATTTACCTTTTGATGGCATGTCAGAGCTGGATTAAAGACAGCATATCTTTGAAGGGAAAATAGGCATTTCATTGCAAATTCTTTGACAGAAGAAAACAGTGATTTTTTTCTTGTTTCTGTTTCGTATAAATGCGGAATTCTCAGAGAAGTCAGTGATGACAAAATTTTGCTGAATGGATTAGCTAATGATTGCACGGATCCTGAAGTAATCCTTGCAGTGCAGCATAAGGATGAAGGGTTGGCCAGCCAGTTTGAGACTAAATGTTTATTGCAAGCAGCTGTCCCTACTTTCCTGTTTTTCATCCATTCAGAAACTTGGCTGGGATGAAGATCAACTACGTAATTTTTGTAAACTGTTGTCAGAACACTACTTGTGACCTGGAGAGTGATTAAGCATTCTCTTAAGAGAGACATTCCAAATCCCAGGCAAATATCCTTTAGTCTTCTACTTGGCAAGGTAAGTCAGATTCTGTAATCAAGTAATTTCAAACTATATGATAGAGAGATTTAAGCTGAGTTTTTTCAACTTAGGGCACCTTCTCCAGCTCTTAAAAAAGTTTTGACTTTTTCTTGTTCCATAGCTATGCAGACTAGGAGTAGTACTAGTACTCAAAGGCTTCAGAGATCAAATACCTCTTTACACTTATCTGGAGCCTGTTCTAGTGCCCAAGCACCCCCTGGGTGAAGAATCTTTTCCTAATATCTAACCAAAACCGTCCTTGACACAGCTCCATGCCCTTCCCTGTCACTGTTCACCAGGGAGAAGAGATTAGTGCTTCCCCTCTGCTTGCCCTTGTGAGGAATCTGTAGATCACAAGGAGGTCTCCCCTCAGTTTCCCCTTCTCCAGGCTGCACAAGCCAAGTGACCTCAGCCGTTCCTCACACGGCTTCCACTCAAGGCCCTTCACCATCTTTGTTGCCCTCCTTTGGACATTCTCCAATAGCTTTATACCCTTCTTATATTGTGGTGCCCAAAACTGCACACAGGACTCGAGGTGAGGCCGCACCAGCACAGAATGGAGCAGGACAACCACCTCCCCAACCACCCATGCTGTGCTTGCCCCCAGGATATTCAGATTATTAACAATTCTACAATTGTGACTTAAGAGTAAAGTCATACAATTGCAGTCACTTCCTTTGCTTCCAATAAATTGATTATTTTGTCCTTAATGGTGCCATTTATAGTTCTTTCATTGATACATTGTCCATTTTATGGACAGGTCTTTAGTAAAAGTTGTTCTCTTCTTTGATTACGAGACTATGCTTTTCTGGCCACATAATACTTCTTTTCTTAGCAATTTCAGCTTCTTTGAGACTGCTTTTCATTATCCCAAAGCACACATGAAATTCTGAAAAAGTGCTACAGATTTCTTACATTTCAGTGAACTCCAGATGAGTACAGTTAATTTGGGTAGAAGGACATGTTTATGTTGCAGAAGGGATACAGAGGTGATAAATGGGCATATGAGACTGAACTATATCTCCCATTTGAAGACTACAGACTGAATAAGCAGGACAGTTCTCTGCCATTATAACTAGCTATTTATGTCTTCATTTGTGTGGGGGAAAAGATTCATGATTAAAAAGAGCTTCTAATGTCTATTAACAGTTGTACCCAGGTAGCTGTCATACTCCGTCAACTTCTATTGCATCAAAAAAAACAAATGAGGGAATCCATATTTAGTTTTTATATTCCAAATGAAGTTATATATATAATGAAGTTTATATTTCAAATGAAGTCATAGTATACTTGAAATGCTGATTTAAATGATTAACAACACAATTCTGGATAAAAAAAAAAGAAATATTTATTTTAGAATGCCCAGAAGGAGTGTTTCGCTATCTAATTGTCAAAGGGAATATAGATTATTCTTCAAAGAGTCTGTATAGTCTACAGAGCTCTTTTAAACTAACTCTGCTTAAAACATTAAAAGTAATTGCTAGAGGATTCTTCAATGCTCACAAAATTCCCTATTTTACACTTGGTTTTGGAGCAGAATTTCTTCCTTCAACTTATGGTGCTACAGATCATTATTCAGAAATGAAGAATAACAAAATTAAAAAATGAACATCTTTACTCTCTGTGAAGTTTAAAAAAATCTTGCAGTTTCTTTCTTACAGAAGCTACCCTTTTCTTCACTGCTAAAGCCTAGGTTTTGCTTTATAACCACCCACTTTCAGCTATGCAACATTCTTGAATGGCATATCATCTTCTGTCACTTGGTCAGTGTTTTCAACATTCTGATTTCCTTTCACATCGTTTTAAAATTCCTCAGCCTCACAGCTCCTCATATCTTTTCTGTGAACTTTTCTCCTTTGCTTCCCATTTCTCTATCCTATTCTCTGAAACATCCACATGATTAATGCTGATTTAAACCCATTCAGAAGTGCACCTGTTCTCCTGTCCCTGCACATGCCTAGGAGATCATTCATTCTGTAAAAACACATTCTTTTCTCCCTTCAGGCTTCTCTATGATTTTTTATACACTGTATTATACAGTAGATGGTGTTAATATACTGGACACACTTCCCACTATTTATCTCCCATTGACTGTGCTGGGTATAAACAGGAGAGTAATTTTAGCTAAATATTTTACCCACTGCCTATCCCAAATATCCACATAAGTAATTTTTTTAATTTATTTTTTTTTTATAATACTGACCTTATTTCATCAAGCACTAAAACCCTGCATGTTCTGTTCACATGTAGGGGAAGAAAGATGAAATTTAAATTCCAGACTTTCTAATGTGGATTATTTTTGCTGTTCTAGTTACATGCTGAAGCCAGTGAACACGGAGGTTTGTGGCACAGGCCCTAGAGGGCAGCAGGAAGCCACCTGGAGTGCCCATGATTGGTCACCATTTGCTGTTTGGTAGCCTAAGAGTTCAACTACCAAATTTATCACATTTTCTTTTTTTTTTTTTTTTTAACTGAATCAAACAGCATTTTATGTGATTACTGTGTTTCTGCCTCCTAACAGACCTAATCTCAGACTGTCAATCCAAGTAGGTTCCCTTCATTTTCTGTGAATTAAAGCATGCTCATCCTTTCAAGATTTGACTGTAATAACATGGAAAAGCAAGCACTGACTGCATATTTGGCTCTAATCCCACACTGCTTCAGTATTTTGTGGTCAATTTTCACCAGTCAAGAAATTAAAAACTCTGCAATTTTTGCATTCTTCCACTGTTATCTACTAAAACACCTCATTCATGTTGTATCAGCTAGGATGTTACTCACCTCAAACTGTACTCCAGTGTGATAAACTGCATAAGGAAGGAAAAAAACAATACTTGTAAAAAAAATTATAATTTTGTGTTGATTATTTTGTTTAAATGCCTAGTGCTCATGGAAAATTCAAATACCATCTTTTCCAGGTTTTGAAATGCAAAGCTATACTCTGTAATTAGTTTATGACACATTAATACTCAGACCAGTAGTCTACTACCGCATTAATAATTAAAACCCACCTCAATATTTGCCCTGAGAGCAGCTAGTGTATCACATAGCTGTTGTTGGTAGCTTTGTTGAATTTGGACAATTTCAAGAATCTTTCAGCAATTCAATTTGTAATAAGTTACTGAGAATGTTTGATACACAATAAAAGGACAGGAGCAACTACAAACCCAAGCCAAATAACTTTTATATATTTTTCTCCTTTTTTTTTAAATTTAATAAAATTAAATCCAAGCTTTTGGACTTAAAAAAAATAGAAAGGTCATGTTCCCTTCCCATCACTTTTTTTTTCTTTGATTGTTTAAATATTTTTCATTAATGTTCATATCAGAAGCTTGAATCTCAGGCTTTAAGTATATTTCTCCCTTGCAGTGAGGGCTCACTGTTTGCAAAATTATTGCCTAGGAGTGTTAATGCTGGCATGGGCTGTGATTTACTATCTAAAGGTCACTGACTATATGTTTTCAAATAAATACATGAGAAAAGAACTGTAAATAATTTATACACACAGGGAGTGCGCTAAGTTTCTTGCCTGTTAAAATATTATTGTAAAGCATTTTACCAGAAATAATCACACCACAATTTGTTTTCTTAGACATGGTTGTTAATATGCTGAGTACATTGTAATCCATGTTCTGTTCATTGCAAATTTGCAAAAGACACCTTAGACAGTCACTTTTAAATCTGTATTAGTACTTTCTTTTTACTTCCTTATTTCCAGTACTTCAGTGAATTACTTCCCATTAAGTAAAATATTGTATTAATCTACACAAAGAGGGTATGTGAATAAGAACTGACATCTAGTAGAGATTAACACATAGAGAGAAACATTAATTTTTTCATTAAGTAAAAACTCAATGTCTGTTAGTGGATCATTTATGAATTTACAAATATTTGAGGCCTGCTGTTCACTATTTTCTTCATATTGTGCTTTAACAACACACAAATCTTGCTAGAGGGAACCAACGAGCTAAAAATCAAAATCTTAGTATTATTTTTTAATATATATACAAAGTAAGGTAGTCAAAAGAAAAGTAAAGCTATTCTATTACTCTGTTCAAGATGCTGTTGGCTGGATTCAGTCACTCAAACACAATCATCTAATGCATTTCTATGCCCATGTTCAATTGACCATGGGTTTCTACACCTGTCAGAGCTCACAGACTCATATCCATGCTTTGGACACCTCAGGCTATCAGCAGGAATTTCATCTGCAGAGTAAAACACCCAAATTTAAGTGTCTACATAAGCACTAGGTAAGTTTCCAATACAGGCAACGAAGTAAATGGAACTTGACTCATTTGCTGATGAACACATGGTTTAGTGTCAAAAGAAATGAGGTATGAAAGACACTTCATGCAGGGCTGGCTGACACGACACGGGGCTGAAGGAAACCTGTCCCTTTCTGAACCCAGAGGCAGAGGCCAAGTAGCAAATCTTTAGACATCTCCACTGAATAGAAAGACAGATCTGTAGTGACTACATGGGAAGACACTCCCATGAGACACCCAGGTGTAGGTTTCTTAATCTGATGAGCACATCCTCAACCCAAAATAACAAATTTGATTTTAAATAAAGTCTTGGCAATATATAAGTATCAATGACATCTTTGTAATGCTTGTTGTAAGAACCACTCCATTGCATCACTCCCATGAATGATAAAAATTTAAAACTGACATTAAGAAAACTATAACCCATGAAATGGAAGACCTGAATATACAAAAGTGAGCACATATCTCACTAGTCCCAGGCAAGGAAAGCATAATGAGAACTGACCCACAATATAAATACACTTTGTATCCTGATGTACAAAGTGTTCTCTGTTAAACCAAAAACTCCTCTTCCAAATCTTTAGTATTGCACATTTGGAAGACATTTGGATTCACTATTTGTCAGGCAGAAAATATTTATGCAGGAAGGATATTTAGCTTTCTCAAAAAATAACTAACTTGGAAACACTCAAGTATCTGCCAGATGGTAACTAGTCAGATTCTGTGAAGAAGACCTACTCATATGTATCAATACATATATCAGAATGTAAGCCCAGTAAGGGGTCAAAGCTTGTTTATAAATTCTAATTCAACACTCTGCAGAGTATTTTTGTTGAAAAGAATAGAAATATCGGCATTTTAGCAAGACGTAACAGAGGAAGTGTTAAAGGAAATACGTTCTGCTTACCACCAGCTCAGATGAGCAGAATACTCTGAAGTCTTTCAGGCATTAGAAGTAGAATGAGATACTGCTTCTAAAAAATAGTATCAAAAGCATTTAATTTTAGTTCTTATCTCTGTACATGTCATCTGAGAACTAAAAAGAAAGGATTATTCTTTCTAGGAATTAACATTTTTGCATACATAATTGTTTTATAACCTGAAGCACCTTCCTTTGAAACTTCTTACACAGTAAAGGGACAGATAGAAACACCTCCTTTTGGAGGGACAGATCTCCCTCTGCAGGTTTCTAGAGGCACCCGTCTTTCACCACAAATTGCTAAGACACTTCTGTTGAGCAGACTGCACCCTCTCTGGCAAGTCTAAGCCTTAAATTTCAGTGACACACTGCTAAAGATACACATATAATTGTGCAAGAGTAGATAACGTGATTTGGATCTTCTTTCTAATTGCTTTTGTATGAGATTTGCAGAAGCACTGCACTACTTTATTTAATCTCCTGTGCTGGTTTTGGCCGAGGTAGAATTAATTGTCTTCATAGTGGCTAGTGCAGGGCTATGTTTTGGATTTGTGCTAAGCACAAGGTTGATAATATAGTGACGTTTTTCTCACTGCTGAACAGTGCTTACACAGAGCCAAGGCCCTTCCATGCTGGCAAGGAAGTTGGGGGTGCATGGGACGCTGAGAGGAGACAAAGCCAGGACAGGTGATTCCAACTGACCAAAGGGATATTCCATACCATATGACATCGTGCTTAGTATATAAAGTGGGAGGAAGAAGGAGGAGGAGGGGATATTAGGAGTGATGGCATTTGTGTTCCCAAGTAACCGTTACACGTGATGGGCCCCGCTCTCCTGGAGATGGCTGAACACCTGCCTGCCCATGGGAAGCAGTGAACTACTTCCTTGTTTTGCTTTGCTTGTGTGCACAGCTTTTGCTTTTCATATTAAACTGCCTTTATCTCAACCCATGAGTTTTCCAGTCTCTACCCTTCTGGTTATCTTCCCAATACCTCTGGTGGAGTAGTGAGTGAGCAGTTGCCTGGTACTTGGCTGCTGGCTGATGTGAAACCACATCATCTTCTTAGCCAAACAAACACACCAGGCAAATGTCAATGGAACTGACAGGCCCACATTTATTTTCAGACTATTATCCACTATTAGATAAGTTTAAACCTTCAGAATTTTCACGAATCTTTTTTTTGCCTTAAGTAGTGTTAATCCCTACGTAATTGTCTCTGATTCTGATAGCCAAGTAAGCCAGTCTCTAATTCAACTGTTAATATTGTGTATTATTCTATTTTGAAAACATTTATATAATGTAAAGAGGTATATGAAAACAGATGAAAAGCCAAAACAGATTCCTTAAGCATTACACAAAACAGAGATGCCAATGACAAAAGTACATTTTTTAGAGCATGAGAAGAACTCTGATACTGTCCCAATTTACCTTGATTAAAGCTTGCATAGCAATAGCTAGCTCCTTTAATTCTGGTATTTCTTTGGTACCTGTTTGTGTAGCACGATCTGTGCTGTAATATCCTATTTTTACACCATCTGAATTGCAAGGACTACAAAACCAGAAAGAATTGGAAAAACCACTTGCAGTGTTACAGTACTTGCACTAATAATTGTTTTTCTGTTAATAATGGGAATTCAGAGGCAAAGTGCCTCTATTTGTTTTATCATTTCACTTGTCTGCCTTTTTTAAGATAGCGGTTTTGCGTGGCCAGGTTTTGGTAGCGGTGGGGGGCTACAGGGGTGGCTTCTCTGAGACTGGGGCCAGAGGCGTCCCCCATGTCTGACAGAGGCAACGCCGGACGGCTCCAGGACGGACCTGCACCTGGCCACGGCCGAGCCAGTCAGAGATGGCAGCAGCGCCTCAGAGATAACATATTTAAGATGGAAAAAAAGTTATTGCGTGGATGTAATTGTGCTCAGAGAAAAATGAGAACATGTGAAAGGAACAACTCTGCAGACACCCAGGTCAGTGCAGAAGGAGGGCGAGGAGGCGCTCCAGGCTCCGGAGCTGAGGTTCCCCCGCAGCCCGCGGTGCAGCCCCTGGAGCGGCAGCTGTGCCCCCGCAGCCCGTGGAGCACCGCGGGGGAGCAGAGACCCCCCCCGCGGCCCAGCGAGGAGCCCACGCCGGAGCAGGCGGAAGCACGAAAGCAGGCTGTGACCAGAGTCAGAAAAAAGGCGGCTGAGTCCCGTTAACAGCGCCCCAGGTGTCACTCGAGAGCTCTGCGGCCGCAAACACGGGCCGGAGTTGGGCGGCGAGCCCCTCGGCCCGCACGGCCCGGCCGCGGGAGGGCAGGAAGTGACGCGCGGAGCGGAGAGAGGGGAGCGGCTCCGGGGCCCGGTGCCGCCG
>VZRE01015749.1:143630-154306 GCA_013396775.1 Cephalopterus ornatus | reverse complement strand
GTGCCGCCGCTCCACCTTGTCCCCGTCCTGCGGCCGGGGCACCGCCTCGCCCCGCCGGCCCTTCACGGCCCCTGGCGGCCCCTGGCAGCTCCCGCAGGCCCCGCCGCCCTTCCGCGGCCCCCTCGGCAGCTGCTGATGAGAGCCCGCCTCGGGAGCACCCCCGGTGTCTGGTTCACCCCTTCCCCAGGGGAGCAAATTCGTGCAGCCGGAGCACCCCGTCTGCCGACAGGCAGAAGGCTCTTCAAGGGTTTCTCCTGTTTGCGGCCCGTCAGCTGCTGCTCCAAAAATAATCTCACTCCCTTCTGAGTGTTTTTCTCATTTGACACGCGTTAATCTCATTCGGTAGCCTCTTCCCCACTTAAGCCAAGCTCCTCGCTGTTGGAGCATCTGGCCAGCTGAAGACTTCCTGTTTAAGCTAAAAGTGCTGCCGAGTTGTAAACATCAGTGGTTAGATACTGACTGGAGAGTATCTGATGAAAGTTCATGTGCTCCAGGTAAATTAGCTCAAGAAACATTTTCCCCGCATGATGGCATGTTTCAGACAACATTGCATATAATGGTGTCAATGCAATGCTTCCCACCACACACGGACCATCTTGAACTTCATCCACTTCTCCCTTCTCCAGTCTGTTCGAAAATAGAGGTGGATTTTTTAAGCTGCATAAGAACAAGAAGAAAACGTGGAGGAAATATGGAATAGTGACTTAAGGCGCTGGAGGTAGAAGAAGAAGAAAAAATCTCAGGCACTGTATGACTACAGGCTAAAATAAGGTGATGTAAAATATCACACAAACGCTATGAGTGGCCAGTTTCCTTTCATTCTGATAACAAACTTTGACATTTCTACTTTTCATGTGGTTAGGAGACAGTAGCGTGATGTCTAAAAGCTAGGCATAATTTTCTGATAATTCTCTCTTGATAGAAGCCAATCAGAGAATATGGGCAAGCTGAAAAAACTATACAGTTATTAATCTGAGTTTGAATACATTGTTTGATTTGTAGTGCTCTTTGACCTCAATAGCTATTAGCAGTTACATTAAAAATCCCTTAAACTTTGCTCAAACTAAGTTACACCTAGAGAGATGGCAAACATTTAATGTCAAATATCATATCGACACGGCACAACTCTCTCTATATAGAATCAAATAAGAACTTATAGATGCTGTAAGGATTTTTAAACAGGATGATTTCTTCTAATGGAGTTGAATTTTGCTAGGATTAACATCTCTGCCTGTTCAATGTGATACATCATTTTTATGTGTCATGAATCACCATGATTAGGTGGATTAAACCATTTCAAGTTGTATGAATCCACAGAATTGTCAGGCATTTACAAAAATGTGCCGTTATTTTCAAGAAAGAACATAATTGTATTAATTGCACCTTTTCTGCAAGCTCTGGGTATTATCTCATTTCATCTACAGAAGAAAGATGGAAAGTGATTACAAACTGCCAACATACCATTAAATGCTGGATTTGTTGTCTTCCTTGAGCTCAAGATGAAAAATGGATAAACCAGCTACCTCTATTATAATAGTAAAATGTCACTGATAAAAAATTAAGAAGTTACATATAGTACAGGAGATAAGTCATGAGTACCTTGACAGATGTTACTTACATGAATATAAAAGAGAGAGATTTCATTATTGAGTCAGATGTGCTGAGTAATAGTTTAAATTGATACTTGTAACTCAACTGTCTCAGGTTTTCTTTCAGTTAGAAACATAAGGGTAATTGAGTGAGTGGCAGAAATTGTTACTCAGCTTCAAAAGACAGTCCATAAAGCCTATCTTACTTTTAGGTCACCTTTCAGCACTAATAATGTAGGGAAGAGTGCATTTTGGTTGCGGAAAAAATCCAATTAGCTATTCAAAACAAATAAAAAATTTATTATGGCTGTAGCATGATAAGGCAAAAACTGCCAAAAATTACATCAAAAATTTTATGATATGTAAGAATCAGATTACAGCTTAAGAAAACTCATTTCTTTATCCTGTGATACATACAAAGGAGCAAGTTGTATCCATTAGGAGTTCTGATCAGAAGATTCACATTTATTTATGAACACTGAACAACTCAACACTTTGTTTATGATATATTTCATCCTATGTTAGGTTGTTTTTTTTTTTTTTTTATTACAGCCTGGTCTTAACTATTCTAACTGCTATCTTTATGTTAAGTAGTTCAGTGCTTCACACCCCATTTATCTACTGCACTCATAATAATCTTGTTTATTTAGAAATGTTTTTGCTGTGTAGCCTGGATAAGGACAGCTATTGATTCTTTTGAGATAATAATCAAAAGTTATTTGTTTACAGTCTTTGTTCACCAAACTCCCTGAAATGAATTTTATGATAGTTTTAGCCTGAAATGGTTTTTATGATCGTTAGGACCTGCTGGAAATGATACTTGTGCCCAATCTAAAGGAATAGTATTTATGGTATAATAAAATACTGCTTTTAACTTTGGAAAATGACTTTAGTTGTAATCTCTGAAAACGAGATCCTACTTGCCTCTGGTTTGTGTCCCATTTCTCCAGGAGCGTTGCTGTTTCACTGGCTGGGGCTTCTGCTTTCTGTGCAGGGAACTTCTGGCACCACAAGCAAGAGACTGGGCCTCTGCATCTGCTTGTCACCATGGCTTCCCACTCGCCTTGGGTGAGCCTTGGTTCACCTCTAAGGAACCAACTACAGTTGCACATAACATCTTTTTAAAACAAGATACTCTTTTCTTGCTTAACTGAACCACAGTGTTTGGGGTCCATTATGTTAGAATGGAACAACAAAGCTGAGACACACATTCAGTCTCCATTAACTGAAGTTATTGAGTTAATGTTGGTTCATTAATTTCTGACTGACACTCCAAGGTAAGCAGGTTCATGTGTTAACAGCTCTTGATATTTTTTTTTTCTTAGAACCCAAAATCTTAGTCCTGAGAAACAAATAATTTTCTGAGTTAGATTGGGTGGCAAGTATGGCAATTAAATCCATAGACTTTTCCAAATTTTCCTCATCATCTGAGCAATGTTTATTGACCTAAGAGAAACATAGTATATCTATTTTATTCTTGCTAGCTTTGTCAGAAAAAGATCTTTATGCATATAAATCCTTTTGCAAGTCTGATACAGCAACAGCAAACTTAATAAGAGAGAGTTGCTCTTTGTTGAAACTATTTACTGCAATTCCTTGGACAATTTGGAAAAAATAGGTGTAGCAGCATTTCCAGAAGAGAGCTGTATTTGCAGGGGGAGAGAATGACAGATTAAACCCCCCCAGGAAGTAGACATAAATGGAACGGAGAGGTGGGATGATTGCACATTAACATCAAAGTCTTTACCCAGCTATTGTCTTGTGTTATCATTAAATCATAATGTTCCTCACATTCTTAGGCCATCCTGATTTCACCATGCTGCTGCTAATATTCTGCTACCAGCATCCTTTCATAAAATTATTTGCAATGACGTCATATCTGAAAGCCAAGGCTGTGAGTCAAGACTAAATTTATTCATTGACAGTTTGTATCCATTTCTTTTTGGCCAACGTTACCTTTAACTTAGGAAGCTCTTCTTACTCCGTAGTATTTAATCTGTGATGTATTTATAGAGATCCTTTCTCAACCTTCATTGGATAATGCAAGCCAAGAACAGTTGTCTCCTCTTGTTAGACAGCCACCAGTGCCCTTTGCTCTCATTCCAGTCAAATTCCAGCTTTCTTAAGCAATGTTGACCAGAAATGTATAGAGTACTCCAAATTAAGTCTCACAAGTCCTTTCTACAAGAAATATTTATTTGTATTGGATACATTCTCATCTGCTGTGTTCTAGGATCCCATTTGTCCTTGTGAAAGCTACATCACATCAGATGTGTAACACCAGAAATATGTGTAATAACAGAAAACGGGTGAATGAGCACCCTCATTTCGCACTGTTGAATTTCATATAGTGACATAATCAATTCTGTCTCTAGTGTTCAGAAGTTTCCCATATGATGTCTTATCTTGTAATAATGCTGCTCAGCTCTGAATCTTTAGCGAAAGTCAGTAGCACACCAAGTGCTGGTATAATTAACCAAAATATTAAATATAAAATATTAACAAGATAAAGATCCATCCCAAGACAGATCTTTGAAGAACTCCACTAGCAAGTTTCTTTCAGTGTAACAATTCCTTTAAATTATCTTCACTTGCCTCTCCCCTAGTCAGACCCATCACCATCTTCTATTTCTTGTTCTAATCCCTATCTTCACTGGTTTGGTACCATGCAGTATCAGAAACTTTACTTAAATACAGCAAGATTAGATATACTGAATTTCCTATAGTGACTTTGCATCACATTCAGATAGACATGCACAAAACCTTGTGTGTTCAGGTCTGATATAGTAAACCTGACTGCATTTGGGATTTGTACTCTGAATTACTAATTAATTAATGCTTAATTTTCATGACATTGTGCTTACATATAAATCACAACTTGAAGAATGTTTATATTTTCATATATGGATAATGTAACACAACTAGTTATTATTTGTAACAATGTTAATTTTTCAATTACACTTGAATAAGTACTGAAACTCTCAAATTGCTAAAATCTTATTTTCAAATTTCTGTAGATACTCTTTTAAAGCTTTAGGAACACCACTTTATATTTCAGGCTAAATAAATTAAGATTCCATTCTGATTGGAGTTACCAGTGTAAGTCCACTAACTGGACAGCAGCTGCCCCTGATTTCTTCCAGTGAAAAATGTTTTGGATTCAAGCTCATTATTAGAAATGCTTTTTTAAAATTATCTCTTGTTATATTAGAACTCCAAAAATTCAGATCAGAAAAAAATAATTCTATATTGTACATTTAGGTATGTCAGGGAAGGTTTAATTATTTACACAGCTTAGGACATCAGTGAGGATGAATTGATGTCATCCCTCCTCTCTAATGGCTCTACCTGCGTTATTTCTCATGTTGAGACAGTGGAGTTAAATAGCTGTGATCTGACCATGCCGTAACAGAGAGCTCTGTGCCACACATATGGAAACAGAGCAGGTTTTTAATTGTGATGATGTAAGCCCTCTCCCTACATTTCATCAGGGATTTGACATGACTTGCTGAGCTGGTTATGTAGCACATAACCACAGCCCTTTCCCACAGGAAGGACTTGGCAGTGGAACAACAAAGCTGGTTAATGTAATTACGTGCTATTCTGTGACTCTCAAAGCATAAATGATGACATGTGGTTTTCTGTAACACTGGCCTCTCTCGGTAAAGAAGTGATGATTCCTCCTTTTGCTGCTTAGCAGTGGCAGAAAGGCAGGGAAAGGTGTGCATTGCAAGGTTGTGGAGGATGGAGGGCATATCACTTCTCACAGAATCAGTCTGTTTCCTAAGTCTTTTGGTTGTGAGGCCACTGAAGTGGAAGTGCCGGCTGCTTGCTACCTCACCGGAGTCTTTTTTGCACTTCAAGACTAGGCAGTGTTGCACCTTCTTTTCTACCACAGTTATTTTATGCTTACAGTTTTTATCAAGATTAATCTATTAATAATATTTCCTGTAATTGTGAGTGTCGATTTCCTGCTTCTGGTGTTTCTGTATTACCTACTTCCCCTACCTCCTTCACAGTCTGTTCTTGTCAGAACTCTGTTCTGCTCTTGGTATTAGCCAAAATATCTACTTTCCTCAACCCTAAAGTTGCCATTAACCAACATGAAAGGGAGAGAAGGTGACTAATTTCCTGTAACTGATAAAAAAATGTAGACATCATGAACACTTTTATATCTTGTAAGATTTATTAAAATAGATAAGATAACCTTTCTAAACATCATACACACTATAAAGCTTGTTTACATTACTTTATTACCACCAGTTTTTTCAGAAGCAGCAGCTTTGCAGATCCCCTTTTGTTTTTTCCTGGTAGCATCTTAGGGCTCTGTGCACAGTGACCACCACAAATGCTGTCTACACTTCTTAGTAGAAATGAGAGACTTGACCTGCGTCATCACTCGCATTTAGAGACTCACTTATCAAGTGGGATACCACCTGAGCCCTTGAGATGTGAGCAAATGTCTATATTTATCACCAACAGCCCTTTTTCCACAAACTCTTGCCACATGATGTCATAGCATCGGTTACATCTCTAATGACTTGTGCACACATACAGTGAATAAAATTTTAATATAGCAGAAGCTGAACAACAAATTGTGAGGCAGAACTCTCTGAGACAGCCCTTGTTTTATTCAGCATATTCACACCTCAGTGTAAGTGTGGATACACTTTCCCTCCTTTTTATATTAGTGGCATATTTAGGGTGAAACAAAGGAGGTAGTCTAATTAATACCAACATTTAACCCTTCACAAATCAGCTGGCATCAGGAGAAAAAAAAAGAGACTAGGAGTGGGAAGGAGCAGAATTTGTTCTTTTGGCAGTGCTGTTGGCTTGTGGCAGCTTTACAGATTCACTAAGTATGCTCTGAATAAGTTCCCTTGGTAATTTTATGAAAGGAATTATATGATCACCTGCAGGCAACAGAGGATAAAATTGATGTTTTATCAGTAAGTTCTTTCTAGTTCCAGTGTATATGCATTTATTCCCTGTATTGGAAGATCCTTGATATATTTTTCTATTTTCTAGTAATTTCCAAATTTTGTCCTTGGTATATACCACTTCGGATTATTAGTATAAATTCCACATATCATTTTCCAGTTACAGACAAAAAGATATTAATTCATTAAATACCTCAGCCAGAAATATCTTTGGCTGAAGGGCTGTTATGCCAGCCCAAAAAAAAAAAAAAGGCAGTGGAAGCGCTTATTCAGTGTCATTCGATACATCATTTAAGCTAACTTCTTCTCCCTTCTTCACTAACAAATGTTCCTGGTGATGTAATTAATTTGTTTCATCTATGTCAATCATGTATCTACTACATATTAAAGTTAAAAGTAGTTCCACTCTCATACATCTTGTTTTACGTCAGTGAATACCAGTGTTGTTCCACAGCTGTTTTTTTGATTGCGGTTTGCCTTCTAAACAATCTAAACAATTCCTGGAATGTGCAGGGTAACCAGTGATAACAGTCATGTCAAGAGAAACTTTAACCATGGGAAATGTTTATGCTTTATTACTACAGCGATTATTTTGAGGGCTGTTCTGTCATAGCAAAGGACTGTACATTACCCTTAATGAGTAAACCAGAAGCTCAGGAATATTACTCTGTGGAAGTTAGTGAAAGGCATCTCCATACTGTGTTCTCCCTGCTTTGAACACCCCTCTAGTACATGTGAGGCCACAACATGCAGGCAAAAGTGACAGAAGCTGGAAATATGGGAGTATTCTGGAAGCAATCAATGTGCGTGTTGTGTTTTAGCCAGGCCACAATAAAGCAAAATTTAGTTTCTCCCTGGAATTAACAGCAGTTCTGTATGCAGCTCAGAGAAATGTTAGACTTATATTTAGGTAGTGAAAGGCGCTAAAGGAAGAACCTTTTATAGATATCATTGCATTAAAGACATTCAAATATGTCCTTGAAATTTCTACTTCACCTGAATTGTACTTGATCATTCCAGGTCCTGCACCTGGTGGTGGTGGATGCTCCCATACATGGAACTGTTCAAGGCCAGGTGGGATGGAGATTTGAGCAACCTGGTCTAGTGGAAGGTGACCCTGCCCATTGCAGGGGAGTTGGAACTAGAGGATTTTTAAGATCCCTTCCAACCCAGGCCATTCTGTGATTACTCTCTGGAGCAATCAATGGCTTAGGATGTTAAAACCAGATGTCAGATAGCCAAGAAAATGACCTTTTAGGAAGTGCTGATTCCTGGTAACTCCTAGTATGAGAGTTGAAAGCTAGCCATAAGGTGCTTGTGTGGCAGCAGTTCAATGGGATTTTTGTCCTTGGTTATCCAGAGAGACTGGATTCCCCTCAGGCCAAGTATGTGTGACTAACTCTGGGTGCTCTGGTATGAAAAATGCTGGTTGCATTACACTGTCAGTGTTTAATAACAACACAGGTAAAACACATCAAGGTGAGCTTCTCTTTCCATTTACTTCACATGGTAGTTAATGAATATATCAAAAGTAGTATACTATTAACACCAAGACAGTAGTTGAAGTGTTTGTTTTGTCTCTCAGTTACCTAGTGACAGATTTTGATTGTATTTTAATCTTATTAGAGAGCTTATTATGTGCATTTTAACTGAAAATATAGGAAAGACATTATATCTGTTTATAAATGAAAAGAGAAAAAAAGAGCAATCTATTTGCTACCATTATGAAAAACTGCTGGCATGTTTAGCATGTATTTCAGGATATTCCTTGGATTTTTGTTCAGAGATAAACAAGGTTTTTTGTCCAGAATACGCTACAGTAGAGCATCAGAATACTAACACGATGGTAATTTGGGCATACAAAAATCTGTTTCTTTCCTCAAAGGAAGCACCACAAGCGTTTTAACTCATTGTAATGAACAATCAGAATTAAACAGCTGCCCATCTGTTAATGTACCACTGTCCCAAATAACGTATGGTTTTGGAGAGGCAGAACAGTCATTAGTGGGAGTTTCTGTAATATCCTAGAAGAAAGAAAATTGCATTACTGAGTATTCAAAATGCAGCACTCAGTCCTGACAGAAGTGCTCTTATTCTGCTGCATCCATTTACTGTTCTCTAATGGAAAGAGCTGCCTCTCTCTCTTCCCCTCTCTCTGTTACAAGACTAATGAAGACTTTAAGCCACCATCCTGTATTCAGCTCTGGCATTTACTAGCAGACAGCACAATTCACTAAGCAAAACTATAGGTACTTTTTTCGAACTAAAAGAAAATAAAAGCATCAGAAGAACTGGTGGGCACTAGTAATTTACATCTTTATAAGCGACCAAACCCACAATGAAGAGCTACTGTTAAAACCCCTGAGAAGAGGTAATTTCCAGTTGTTTTACATTAAATCTTGTATTAAGGTACTAGAACACACTAACTTGGGAATAGATATTTTCGACTAAGAAGTAAAACTAGATAGGAATCTTTCCTTTGCTCCAAGCCCTCATTTCAAGGAGGCAAGATTTCAGTTTACCATTATTCGATCAATATATTTTCTTCTCTAAGTAATGATTAGTCCAGAAATAAAGACTCACCAACTGGGCTCACAAGCTATATTTAAAACAAAGTTCTGAACATTCTGAAATACAAGAGTCATTCTGTAATTTCAGAGCAGTTGTAATATCTTATCCCCTTGTAACAGGCTGCCAGAAATGCTCCTGGGATAAGGCCCATCACCGTTTGTTCTAAAGATATCAACTTTCTGGCTGGCTGTGGCAGGTAAGTCAGGACATTTGGGCTTTGACTCAAATCTGATACACCTCTTACATTTCATCTTCGAAAGCAAAAAATTTTGATGTATATTAAGCCGGTACATTTTTATTTAAAGGTTCACAGTAATGCATGGAATTAACTGCTGTGTTTTATCCAGAATAAAAAAGTAAGATGGATGTGAAAACTGTTCCCATAAATAGCCACATTTTTTTGCATGAAGGATTTCAAGCATTTTTTCTTCAACATGCAAGTTAGCTGAGAGGCTCAGAATATGTTTTCTGTGTAAAGAGAATGAAATTCCAGATTGTATTGCTGGTTGCTCTGGAATCAACTGCAGAGACTGAAGACAGGAAATAGATCCCTGAAAATGATCCAAAACACAACCAAGGCTCCAAAGAAACAATTATTTTTAACATTTCAGTCTGTTGCAAGTGATCCTCATAGTTCTGTATTTTTAATTATATATATATGTATATTATAGATATAATTAAATAGATATGGTATATATTTAATTAAATATATAATTTAATAATGTAAGTGGAATGAGAAAAATGTTTCAGAATATACAAATAGGGGTTTTCTGGTTGTTTGGTTTTTTTAAGTTCTACAATCTACGATTGGATTACTAACACTTTTCTGAAGATATTTGAGACTGTGGGATGGAATCCAGAATTTTTTTTTTAATATCACTTTGAAATTATATATGTCAGTACCTTCTTTTTCTCTTTTGTACGGGGACCAGCGGCTGCACGGCGAGCTCCGCGAGCAGACCGTGCACGACATCGCCGACCACCCGGACCACTTCAACCCTATCATCGAGGGCGACGTGGGAGAGTTTCTCATCGCCGCCGCCCAGGACGGGGCTTGGGCCGGCTACCCGGAGCTGCTGGCCATGGGGCAGATGCTGAACGTGAACATCCACCTCACCACGGGCGATATGTCACTACCTTCTTTTTCATTAGGAATGAATGTCTGTGTTAACATTTGATCATGGTGTAAAACTGGCGTTTCTCGATCAGCTTGTCAGAACGTAATCAAATCCAGTGTGCACGGATCACGTCATCCTCCATGGACAAAGGCTTAGGTATGGCTTTATTTATACCACAGCAGAGGCTAAAAGACATGGCTTAATTTTAGGACACTACACGCACTAATAAACCAAATATCAACGACCTCGGTGAGACACGTATTTTAAATCGGGTCTCTCCTATCACTACGCCGTGGTTTATCTCACACTTTTTATACGCGCGCACCGCATCTTCCAGAGCAGGGCTGCCGGCGGACAGGCAGCAGCGTGTGCCGGCGGCTGTCGGAACACTAAAGCCCGGCCGCGCCGATCCCCATCCCGGTCCAGCCGCGCCGACCCCCATCCCGGCCCGGCCCCGC
>VZRE01015749.1:90023-142382 GCA_013396775.1 Cephalopterus ornatus | reverse complement strand
GGACCACTTCAACCCTATCATCGAGGGCGACGTGGGAGAGTTTCTCATCGCCGCCGCCCAGGACGGGGCTTGGGCCGGCTACCCGGAGCTGCTGGCCATGGGGCAGATGCTGAACGTGAACATCCACCTCACCACGGGCGGCCGGCCCGAGAGCCCCACCGTTTCCACCATGGTTCACTACCTGGGGCCCGAGGACCCGACACGGCCCAGCATCTGGCTGAGCTGGCTTAGCAATGGGCACTACGATGCTGTGCTGGACCGCATGTGCCCCAACCCAGAGTACGAGGCGTGGTGCAGACAGACTCAGGTACAGCGCAGGCGGGATGAAGAGCTGGCCAAGTCCATGGCAGTGTCCTTGTCCAAGATGTACATTGAGCAGAATGCCTGCTCATGAGACCACCTGGGCTACAGGCTGGGAGCTTTGCTGCAGGGACTGAGACAGACAGAAGGTGTGCTGGCTGTGATGGTGATGCCTTAATCCTTTATGAAGCAGCAGCACCCCAGACTGGGAAGGACTGTAGATTGTGGGGGATAAATACAAATGTATTTGTAATATTCTGTTGTAAAAACTTAGCCTCGGATTATTTGCAAGCAGATTTCTCTGTGTATGTTTGTGTCTCCCCTCCCCACTATCTATTTTCTATAAGAATGTATTTTTTGCACACTATTTTTAAACTGTTACCTCCATCTTCTACATCTTACATTAGTATCTGGCTTTCAGCTGTACAGCCAAAAACATTTGTAAACAGTTTTTGTAAATAAGGCTTATGATGTAACAGCTATTTTTGCTGTGTTTTTTACCCATAAACCTTATATTTTTACCAGATGAAGTTGATGTAAAACTGACCCCCCTAATTGATGAAAATGTTGTGGATATTTTCTTGCAAAATTAAAACAATGGCTTTTGTAAAAGTGCAGCAAAGTAAGAACAGACTGCTTTTAGGAAGAGTTGCTTTCTCTGCCTGGAGCACAGAACAGGTCCCTTGAGCCAGTTGGAATGCAGCTACACGTGAACAGTACAGGGAGCAATTGACTCTTCTGTATTTAATTACTGTTTTGAGTAAACTGGCCTGTTGTTGCCTGGTTGGCTCACCCTCTGCTCCATTTATGTTATTTATCTTTAATAACAGAACATTAACTTGCAATAGAATGTTGTGACTAGATAATAGTCTACTGCTTTGGCAGTAATTGCCTTGGCTGCACCTCAGTGTTTTGTGTTCTTGTTTCGGGGGTTATGGTGTCTTTTGTATAAGCCCTGCTTCTTTTTTGGCACTGGTATTGCTCCAACAAATCATTATCTGATCACAACATTTTATTCACTTGATGTTATTTTCTAATCAAGAAATTGGGAATGGTATTCTACAGTATGGTTACAAAGGAAAAAGTATTTAAATTGAGGTTTGTATGGTTTGCTGGGTCAAACAATTAAATGTTTCCAATCTAAATTCTGTCTCTTTCTGATTAACTTGTTAGGTATATTTATTAAGTAATGCAGTTTGTACTTTTTTATTTTGTAATATATTGTGATTTTGGAATTTATACTGTATTTGTATAATAGGAATATTCACAGCTAAAATGGAATGAATAAAGAATATAATTTTACTTGTGCTCTTTTTCTTTTTTGCTCTCTGCATTGCTGGTGTGATGAAGAATTGTGGATGGGTTCACAGGACCCTTTGGTTTCTCTGCCTTAGTTTCCTCTATTAAAAGGTGGGAAGAACGGGCATAGTACTTTACAAATGTGAACCACTGGTAACTCTGGTGTCAGTCAATATGTGAAAGAAGCGCAAGCATTTGTAGGCAATTGAATATCTGTAATTATTTTGTTATTGCAAGAGATCTTAGTTTATCTGTTTGCCAACGAGAAACACTTTTGTATCTTAATATGCCTCAGAAGAGTTCTCAAGCATAGTGCCTGAGCTGGTAATAGCAGTGGTTGTAGGAGCTAGACCGTGCACACTTGGGCTTGGACATTGGTGCTTGGGAATCTCAGTTCTGCACTGGTCCCAAACTTGCTTGAGATTTGTCTTGTCACCAGTCATACCTTGGCACCCTCTTGTTACTCAAATAGGGGTGACATCACAAGGAAATCCAGCTTTTTACTCCCCTTACAAGATGGAAATGTCTTGAAAGTTGCTAAGCAGTACTCTGTGTGTGTGCACATGCATGTGCTTACGAATCAATCCCCGATCTTAAAATACTAGAGGGGCACCATCCTTAAACAACAGGAGGGTATTGGGTGGCTCTAAGCATGAAAATATTAATACAGCATTACTAAATATCAGTAATGTGTTTGACTGATTAAAAACTTTATATCCAGACTGCGTAGGATTTGGTTGGATAAGATTAATTCATTCAAAGTTGTGAGTATCCCAAACTTTTTAAAAAACTTTTATGTAGTTTAAAATTACCAGCTGTATCATAAATTGTTTTGCGGCACAAACCTTAGAAATAGTAAGCAAAGCAAAGAAGGATTGATACTGCACGTGTTCCTGTGTGTGATAAAATTGATACTAAAATATCACAAACAAAGAAGTAGCGTTCAAAACAAACAGTGCAGGACCCTGGGATGAGTTCCCACAGGGTTCCTTAGCAATTTTGATGCTTCTGGATGAGTGACAGGGGCATGCAGATAACTTTAAGGAATTTGAAAAAACTGGGTTGCTTGTTGAACTAGTTTGCAAAGAAATGAGGGTGTATTGCTGAAGCATGTACTAAGGCACTTGTTTTTGCAGCTTGTATTACATACTGTGTCTAAAAGGAAATTACAAAAATGGCATTTTAGATGTTTCAGGCACATGGAAAGTTAAATTTTTTTTTATAGCTGTGGTGTTTAAAGTTCAGCTGAGGCACTGAGTTCAGATGCAAGCTAATGGTGTCTTGCTTGAACAGGAGTAAAGGCGGTTTCATGGAGCAGTTTTATAGAAGCAGTGATTCTAGTATGGGCAAAACTTTACAAAACTGCTTGTAACACGATTGCTTGCCACCAGCAAAAGCAGAGGTAGAGGCAAGTTTTCCCTTACTGTCCTCTGTTCAACAATTCCAGTAACAAGGGAAGGACAAATATTGTCCTTGCTTATAATTTCAGTGCCCTATTATTTTAACCTTGGCTAATCACTTGCATAACCCAGCTAATCCTTAGACCCGTCTGGGGACTTTGGTCAACAGACTCTTTATTATTGACAGAAAGTGAGAAGAAGAGCTGGATTTTCAATATGCACTTGTGTGGTTCTACAAGTCAGGTAGAAAATGCTTTCATTCTGAACTGTGGAAATGGGAACTTGAGTCTGGGGGAGCATAAGCTTCACAATGCCATCTTTGCTTGTATTTTATAACACAATTGTGTATTAGTTGACATGTTGGATGCTTCATTTGAGGAGTTTCTTAGGTTGCCAAGACTGTGACGCTCTATCACTAAATGTACAATGAATATGTTAGAATTTTCATGTGTGTTGAACAGACTCTGTTACATAAAGCAAGGTTTGCAAGAGCTGAATTGGTTTACAATGAATGCATCCCAAAATAAGGACGGTGGGCAAGTGGAGAAGGGAAGATCTCTGTAAGTATTGTTGTTTTCCATTTCAGTCAGTGGTTTGTTCTTCATAAGGTTCAGTGGAGGACACTTTGTGCTTAGTAACTTTCTTAGGACACATAAAAGTTGTCTAATGCCAGCTACTGGTTTTTCTCTGGCATGTTGTATTTGACTGGTACATTACGTGTGTGCAAGATAAATCTGTTACATTAATGTCACTTACAAATACAGGTGTATTTCAGTACTCCTTGTACATATACAAAACCATCGGAATCCAAATATTTCTTCTGTCTGCTTTTGCTTTTATTTTGTCAGAATTAGTTGATAGGATTTTTGAGATTCTAATTTTGGTTTAGTGTTTGTCACTGTGCACATGCACGGCTTCTGAACCCGAGCAGAAAATTATGACAGACATCTCACAACAGAGACAACCTGGCATTAACTGGTTTTTGCTTATATTTTGCCTACACTCTTTCAAACTTATTTAACAGTTTATTAATATACATTGATAAGTGTTCCTAGGATGTTGGTGCAAAATGGTGTGAAATGAAAAAAATTCCTCAGCTTCAGTGTTAAAAGATTGCCCCATTTCCGAGTGGCATCGTCGTGTGAAAGAGTGAAGCGTACAGTGAGATTGTGAGTAACTGTTTGAAGGCATCACTCTGCCAAATGCAATTCTGTAGTCATCAGAACTTTTTAAAAGAAGTATAAAACTTCAAATTTTGAACTTTTTACTAATAAACGCTTTGATTTATAGTATATATGTGTGTGTTTTAGTTGGAAAAAAAAAGTGGCTTTCGTATTTCCTGTTCAGTTTTAATTTGTAATCTTTTTTACAAGCAATTTTATAGTATGAATGGATAAAAAGACACAGCAATGCAGTAATATATTGTACTTCAACCTTTTTTTTCTGGAGTTAGTATTTAAAATTTGTTTATACAAGGAAACCTGTACATGGTATTCAGACTGCAAATCGAAGGAACTACACCACTGTCAAGTTCCAGGTTTCTGTTGCATGAGTGGTTATTATTCCATGTCCTCATACGTTTGTCCTCATTACTAAGATCAGGCCTCTCTGGAGAAAAGGTGAGTGTGCAGTTGTAGTAGCATGATGCACGTACACACATAGAACTCTTCTTTCTTGCGTGATCTTAAATATTGGCATTTCCTGCATTTTTAGTGTGTATTTTTAAACCATGATGGTTTTAATCCTTGTTTTATTTCATAGAGTTTTTACTGGAAATTGCAGAAAACAAACTGTTGTCTCCTTCCTGCGGGGCATGATTAATAGTGTTTGAACCTTCAGCAGTGTAGCACAGTTAAGATGTGTAGAGAGTGGGATCTGCAGTGAAGAAGACTATTGTGGGAGGCAAGCTGGAAGTGAGATTTGGTTGTGAAGGGGCCCAGGTTGCCTTCTATCCTTTCATGTCTCTTGTTCACCCACATCCCAAGCGCAGGGAGATCCCAACTCGCTGTGATGGGTAGTGGGCTTGTGCCATTGTTCTGGTGACAGGGAGCTTCAGCTCACTGTTGCTGCTTACTGGTATTTAGTTACGAAGTTCTCATCCTGTCAAGCTTTTGGGGGCTGCAAGTGAAAGAAGGGATGCAACACTGTCTCAGAAGAAAATGAAAAGGATTTCACGTGGCATTTTTCTTGCCTGTGAACTTCTATAGCTGAATTTCAAAGAGTTAAAGTGTGGTTGAATATCAAAATGGTTTGCAAAGATCAAGACAATTTTAAAAATCATGTAAAGCACATTAGAAGCTTTTTGAGACTCTAATAATGCTGAAATACTCCTTTTTTTCCCCCTAGTTGATCTATAATGACATTAGCTAAACCATATTATTTTCACAGGTACAAGAATCCTGCATTTTTTCTGCACAAAACTTCTATTTTTGCTGACCACAAAACTTATTTTTTCAACTATTTAATTAACAAACATTTCTGAAGAAAATAATGGTTTCAGATCTCTGGGTGGGATTTGGAATTTAGTAAGCTCTGTCAATTTAACCCAATATTAATAAGTGTAATACTTCTTCGCAGTGCTGATGCTGTACTCAAGATTAGATGTCTGCTTTTAGAAATAACATGATCTTTGGAACTCCAGCTGAGCTTCTTTTGATATTTTTTCAGAGAGAGTCTGTGGTCAAAATGTACTCCTTTTGTAAATAAATAATACAGTATGTTTTGTATCTAAATTGTCTGTCTTCCATGGGACTTAAAGACTGAGATTTGACTAAGCAATTAGACAGTTAACTAACGTGTTTATATGAATTGTTTGCTTTCCTACCAAACTTCAGCTCCACTGGATTAAGTTACTCACAGGGACTGGCCTTGCCTTTTGTGGCTTAAGGTAGGAGCAATGGCAAAATTATTGCATTTATTATTTCTTAAAGGTATAATGTTATCTCACAACAAGTTACATTGCTGCTAAGCTGAGGATGGAGGCATAAGAGACTGATACTGGCAGATTAAAAAAACGAAAATGTTCTGCTATTAGGAGCCAGGAAGTAATTGCTTTTTTTCGTTTGTCTCACACCATATATAGTATCTAATGAAAGAGAATTGTGGCTTTAGGTAAAGCATGTTTGTGCACATGGACAGCATCCTTCCTGAACTGGTAAGTTGTATACATGTAGAATAAGATCTTTTGCTTCAGATTTATACCAATAAAAGTGGTGGATAAGAAGCTGGATAAATTACTGCAGGTATCTGAAAGCTTCATCTCCATTTTATTTTGTTAGATTTTTTTTGTTGGTTTTTTTGTTTGCTTTGTTGTTTTTTAAATGTTTTGTTTGTTTGCTTCCTTGTTTATGGATGTTTTGTCAATTAGGTAGCTGTCCTTTTGGATATACTCACAATGATTTATGTAAAGCATTCACATAAATGTGATTCCTAGTAGATTTCCATTTGCAGCTGGTCATTTACAGCAGTTTCCTTGAAGGAGCTCTGTAACATCTGAAATTGCTCAAAATTATACCAAAAAGTAAAAAAAATTCAGGTACTTGACAGCATTTGTGTAGTGAATTTCCTTTCCTTGTGTAGCTCTGGCCAGAGACAAACATGTTGCAAAATGGACAAATAGGACAATACCGGGCTCTGTTAGGTAAAATAAAGAATCTTTTGCAGAGAAATAGTTATTGTGAGAAGTTTCACCAAATGTGGTATTGCAAAGGGGCTGATGGGATACCTTAGTACCTGTGCTCTTCAGAACACTTTATTATCACACTGAAATTGTGACAATTTCGAACAAACAAAACCTGAAAAAACACATAAACAAACAAACAAATAACACACAGAACCGGACAAAAATGGCAAACGAAATTCTGAAAGAATGTAATCTTTTACAACCAAAAAAACCAAGAGAAACTTTCTGGATAGGCTGTATGTGTGAGGAACTGTGGCATTCACCATCGCAGAATCAGGTTATATAACACGAACCTTGGCAGTGGCCTCAGCTCTAACATCTACAGGAAATCGTTCTGCCAACTAGGCTTCTTCCCTGTGAGACCAAATAGGTAATAGTAGATGCTCTACTTCAGTCGAGGGATTGAGTTAATCTCTGCTAAGACTTTTGGTGCTTCCTCAAGCCTTTGAGCTTTATCTCAGCGCTCTCTGGATTAAGCTGTAGCCAGCCAGCAGCTGTATCAAATCTCTTTCGGTCACTTTATATTGATAGGGGAGGTAGACAAGAAGCAGGTACTGTCTCTGTGTAGGGAAACCTGTGCTCCAGCGTATCCCATTGGTGCCTTGTGTCACTCCTGTCTAGTGTGAAGTGTGAGGAAAAAGAAATTGTACACCACTGAAACATGTCATCAGTTCTATTTCTCTGCTCACTTGAAATCTCTCATATGAAAATCTTCAAATCTGTGCCAAGTCAGTTATTCTTACTTTCTAATTTTTTTTCTTTTCTATGAACTAAAGTGTATCATAAGGAGTTTATAGCTAGTCATGAAGGCATTTTAGGGATCTAAAAATGCTACAGGTATTTGATCACATGGAGATCTTCAGTGAGATGCAGCATGTTTTCTACCAAATTCAACTCTGAATTCAGATTTATCTGCTGCTCAAATATTTATTTCAGTCTGTTTACTACCACCATTATGTATTTAATCAAAATCATAAACTTTGAGTGTTTATTCCCATAGCATAAGGAGGAAACACTGGGAATTGTTCCCATTGATAGTGAATACTATCAGAGCTAGAAAGGAGAGAAGAGTAGGACCTTATGCTAGGGAATGTTCCGTGACTTCTTAAAACCAAGGGAAAAACCCCCTGAAATTTGGTCTTGACATGAACGTTTTAACTTCAGTCTTCTTCTTTTTTTTTTTTTTTTTTTTTAAGTAAAGTGAAGCTATGATATGAGGCCAGATCCTGTACATGGATCTTTTTACATGCACATATCTGTGGGGATTGTGGATTAGGAAAAAAACCCAAAACCATAAAATAAATAGACAGCAGTGTTTGTATACACACCAGAAAGGTTAGAAATGGATTTGTATTCTCTCACTATTAAAAGGGCTAACACTTCGTAAGAATCATTTCAGACTAAAAGCCTTTTTTAGAGAGCCTTATTCTTGTTAAATATTTCTCATATTGAGTTCATGCTTATGCATTTGCTAAACGTGCTGAAGAGAGGGCCAACAAAAATGTGCCAACAAAAGTGGAAGTGATGTGTCTGTCTCTGAGATGCATCTTATGAGGCCTGACCTGTGGGCTTAGCATCTCACTTACTACTTTGCCTTTGTTCCCTTGGCATAAAAGGTGCTTTTAGTATGTGTTTGCAAAAGATTACTTTTTCCCAGCCAGAGATTAAATATGAACAGAGATGTTGCTTCTTGGGAGTCAAGTCCAAAATAGAAATTAGAAATTTTCATTTGGTAAAATATGATTTATGTGTTGTTTTCAATTTCACAAACTTTATGGTGTAATTCAAGCACACAGCTGTGAAAAGTAAGTTTGTAAGCGAGTATTAATTTTGCCATTATAGGCTTTTTAAGTAAGTGTTTATGGCTGTGTCAAGTTTGATAAATAGTAGGGCAATTCTGAATGAGAAATATGTGAATAGGATGTAATAAAAATATGACATTTCTTGTTCTTATGTACTTTATTGTAAATTTCCAGATGTAATTTCTTCAGGGAAAAAAATAATTGAGAATGGAGCTTATTTGAGCTCTTCGCTGCTACACTGCTGGGCGAGCTCATCCCAGCAAAACCCTGAACCTTTGTCACCTTCCTGAAAGATCAGCCTTTGCCTCTAGTTATTGCAGATGGGAAAGTAAATGCACAGTCTATTTACACAGATTTCTTGAAAGAAAATCTTTGAAGGGGAGGATATAATAGCTACAGCTCAGTGCAAGGTCAGCATCATCACCTGTGCAATGTTTGAAATGCCATTTCTGACTTGTCTTCCTTCTATGCCTCCCAGTGAGATGAAGACAGAAAATCACTCTGTTAGTCTTTTGGGGTATGTTGGCACTGCAGAACGTGGTGTTGTGCAGAGACACTGTTGAGCTCAGAAGGGGCAGCAGCATCACAGTGATGGCAGCGTGGTGCATGGTAAGTAGAAGGGAAAAGCAGGTCTCTGAAGAAGGTGAGTAGAATTCTGAGTCACAGAGTTATTCTGCTGCCTCCCCAGTACATGCACGTCCTGGGCACTTTGGCAAGGTTCGGTGTCAACACCTGGGAGCACAGGTCAGTTTTTAGGGATTTAACTCTATAGAATAGATTTAAAGGTATTACTTTATGCAGAGCTGCCGTGCAACAATTTTGCGATATCAAGCTGCAATAATTGTATGAGGAGTATGTGGCCCCAGGAGAGAGTTAAAGTACTCTGTTACACATAAAATTTCCATATATAATGAAATTGCCATTTAACAGGAAGCCATGGTGACTACAAGCAGGAAGATGGTATAGCAGTTGTAATAACATAAGCCACTTCTCAGCAGTTCCAGTGGAGATGAGAAGGAACTACATAACAACAGCTCTTTTCCAGCGCTGAGCTAATATGACTTAACCACTTTGCCAGTTCTTGGTAGTCAAAGGTGTGAATTGCCACCTCCCACATACACTACAGCTGCAGAGTTCAGAGGAGTGGTTTGAAATAATGAGATGTTCTACAGTCATATTTCTGTGAAACAAACTTGGTTCTGTTCTGTTTGTTTGTTGATTTTGGGTTTGTTTTGGTTTTGCTTTTTTTCTTTAGGTTTGTCTGTGCTGGTTTTGGCTGGGGTAGAGTTAGTTTACTTCACAGTGGCTAATATGAGGCTGTGTTTTAAATTTGTGCTGAAAACAGTGTTGATGATATAGAGATGTTTGCTATTGTAGAGAAGCGCTTGCATAGTGTCAAGGCCTTTTCTGCTTCTCGAACGTCCATGTTGGCAAGGGGGCTGGGGGTGCTTGGGAAGCTGGGAGGAGACACAGTCAGGACAGCTGGCCCCGGCTTACCCAAGGGATATTCTAGACCCTGTGACATCGTGCTCAGTATGTAAAGTGGGGGGAAGAAGGATGAAGGGGCAGATGTTTGGAGTCATGGAGTTTGACTTCCCAAGTAATTGTTAATGTGTGGTGGGGCCCTGCTCTCCTGGAGGTGGCTGAACACCTGCCTCCCAATGGGAAGCAGTGAATTAATTCCTTGGTTTGCTTTGCCTGTTTGTGTAGCTTTTGCTTTTCCTGTTAAACTGTCTTTATCTCACACCATGAGTTTTCTCACTTTTCCAATTCTCTCCCACATCCTTCTGACAGGGGTGTGAGTAAATGGCTGTGTGGTATTTAGTTTCTGGCTGAGGTTAAACCATGACACCCTCTCAGCCCCTTCTCTATGTCCTTTTGCTAACCTATTGTTGTTCCCTGATACCGATGCCTCTTCCTTCTCCCTTGCAGCATGCATCACTCCCACTTTTCACAGCATTTATCCTAGTAATGGTGGATCTAATGCCCCCATGTCGCAAAGCGGCAGCTGTTTTTCAAGAGGATGTACCAACACTGCTCATATTAAAAGCAAGCCTTGTTTTTACTGCTGATATCCTGGTAGGAACTAGATCCCTTATTAATGATGGGATCTAGTGGCCATTTGAAACAAAGCTGTCTTCCTCTTGTTTTCATGAGCAAGTTAAACATATTCCAAATTTGAATGCAATCACAAACCTTCACAGCACTGCAAATCCCAGTGCTGCTGGCAGAAAGGCTGTAGTAAAAGGCAGGGAGTGGGCAGAACAGAGGAGTCGCTGTGCGAGGGTTGTTTCTCCACAGGCCTGGCAAAGCTCAGCTTTGTCCTGCTCCAGGGCCAAGAAGGCTTAGGCAGCAGCAAAAAGGTCTGATGACTTTTTTATTATTCTAAGACTTGCTCTTTCTAAAACTCTATAGTTCTAAATCACTTCAGTTGCGTAGTCGTTGGTAACTAACAAAGGTGATTTTAGCATTGTGTTCTGCTTTGCTGCATTGCCAGAGAGATCAGAGCTGTAGACCCTGCAAGCAAATCAGCCCACCAGCTATCCTGATGGGCCACAGCCTGCAGCTTGGTCTGAAAGGAGGCAAGTGAGGCACTCAAGTAAGAAGAGCACTTGGTGACCTTACTTGTGTCTTAGTTATTGCTCCCTGGAAACATGAGGTCTGACAGGTTATGATACTTCTTCTCCCTTTGGAAAAATGGTGTTTTGTGAGGTTTGTATTACTTTACGGTTTTGAAAGCTGCATTATACTGAAAATTCATCTGCATTTGGATCATTTTGTAGTCTGCATGGAACCCTACAAAACTGTCACTGTGACTGGGAAGTGTAAGTTGAAATCTCTGCCATAGCACAGCTTTATCCACAGTTTCATCAGTGGCCCATAGCTGTGACAGTCACGCAGCTGCTCTTGCTTGATTTATGTATATCAGAAACTACAAGGAACAACTTTCTCTCAGAATTAGTTTGACATGAAGTGAGAACCTCATGAAGTTCAACAATGCCACACACAAGGTCCTGCACCTGGGTCAGAGCAATCCCAAGAACAAATACAGGCTGGGTGAAGAATGGATTGAGAGCAGGCCTGAGAAGGACTTGTGGGTGCTGGTGGATGAGAGGCTGGACATGAGCCAACAATGTGCACTTGCAGCCCAGAAAGCCCATTGTATCCTGGACTGCATCAAAAGAATCATGGCAAGCAGGTTGAGGGAGGTGATTCTTCACCTCTGCTCACTCTCGTGAGACCCCATTTGGAGTGTTGCATCCAGCTCTGGGCTCCTCAACATAAGAAGGACGTGGACCTGCTGGAATGAGTTTGGAGGAGGGTGACAAAGGTGATCAGGGAGTTGGAAAAGCTCCCATGTAAGGGCAGGCTGAGAGAGTCGGGGCTGTGCAGCCTGGAAAATAGATGGCTCTGGGGAGACCATATAGCAGCCTGCCAGTAGCTAAAGGTGACCCACAAGAAAGATAAAGAGGGACTTTTTACAAGAACGTGGGGGAAGAGGGAATGTCTTTAAACTCAAAGAGAGTAGGTTTAGATTAGATATTAGGAAGAAATTCTTTACTGTGAGGGTGGTGAGGCACTGGAACAGGTTTCCCGGAGAAGTTGTGGATGCCCCATCCCTGGAAATGTTCAAGGCCAGGATGGATGGGGCTTTCAGCAACCTGGTCTAGTGGAAGGTGTCCCTGCCTAAGGGGATGGGGATGGGGGGTTTGGAACTATATGATATTTCAGGTCCCTTCTCACCCAAACCGATCTATGAGTCTATAATTTTATAATTCTATGAGTTATAACTAACAGGCTTTATAAACAGCAGAAAGTACAATAGAGTTGCTATGAGTCATGGTAGATTTGATACATGCACTTTATTTTCCCTTGTTTTTCTGTGCTTGTAAATTGCTAATTCATGATAGATGCGAATGAAACATTTGACATTTCTAGTTTTTCATTCTGTTAGGTTCCTTTTGCTGTTTTGCTTTAGGGCTGAAACCCTTTTCTGTCAAACTTGGTTTGCGTTTGTTTTTGAGTAGGTAGATATGCATTTGTCTATTTATATACTAAAATATAATATGTATTTTCAAGATTTTAGTAGGAGAGAAATACAGCATTGACTTATACATCTGTATTTGTATATTAAAGAGGAAACATACAGAATAGATCCAGTTATTAACTGCTCTGCTACAAACACTTTATAAAACAACAACAACAAAAAAGTATATTATGTTCAAATACATAACAATTTAAATCCATTAATTAGCATGATGTTGTAACACTAGTCTTGCATTTGAACAGAATGGTGTCTTTAGCACAATTTCTATGAAAAAAATCATTCATTTAATTATCTTTAAAACCACATTTGCTTCAGTGAAGTTTCTCAACTTTCAAGGCAGAGACTCACTATCTATTTCTGGTAGGGCCAGTAATGCTGTTTGTACTTTGTCCAAGGCAGAACACTGTGCCAGCTCTTTGATTAATAATAATTTGCAAAATAAATTCCCTCCTCTCAGGCTATTTCTTATCACTAATTTGTTTTAATTTGCTATATGAAAGATTTTATCTCTATCTGAAGCATGATTAGGGATAGAAACAAGTTCACAAAGCTTTTTGTCCCTAAGCTTCTGTGTTGTTTATTATAGCATCTCTTCAATGCCTTTAAAAAATATAAAATTAAAAACCTCAGTATGTTAGATTCCACTGACAGATGAGATTGAGTCTTTTTTATCTCACATAACTGGATAAACAATTTTGTAGGAAAACAGCAGAACCATCGTGCTGTTCTCTCAAGCAGTAGGTGCATAATCTTCAACATAAATGCCTTTAAAAATAGAAAGGGAAAAGTGAGTTGTACTGTGTACCTTTGACTTTTAGTACAGATATATACTGAAATCTGTGGTGCCATGCTATTTCAACCCTGCAGAAAAATTGGTTCCCTGTAAATAAGTGTCATGCACATGTCTGCATATCATTGTAATAATAACTCATGCTTTCTTCTTTGATGTTGAGAACTCTTGTTCCTTACAGTGCTGAACCTGTAAATAAATGAATCAGACACCTAAATAATGGGAAAGTGAATAATAAGTTATGTTGTTCGTGATGTGTCTCATGTTCGATTACCCTTCGGAATTCCTCAAAGATTTCAGTCAAGCAGAACTCCATCTCAGTTTTAACATCCAGTGTGAGCTAAGTGTGCTTCTGGCTAAACTTCAGTACCTTCCATTTTCATTGCCTTCAGTTAGTATGCCACAGAAGTTCACCAATCTTGAAAAGAGACACCATCTTCATTTGTTACATATGTCACTACAAACAGATGCTTATGAGAGAGGAATTCAGTAGCTTCTTAAAGCGATTAAGAGATTACATTACAGTTTGAGGGGAGCATTATTAAAGGATTAGAAACCTCTCTTAATGACTAAAAACACTAGCAGTGTAAGGTGTTACATTGCTTGATTTGCAAAGATGTAGGTATGCGGGTGTGCACTTTCTAACCTTATGTGGTTTTGGCTGACGTGGAAAGCATTGTTGGTGCCAGAATTCCTAAACAGACCCAGAACGTGTATTATAGACGCACTGAGCGTATCTACTATTGATGTTAAAGAGGAGGAGAATCAAAATTTAGATTTACAACACACTGAAAAAACCCCACTGATGTGGTGAACTATTTTTAAGTACTATGTTTATTTCAACAAAAACTGGAATCTACGTGGAAAACATTTTTGAACTTACTTTCAATCATACATTAATTAAAGAATGCAATAGGCTTGTACTGAGTATGCTTTTAATGCCATATCTGTGGTATGGCTCGTAAAGGTCATGGATTTGTTGAAAGCTATATGCAAGTGTGCTTCTTGTGATGTTTGTATTGTAAAAATTACACTTTTACATTACATTGTACTGTGAAACTTGTAATGTTTTTAAGCTTCTCCTTTATATGGTTAAGACCAACCAATATGATTCCTCTCATGACGGATGTGTTTGGATAACAGCAGTCAATGTGGCAGTGCCTGCAAAATAGTTACTGCAACAGCAATCACTTCAAAGAAACCTAACTGGTTTGCAGCAAACAGCTGAGCCCTTGGACCCAGCTCATGGTATTCTCTCTCCTGTACTAGCTATAAGTAGACACATGGAGGGAGGACTAAGGACAGGCTGAGCGTAACTGATATTTCCCCCTAAAATTTTCTCCTCACCTAATTGCTCACAGCTAAAGGGATTGTCTGTTGGGATGGTCTATTTGGTAACTCTTTCTCTTGTAAATGTACCCCAAGCAATGAGCAGTCTCCCATGAGTGCCCTTGCATCTACAGCTTCCTTTGGCTGTGCAGGGCACCCTTTGATGTTTTGCATCTCACCTCACACTCCACATGTCCTCAGGGAAACTGCACGGGTGAAGTGGAACAACTTCTGCACTCCTAACAGGCAGCATCGGCAGGGGCAGGAGTTCCTGGCTGCCTGCTACCAGCATTTCACACCATCAGTCACTGCCCTCTCAGACCTCTCAGTGCTGAGCAAGAAAGCCTGTTAAAAAGATGAATCTGAACCTTTAGAATTAGAACTACAACTGTAAATGTAAATAGAGAAAAAGGCTTTCCTTCAAGTTCCACAGGCAGTAATGACCTGGAGCTCCTGCTTTCCTGTAGAAGATAAACATCTCACCTCCTGGCCTCACTACCACTCTCCTGGAGACTCCAGTTGCCTTTTCGCTCAGATGATTATCATACCAGACTCAGAGGGATTTCAACTTGTATTTAGCTTTTAATATCACTGCCCTGTTTAAAGAAAGGCTTGAAGACCTGCAAGTTTTTTTTTTTCCTTCTGTACCAGTTGATCTATGAAAGATTTTCGTTTTCCCACAAACTCTCCCTGTCTAGTGCCCTTGGATTATCATAGTGGTAACAGCTGCTGCAAAGAAAATGGCTATCGAAGGAATGGTATTGCTTGAATTACTGCTTGCTGGGTTTTATTTTTAGGTTGTATTTAGTGTCGGTGACAAAGAGTTAAGCTTTACTAGCACTGAATCCTGAGGATAGCGGAAGTCAGGGCTGTGAGGTTAGGATAACTGGGTAAGTAGGGCAATAAGTAATTATGATAAGAAGGTTAGGATAATTAGTAGTAGCAATAAATGGCCAAAGTTATCCTCCTTGAGTTCTCTGTTCTATATTTTGTCAGTGATCATTTTCTTAAGATAAGTTATGAGAGGCAGCAATGCCTTGTTAAATACTGTCGTTCTCATAGAAGTTAAAATTAAATTATAGTGATGGTGAGGGATCATTGGTTTTTGATGTAAAAAGGATAAAGTAACTGGTGTTAGTAAAGTGGAATATTATGCATTGAGTGATACAGTTAATTGGCATTAATGAGCACTGAAAGTCCAAAACTGAAATTAATCAAATGAAGATATTCGAAAAGTTTAACCATCAACATATTCAGAGTGAAACAACTGGCATCTGACATGACTAAAAAGAGATATTAAAGAAAAGTGTCTGGTTGGCAGTTTAGTGCATATATGATTTATATTTGCACACAGACTGTGCTAAGCACTGAAGATGTTCCATGTGGGATGTAATTTCTTCCCTTTCATTCAATGTGTTTTCTTCTCCTGTTTTCAGAGTTTATGTCTGTTGTGCCTGGGCTTTTCCCTCCATCTCCTCGTAGTATTGAAGTTTGGGTGACTTTGTGTCTAGGGCAGCATATGTAGAATAGACTATCTGCTTGCAAGTAGGATGCAGGCCAGATTGTCCATGGGCTAATAATTCTTCCGGATCTTTCCTCTGCTTTGTCTCGAAGTGAAAGATGTTCTGTCGGTGTTGCCTGGTGGAGCATGTAAATGCAAAGAAGCACAGATACATGTGGATTGAAAGAGAAATGACAACTATAAAAAGGATGCAGCTTTGCCATGAGGGAAACCTCCAAAGACATCACAGCTGCATATTCTGCTTTCTTGCTATTGCTGATACTTTTTTTTTCCTGACCACATTATGCTAGAAATTAAAGTCAGAAGTAAAGGCTATATCCTTGTCTCAGAGATTTCTGCCTGAAAAATGTATAGCTTGAATAATAGTCTCATATCTGGCTAATGTATGCCCGCTTTTGTTTTCATCTGTGTTAGTAGATATCACTAGGCAAGGTTATACTGTAACATTTTCTTAAAAGGCATGGAAAACAGTGGTCATTCAGTGTGTTACTACATACACGTCTTTCTGAATATGCTGTAACAACAATTCACCTGTAGCAGAGAGGAGAGGACCAGGGGAGACAATATTATTGTGTAACATATCCCTCAGCATCTCCTGAGTGTCCAGAAGTGCACTTTTTTTTCCCCCCAAAAAATACTCAGCTTCAGAGACAGGTCTAAATTTCAAGATTGCAGTTTGCCTGGAGGACGCCCTTCCCCCTTTTGCAAAAACCAGAAACTGCGGGATTCATCCAGTTCTCAAAGGGATAATATTTCCAAGAAAAAATAATTCAAATCACTGGTCTTCCTGAACGTCATTTATTTGTTCAAGTGAATCTTTCTCTTTGAGAAGATAAATAAAAACTCAGCAGGGTTGATCAAGACCTTAAATAAATTGGTGGTTTACATGCCCATACATACTACATATAGTAATAACATACAGGAGCTCCTGACAAAGATTGCTTTAAGCACTGTATAAATAGATAATAAAGCCAGTCTGTCCTTCACAAAGGTTGCAAAAATGCAAAACAAATTGTTGCAGATGAATGAAGTAAGCCAGATGATTTTTCCATGTTCTGAGAAGGTCAGAATAATGCTGTGAATAGTTTAATCAAAGTACCAGCTTTCTGCTTGGGGATAAGATTTATAGTTAATGTTGTGGCATCCATCCTTTCAAAAACAAAGCTTGTAAGTAACATGTATCATAAGACATTTATCCAGCCTAATAAAAATAGAAATATATGCATGCACACACACACATATATATACAGACGTGCACAAACACTCAGGTGCTTATCATCGGTCAAAAGACGTTCATGATAATAATTACAGGTTCTGAAATAACATTGCATTTCTTTAACCTAATAGAACCATAAGCAAAATGAAATGCAGGATTTGTATGATCATTTCTTTTGACAGAGCTGACATTTTTCTAAAATTTCATCTTAAAAATTCTTTATGTCTGCTACTTTGTCATGAATCAAAATGTATCCTGCATGATTAGTAGGGTGTGACTCACCAGAATTTTTCATACATTATGGAGTACAAAGGATTCAGTGATGAAAAGTATTTTACCCAGCTAAACATTGCCTCTGAGGTTATGCAAGAGGCTAGCGTGTTTCCAACTAGGCTTGTAAGTTTGAATTGTACCTCCAATTGGGGTGGTCTTGGGTCTCCTTCTCCCCTCTCCTGGGGAGGCCCTCAGTCTCCTTTGTGCCGTCCTTGCTTCAAAAGTTGGGACTGGGGCCTTTGGCTTCTGTGCTGAAAGCTTCTCTTATGCTTCCATTTAGAACTTTTCGAGGAAAAGAAATGTTTTAAGGAAAGTGTTGAGAAAAAAATGCTACATTTTTTAAAGGAAGTTTTTTCTTCCTTTACAAGAAAAAAGGTAAGAAATACTTAATGAAGTTACACATGTTTAATGCTGTCACACTTTTATGTAAAAAATAAGCAACATGGGAGTCATCCCAAACAGGCTAAATGAGGTCTCCAAGATGATTTGGGACTGCTAGGGAGGTAAGGTCATTAATAAAACTAATTACTATTACTTCACTCTAACACAGGAGAAGCACACAGGGCAAATCAATGTGTGATTTGCTTCCATCACACAGTGATGAAATCCAGACTCACTTAGGGTGTCAAACGTCTGTCTTGCAAAATACACTTTTTAAATTTTCAGCTCTCTGAATGGAGAAATGACATCCATTGGCTGTGATTCTTCCCTAATGTAAAATCAGCTTTGTATTTTCCAAGCAGGGGGCTGCAAACACTACAAGTGTGGTTCCTAGAACAGCTGCAGAAGTGCAACCACAGTGGGTCTGGGCAGGGCAATGGGAAAGAGAAACAGGATTCTGCAGGTCCAGTGCCCAGTGTAGTCATCCGAATCCTATTGTGCATCACCCTGGGTGACCGTGGATGGTGCAAAGTGGTTGGGAGAAGTAGCTGGGCATGGTATCCCCATGCTGGGCTGCCGTTTGCACAGCAGACAGTCAGTCAACACAAGCACTGTAGCTGAGGTGAGGGAAAGAAAAGGAAGAAGAGTAGCAGCAAAATCAGTGGAAATGATACAGCCTTGTCTCTCCTTTTGCTGCTCTCTTCTGCCTCGGTGATTGATGTCACTGCTGGGAAACCCTTGACTGACTGAAGCAGCATGTTGAACTGAGCAGATCAACCACCTCCAGCATCTGGACACTGTGCAATGAGAGTGTAATAGTGAGTGAATAGATCTGTGAATTAAACTTGCTTCTATGAATCATGATCTATGAATCACATTGACCAGCAAAAAAAAGTTGCACATAATCTAACCATAAAAAATAATAGTTTCATTATTTTCTTTACTGCATTTACATTTCAAGGGAGGCTAATTCTTATGTGACAAGTGACTTTTTGGCATGTGTGTTCAATTTAGAAGGCTCTGAATTGAAGCCTGTGCATATTTGCAGACTGAACAAGGACGAAATACTAATCTGATAATAAAGCCTCTTATTCTAATGTGTGCACAAGAGTCATAATAAAGGTCTGATTACAGAAAGGAAAAAGATTATTGTAACGTAAGATTAAAATAAGGAAGATGGTTGTTGTATTTACTGGATTTGGAACAGGAAACAGAAAATTCAGGCTGTTCATTTCAGTGTGGCCAAGTGTATTTCAGCATTTGTGGCATCACTAACTGCCAAAGTTATGATTTGGAGTTTTAAGTCGATAAGTATATGAGGAAATTCAAAAAAGTTCATCATAAAAGATCATATCCTTGCAAAATACTGTAATAATCAGCTATATTGTGAGGGGAAATAATATGTATGACAACTTAATGTGGTTTTTGGTAACCCAATTATGCTTTCAAATTTTGCATAATGCAATGAGAGCTCTGCAATTGGCCTCTGCTCAAAAGGTTGCTCAATCCATTATCATCAGCATTTTTTGAGTAATAACAATAAAACATTTGTCTTCTACATACGAAGTGCTAGTGAAAATTGTTGTTGCTACCAAGTGTATATGGAAAAGAGATTAATTTGTTTTTATGTTGTTATGGGTAAATATAAACAAAAATCCTGAACCATAAATGTCAGCATTAACCTTTAGCTTGAAGGTCTCTCTCAGCCTGGAGGCAATGCTGGTTAAAAGAGAAATAAAATTGAAATAGAATAGAAATCCTTTATAAAATGTCATTTTTAATGCAATAGCATTATAATTTGAGATGCTACCACAAACCCCCAAATAAATTCATATTAACTTTAAAGGTCTCTCTAACTTAGACGTTTAAATAAAAGGAAGTGCTGCATAATGAATTAAGAAAACTAAGGTCAGTCTCAGATTCAGCTAGTTGCTTTCCCCTTAAAACAGAAACACACAACATGAACAGCATCAAAACAAATCAGTATATAGTTCAAATTTAGGAAGATAGAAGAGGAAACATTTTTTTCCCACAAAGAAACAATTCCATCTGCAAATAATGTAAATTGTTATGTTGTCAGCCTTATTAACTGTTTACCACTGCATTATCATAATCTTTAAGAATCCTAGTCCTAGAATTATTCAGGTACTTTAGAAACTTTATTTCTGGACATTAGCTGAATAAGTCATTAAGCTTGTATCTAAAATTCACAGAATAAAAACCCAACTATTTGAGTTAATTTTTTAATGGAACATTCAAGGCTTATTAAAATTATGAGCTTTTAAGGTAATGTAAAATGTTCTTTCATAAGCTGCTACACATTGTGACTCCCACTTTCATCTGTATTACTTAATGGTCTTAGGTCTTGCTACCATTAGGCTAAATTGAAATAATGATTGGAAACATTGTTAATTGGGAGGAAAGGGGGAAATGTCAATCATGAGTCCTTAGTCATTTTACTTTTCATATCTGCCTTTACAAAAGCACTAGTGGAATGTACTGGTCATTAAGTATGTTTTAATTAGAACAGGGAGATGAAGCCATAGCTTCACCTTTAAAGAGATGTGTCTTACCTGGACTTTTGTGAACTTAGAGTAACAGGGCGTTAAGACAATTTGTTTTAGAAGTACCCTTCTAAAGCTAATATTCTTAAGGCTTTCAGATGATCAGCTGATCAGTTCTCCTCCCCACTGTGTGGTACTTATTGGCCAGCTGGGTTTAAAGTTGTGTGACATTTAATGACAACTTGCTTGAAAAAAAGAAGTTAGTGTTAAAAGCAAAAATACTATGAGGTTAAAAAAACTAAATCAGTTGCCCTCTTTGAAAAAAAAAAAAAGCAGCTGCTGTGTGTTTCCTCAACTGCTGAAATACTTCAGGCTTCCCAAGCTCCTATAGTGGCTTTAGCTCATTGCAGAACGTAGGAAACATGGAGGTTCAGGAAGCTGAGATTTTGCAACACAACTCCTGATACTGCAAGCATGGCTGTCTGTAGCGTTGTATGCACGCCATACAAGTGTTGTCAGGATCTGGTTACAGAGATAAAAATCCCATCCCCAGTCAATGTTCTGTCTTTTATTGCCTCTCCCAGCAGTGGAGCTGTGCTTTGCCAACCTATGTGCAGAGAATGACTGCTGTAGAAAGCAGAGCAAAGTGTTTTGTAGGAAATGCATCATACAAAAAAAAAAAATCTCTTCTTGTTCTTAACAATTATTTGTTCTTTAGAGTCCTTGATTGGTAGCCTGCCTACTCATTGGCATTCTCCAAGAATGCGGTGGGCTCTGCTCAGTGGGATGGTGTAGGGCAAATTGGGGTGGGGTGGGCTGGGTTATGATGGGGTGAGTGTTGGAGTGGACTTTCTCATCCAGGAGTGCTGGATGCTGTTTGTCCTGTTCCTCTGATGGCTGCTGCTTTCTATTGCCTGCTGATATGAGAGGGCAGTTTGTGATGTACAGTAGTAGGCTGTCATATTACTTGTTGGAACAGTCATTTATTTTGCCTTGTTTCATATTTCAGTCATGAGTCAATACTAGAAAACTTGTGCAATAATCTCTGACTGAGTATTGAGGCATCAAGACAGTGGTTTGAATACCTTTCTACTCTGGGAGATGGGTCCTTAAATGACAAATGTTAAAATACATGTTTTTATTTGTGGCCACTTCCCTGAGAAATGTGCAGTTTGCATTTCTTTCTCAAGAAGTACTGAGCCTGAGAATCCAGTTTAATGTTGTTTTTAATAGAAAGGTCAGTGATGCTGGCTATATTTCAGAAATTCCTATGAGAAAGGACTCAGCTTTTCTCTTGACAGAGCTGCAGATGAGCAATGATCCAAGCATAAGAGAGGTCAGTTCAGCTGCCCAGGGGATCAAGATGGCTCAGATTGTCACAGGGATTTCTGAAAAAAATGAGCTGTGTCTTTCTACAGACCGGTCAGCCAGGCCTGCTGTCTGTGGAGAAAAAAAAAAAGCTTAATTCTGAATCTGAGGTAATGTTCATCATTCTTCAGTTACTCTTGAGCACTGCTGCGCTGGCCCTTCATCCCCAGCTCTGTCTCTGCAAACGCTGCTTCATCCATTGGTCTCCTTCACCCGTTGGCCTCCAGCAAACTGCGTTCTCTCAACTTCGAGTTGGTTACAATTCACTCTGAGTTGGCTCTGATGCTGTTTATAAATTTTCTCTTCCAAATGAACACCCTCATCCCAATCCATATTTTCAACTTTCAGGGCCTTTGTTTCACTGGAATATGGAAATCTCTACACGGTCTTGTTTGATAATGAAGCTCATGGTACCAATCATGAAGACAGCTGCAGCAATCCTTGGTGACACTGACCTTTTTTCACCAACTGAAATCAAAATCTCACTTGAGAGATGTCTCCTGTTGAGGAGTATTTTTATTCCACTTTTTGACTGCCTCCACTTAATAGAAGTATTTTCCCATCATTTACTAGTTTTTCATTTGGGGAACAGGCATCATATTGCTTCACTCCAGACTGCGGGTATCAGATAGGTGTGAATCTCCTCCTGGGAGAAAGTCTTTGATTTACTGTGCTCAAATTAATCCTACCAACCTCCTACCTTCCCTGCTGTTGCAATATCCTGTTTTGGATTGTAGGCAATAAAGGAACAACATTAGTTTCAAATGTTTTATTCCCAGAAAGGTTTAGATGAACACTAGGGCATGCAAGGTTATGACCTTTCATGTGGTCCTGACAGAAACTGCTAGTTAAAGAAGCCAAACTTCCGTGAAGAGAGCAGAAACCCAGTGGGTGTTTAGAGAAAAATCTTTCCAGGGGAAAATTGGTTCTTGGTGGGTAAGCAAGTGTTAATAAACCCATCTTTTTTGTTGATTACTTTCTTTCCTCCCTTCTCATTTCCCCACCTCCAAGTAGATTTTCTTTCTCTGATTCAGTGGTCATGGAATGCTGTAGGGCAATGGAAGATAAATGTATTGTGCATTGAAAAGTAGCTAATATTGTATGCCAGCCAAGGAGATGTTCTGTGGCATCAGTTTGTCCTATTTGATTTGACCCGGGGACACTTCAGTCAATCAAGCAGTGCATTATCATTTCAAGCTCAAGGAGAGATACACTATTAATCTAAGTGAGCTGCAGTCAGACTTGACAGGCAGGGGACAAATCCCTAATCAATCTTTTAATCACCCACCTGGGGTGATTTGAATGAAGTCAATTAAGGGATCTTTCATCAGCAGAAAAAGCTGTACTCAGATAGTTTAAGAAACATATGTGAGATCTCCTTTGTAAAGATACCCTTAGAATAAAACTCCATGAGTATTTTTCTCTTCCCTCATTCATTTAGTGGGGAGTAAGCTGGATGAGAAAGAAAAGATGTAGGGGAACTGCATAAAATTTCAAAATAATATGATCACAGATATGTATGTGGAATAAATTTCCTCATTCTGAAGAAGCACTGCAAATATTCCAGAAAATGCCAAACTGTAGAGAAATGTAAATACTGAATAATTATCTTCATAAACCAGCTCTATGCAATATAATGGTCAAACAATTGGATGAGGTGTTAAAGGGCTGCTTTTGCTATTGTAGATAGTGAAGAAATATGTTGTAGAGTAGAGACTGAATTTTATACTCTCCTTTTTGATTGTTGACTTTTCTGATAGAATTCACTAACATTTTGTATTAAAAACTCCTGCCAGAGCAAGTGAAGCACAGGATGGCCATAAAAAACAAAACTTGTAATTTCTGAACAGAGATATTATATTTTAACTCGTTAGGTTATGCCTGTAAGTTTTGAGCACAAGGTTATTTTTCCCCACTGAATCTTGAATTGTGTGATTTGCTTGCTTAATATTTACAGATCTTTGAACATATGACCTGTTGTGCAATTGATTTTCTTCTGGAAAAAGTAGAGCCACAATGTTGTAATCTGTAGCATTTGTCATTCCTGTAGTCACAGATATTTGAAGTTCAAAAGCAGCTTAATCTTAAAACCATCTGATAATCTACCTGCAGCATGACCAAGAAAATGTGATTAAAACTAAAAAGCACCTTCTCAGGGCATCTCTAATGGACCCTCTTTAGAGAGGGATTAAAACTGCTGAAGGAATTTCCACAATATACATGTTAAATAATCTGCTGTGGTTGCTAGACTTCTTACTCAGCCTTTTTTTAAGAGCTTTGTTGGGCTATTTTTGTTCTTCTTTCTTGTTTGAAATACATCCAGGATTAAACTTCTGTTGCTTGTACATTGGGAGAGATCAAACCTCTTCAATTCTGTGATGTTTTTTTCTTCCCCAATAGAGTAATTTTAGTGCTGCATTAAGGACTTAAGCAGTAAAGGTTGAGCTGACAATTCATCAACTTTTATTTTCCTGTCTTCTTAGATCTTAAACTGAACAAAATCACCATCTCTGGGTAATGTTATCTCCCATTTTTATCTCTTTGGAAATCTGAGAGAAATTTCAAAAGAAACAAACAAAACCTACTTGAGAGGGACCTGAGGGATGTGAAGGATTGCAGTGACATTTTCTGTAATCCCCTTTGGCACACTTTTGCTACTGCCTCATGTAAGCCAGCTAAAACCACTTCCTTTTTGAATAGCAGGTGCCACTACAAGCTGAAGTCCAAGGGACTCTTGGGAACATAACTCAGACACCTGCAACTCCACCGTGTTGGAGCTGATGGGAGTGATGCACCTGATTAATGTGAGCTGCTTTTACACACCTGGGAAAAAGAAACAAACCTCTTCTATGCAGCTGGACCTACACGCTTGCTTTTGTGGTGGTTGCTCTGGCTTCAGTATGTGAATTTTAAAATAAGAGATAGAATTTGCAGGTTGCTGCACATAGTCAATGGGGCATTAGCTGCTACTTCAGATTTTATTTTCCAAAGAAAGGCAGGAACCAGCATACAGGATTTGACTCTGCTTCTGTTGAAGCCACAGGAGAAGACAGAGGCCATCATGAAGGACAACTCACAAAAAATATGACAACCAACAACACACCACACTGCCCATGGGAGCTGCATGGAGGAAAGGTCAATTAAGGCTTATGAAGGCAAAGTCACTTTTCTGTTCTTCTGGCTTATCTGTTTCAGTTTTCACTGATTTCAGGCAGATTACTTCATAGTTACACAACAGTGGTAAGAAAACCAGGACAGGGGTTCATGTGTGCAGGATTTACTGACCTGAAGGAGCCACAAAACCTGTGCATCTCCTCACTCATGGCCACTTTCAACACAAAGGTTCCCTAGGTGTCCTTGAGCTGCTTGTGTCCTCTGCTGTCCCTGCAGGAACATGTGTACCATGCCTGAGGGCAGGATGATGGATCAGATTTGGACTCCTTTTCCTGTATGCAGAGTGGGTGATGTTTCCAAGCTGTGACATGAAGGAGAGCAGCCCCAAACTATCTTCAATTCTGTGCTCAGGTTAGGTCACAGGCCTGATTAAACCTTTTTTTTTTTTTCTTTCAAGGAAGCTTTTGAATCCTGAGGATATGATAATTAATGAGCTCTTTAAATAGTTATTTGAGAGAAGCAATTCAGGTTGTGTGTAGTAGACACAGCTTTCATAAGTATATGGAAAACAGATTTACTCTTTAAAAGGAGATTAAATTTCATTCTTAATTACATGTCTTTCTTTTATCTAACAAATTTTTAATTAAAATTCCTTAATAATAAATATTCCAAAAGGTTTAATAAAAAGGCTGTGCCTAGTTTATGCCATTCAGATGCAAATGATTATTCTGGTGTGTAAACAGCCAAAATCACGCTGGAGGTAGGAAGACAATGAGGACAAAAAAGAGCAACATGAAAAAAATCTTTTTATTAGGGAGATAGAGTGCAGGGTTCTGGTCCAGAAAGTCTTACCTGAACAAGGAAGATAGAAAAGATCAGAAACTGTAGCCAGTTGAGTGTCACACTGCAGTAAAGCAGTTCTGAGAGGATTTAGAGGGGGACCTAGTACACAGGTGTGAAAGCTGCTATAAAATCAAAAACATCATAAAAGGAATTTGACCAAAAGTCAGCTGGACCAATAAGTGATGAAAGTGTAGAAAAGGCACTCTGTGAAGACAGGACCTTGCAGCAGAGCTAAATGATGTGTTTCTGTTAGTGCTGGTTACAGGAGAGGTCAGCAAGGCTCCCACAGGAGTAATTTTTTGCAGCAGATGAGTATGAGAAACTGGTTGGAATAAACCAGCAAACTGAATGTAACCTGTTCCCAGGACCAGAACAAATTCATGCAAGAGCTTCAGCTGTATTCTGCTGTGAAAGTATGGAACTGCAATTGTCCTGTTTGAGTTACTGCTTAAAACACTTAATGACAAAAAAATGGAAGGCTGCAAATGGGACACCAGTCTTCAAAAAAGGGATTGAGGAATAATCTGAAAAACTATGGACTAAAAAGTCTGATATCCATACCAAGAGCATCAATAGAATTGAAAAGAGTGTGAGATGGAAGGAGCAACCTTCCCACTCACAAGGAGGCTCTTTCCATGGACCCTTGTCTTTATCGATGGCCAAAGACAACAAAACAAGGACCTGATACTAATGATATCCCTAAGCACCAAGACAAACAGACAGCCAGAGTAAAGTGCTCCTCTGTCTTTCAAAGATGTTGTGCAGCTGGCCTGGGTCAGCTTTGCCACTGTCTCCTCATGCTGATGGTAGGAAATATCATGGATACAGTTTTAATGTGTGTTGATGAGGGCTCTGGGCCTCAGCTTGCTCTGCTGTGTCCTCCTGTTCTGTATCCCATTGCGCCCAGGAGAGAGGAGGGTCTCACAGCCAGTGAGAGGGCACATTGCAAAGGGCAGGTACGGTGAACAATGGGGAGGAGCAAGTAGGGCATAAGGCTTTTGGAGGAGGATTCTGACAGAGCCTGCTTCATGTTCAGGTGTTTCATGACTGTATGTTGGAGAAAATAGGTTATTTGTGGGTTATCACCTGGACTTGGGCTTACAACTATGCCATTTAAGACATGAAGGATATGGTAAGAAGATTTGAATAATGACATGAGTGACAGCAATGCAGATGATAAACCAGAATATTTTCTCAGAGTAGTCTGATCTTGTTATCTGAACAGATTTGCGGAGGTGACTGATTAATGAAATGGCACGTGAAATTCAATGTCAACAATTACGAGGTGGTACATGTACATGCAAGAAAAAACACATCCTACTCAGTATAAATATAGTCAGAAAGAGGCACAGGAGTTAATGTGGATAGTTTTCTAAAGGCATCAGTTCACTGGTTGTCGAGAATCAAAGGCACATTGAATCAGAAAAACATTTAGGAAAGGAACTCACAACAAAACAGAGATATGATTATGCTCCCATACAAAACTGTGAAAAGTTGGCACTTGAGTGCTGTGGATGAGGCCCCAGGAGTGGCAGTCCTGGTCTGCCAAACTTGAGGAAGACTAAAGCCTATCCAGGAGGAAGGTGCCTGGGCTGCCTGTAAGGAATATATTTGCAGGTTTGGTTTTACATTTATGGCTTTGGACTTTTGTACTAAACCCTGCATATGTGGCTGATTTCTAAAATTGTTAAAATTTGTGGAGTGGATACATCTGAGGCTCTATCCCAGAGATAATACTGTGTGCAGAGTCCTGCGGCCAGTTTAACTAGGTGCTGTTATAGGAGGGAATACAGAGATATTCCCCCTTCTGAATCGGAGGCTCAGTTACATACTCAAACCAGAGTCAAGCCTTTTACGTGCCATCGCTGCTGAGACCCAAGAAAGTGTCTTTTTTGGTGAAACTTTTTCTTCTCTGTATGTTGTCTTCAGATCTCATGACAGGATGAAACTTTTTTTGATGTTTCTCTCACCTTGGGGAGCAAGAGGAGAACAAAGCAACCTGTCCAGCATATACTCACCTCCGCCTTCCATCAGGATCACAGTCCTGAGCCGTTTGACCTATGTCAAGAGGAATGAGCTGGGCTTCCAGATTCAAGTTAGCAATGACATTCAAGCATTTCTGTCACAGACTTCCTGCAGAAAAATGGTATGCTCATTTAATTCTGCTGCTCAGTGTATACATCTTTCTATATCTGTCTTCATATAACTATAATGGGCTTCACAGGGAATGTTTCTTTGGTTGCTATTGCATAGAAGAGAGACAAATTACAGTAAGTCTGTGCTGTATATCCAATATGACACTAGAGGGTTTTTTTTATTTTGGCTAAATTATTTTCCTTTATCTAGAGGGTTATAATTTTGCATTAGTATCAGTGTTAACCTTGTAAAAGCATGATAAATTGAGAAATATTAGATTGCTAATAGTCCAAATGGATTAGCTATGTGAGTGTATGTAAATTGTTACATTGAGGTAAATCTGTATGGTGGCTGATATGTGCTGTTTTATCATTAATGCTTTGTTGTCTGATACTGTGATGGGTATAGAAATAGAAAGCTTATGTTCTGCTAGACAAACATGTGCTTTTTAATAATGAAAAGCAAAAACTCTCTCACAAGCAAAGGTATGGCCTATTTTTTTCTACCAATAATGAAACAGGCAGTTTCATCAGTTAGTTTGTCATTTGTCAGTACTTTAAAATTTTTGCATATTACATTGCATCGTGTTCAAATTTTGCAAGCCAGAGACTTTTGTTGAGCCCTTCAAAAAGTGCCCTTGAACTGAGCTTTAAACTAATCTCTGTTGAAACTCAGCTTTGATTACATTTTGAGAGATTAGGAGCTGTTTGTGATGTCTTTGGGAATGACACCACCAGGCTGTAGCAAGGGTGCAAGTGTGCTATTTTTGAGTACGCTGCTGTCTCTTCTTGCTGAGATAGCTGGGTTTTCTGAGCTTTGAATGTGTATAAAAGGGATGCAGACCTTTGCTATCCCACCAAAATGGGCTGATCTGCTCACAGGAGTAAGGACTGCACAGCATGTCTTAGCAGCCTTGCACAAACAAGATTTAGTGATGAGACACTTCCATCCCTTAGACCTTTATCAATATCACCTTGCTTCTAAATTATAAGCAAGAATGTATTTATTCTTCATAAAAATGCTAATAAAGTCCTCTTGCATTCATTTGAGCACCAGCCACATAGCTTTATGTTCTGCAGTGACACATCATACCAAGGTAATCGTTTTACCGCAGTGTTTCTACACTTTGAGCAATTGGGTTTGCCCTGTACTTCTCACTTGCTCAGGATTTTGCTACACTGAATGAACAGGATGTCACTGAAAAACTTGGGAACCTTTAGAGTGTTTTAAAAGACTTTAGATGGAGGAACTTAAACTCACATTTGTATCTTTTGGTATCTGTCTGTTCTCGTTTTTTGCCTTGGAGCACCAACATTCATACTTTATTTACAGATCTCAACAGGCTTTGCCTTGTCAAATATTTTGAATTCCATAATGAGGTGTGTAATGTCTCTTATATAAGCTCTCATTTGTGCTCTCCTGGGATGCCTTGCTTTTGTACTTAAATGGATTTGTCTGTGTTCAGTTTACTCATTTTACTTTTTATTGAGAAATTAAGGAAATTAAATTTGGCTTCTGTTCTCCCACCACGTCCTTACTCCTCCCTTGAAAAAAACAAAACCAAATGAAACTCAAGCAATCACCCTGCTTCAGTCAGATCATCAGTTTGGTTTAGAACTAATGTCAGTTCCAAGAAGCAAGTGGGCTGAGCTGAAGGTGGATGAATGTCTCCAGCAGGAAGTGGGTGCGCTCATTTTTCCTGGATAAGAACTTCATTAATACTGTGATGGACTAGATATACAATCTGAGCTACTTCTATTTATGGACTGGCTCTCCAATTCATGTTTTATGAGTTTCCTCCCAGGCAAAGCTGCTCTGTTTGGTTCATTAGAGTCCTGTCAAGAGAACAATTGGGAGGATATTAATCTGAAGCTCAAATACCGTGTCAATTAGCAGGCAAGGGTTTTGTACTGTGGAGTTGAGAATGTACTTGGCAGAAAAAAATGCGAATAAACCTTTTATCAATGAGAGAGTCTTAAAGCAGTAGATACAGACATTTCAGTCCTTTTTCTAAATATGGTCTTAAAATAGTTTACACCAGATGCCACCAATGAATAACACTTTGTTATTCTCATGTTTTAGATAAAAATATCAGAACAGAACTTTACTTTCATGGCAAATATGTGGATATTTTGATGACATACTTTGGAGACAGAAACAAGCAAAACCCTGTTCTGCTTTATGGTAGAGAGAGGCAAACAAAGAGAAAAGTCATTCTTCTGGAAGCTGATGATAATTAGACACACTTTTTAGAAGCTCCACCATGAGTGTGGAACATTGGTAGCAGTATACTGTGAGAAAGTCCTTTTTGATTGTCAGGCAAAAAATCTTAAATTTTTCATGCAGTCATTGCTAGAATCCATGTAAAGTCATTTCTTTAAAAAACAGGGCACTTGGGAAGCTGTGAACGGGGACTGAAATCCAGGGATTGCAGACACACATGTTAGTGCATTGGCTCTTGCTGCTGGGAGGAAACAACTGAGCCTTGGCAGCTCTTCTGGTAATTTGAGTTGCATTTGGGTGAAGTGCTTCCATTTCTAGGTTAGGTTTCTAAATGAGTTAAATTAAAATAAATTCTTCAGTGTTTTAGCCCATTAGAAGAAGTCGGCTTTGATGCAGTTGCATTAAGGTCTGAACTAACAGTGCCAGAAACCTTTTTCAACCACTTATGCTGGGTAGCGTAGGCATGAAATGCTAGTAAATAGAAATCAGAATGTGTCACATTCATTTGTACATGCACATAGCTATGTTAGCTTCAAGGCAGGAGACAACTAAGGCATTAATTTATTAGCTAGTAAAAAAACCACGTGTATGAGGTTTGAAGTCATAGTCCCACTGGCCATGTGTGTACTGCTTTATCAGATTGCTCCCAGGGATAGACCCAGGAAGGCATCCCAAGCTGGAGTTCACATGCACATTTCAGGCCTTTACCCTACTTCCCGCTTCCCAGATGCGTCCACATAAAGCAGCACTAAGTGTCCTTGGGCTCTCCTATTCTACAGTGCTTTTGGCACTATCAGCAAGAGCTTTCTATGTGACCTACCATCTAGTTCTGCCTAACTGGCCTTGCTTGCCTCTGTTCATGATTGCCAGTAGCAAAATCAGATAAAGAGCCTTTTTTTCATGTGCCTGGACCTCTGGACTCCCAGATGGTCCCACTGCTTCCCTAGAGCTTGTCTAAATTTGAAGCAAGCAAAGCTCCACTGGCTGAGCCCCCAGCAGGTTCCCTGAAACCAGGACAGACAGCAACCTGTGCCTTCCCTCTTGCTGTGCTCATCTCAGGCTCAGTCTAAGTCTCTCTCTGGACCTTAGTTGCAGCAGAGGTCCCCAGCACCCACACTTGGCACCGTAGATTCCTTGGGAGACAGGGAAGGCAAGACCCTACTCCTGTGCATGCTGCAACTGGATTGTTACAGCTCCCTCATGGTACTGAGTCATGAGAGGGAATGTGCGTTGCCAAGTGATAAACACTTTAGGCAGGACTCAGCCTGGGACGCTGAAATTAGTCATCTAATGTATGTGTAGTTGAGATTTCTAAGTTCCCATTATTGATGGAGATCCAGTCCAGAAATCTCAGAGTAGGCATATTCAGCAGAGATGGTGGGGTTTGGAGACCGAGTCTACCCACTGTGACGAAGACACCAAGAATATCCATTCAGTTGTCCTCCTGCTAATAGGGGTAAGTGGTAACTCTGAGATGCCTAAGACTACCTTAGGCATCAAGATGGGGCTTGCAGATGTGACAGAGGACCTGCAGGAGACATTAGGTCATCTGGAGCAGCAGCTGGAGGCCAGCTGGAGGCCAGCCAGAAAACAAGGCATCTTAATGGCATCGAACACCAATGCTTTGCAACTGAATCAAGGCTTAGGTTTCTACTGACTGCAATAGGAACAGAGATGCCCAGCTCACAAATAAAGGTTTGTGATTAAGTGCTTAAATTTCAATACCTGAGTCTCAAACTGCATCCCACCTTTGTTCTGGCAAGAACCAGAAGCCATTTTTGTACTCGAATGAAATTTACATTCATAACACACACAAACACAAAACATAAACCAGATAGTTCTTGCAGCCAACTAACAAACCAGCATCCTCTTGACTTCTCTCTTCTCTGGCCTTAGGAATGCCCAAGGCATGGGACAGCAGCCCTTTCCCTTCCCAACCTCCTTGGAAACCTCCTGCCACCTCTTTTCTCCACAGGGGAGTGAGCAACTGGTCCTTTTCACCCCCACCCTTGGTGCTTGGCTGGGGATGTCTGACAGCCCTGACCTCAGCCCCTTGTGCCAACTCAGGACATTCATGCTGCCTCTGAGATCTCCTTTCATCATGGCTGGGAAGACACAGGCTCTAGCAGTGGTCAGCACTGGGCACAAAACCTCCCAGTGAAGCTCTGCCGTGAGGTAGGAACTTCTGCTTTCCTTATGTTGCAGCCTTTTGAAGGCCACAGGGTCACTGTCAGCCATGGCCTTTGATGCAGTCAGTGAGCACACATCATCACCTGCAATGCCTGGGGACGAGACCCTGTGAGCACAGCACAGGTACTGATGTGAACATGCCTATTTAATGAACTTCAAAAAGTTATTTTTTCTGTGAAGCTAACTACAGATACTGTTGTCAGTATGTGATGTAGAGAATAGTGTGACACCAGCTTTGTATCCTGGAAGTGGTAATGGGGTAATTTTTTGACTTAAATATAGCTATAAAAACCAGCTCCAATTACAAAAATTAATAATAATGTATTTCACATTACTTGTAGATTCTATTTATGCATTTGTTAATAAAATAGTTGCTGTAGTTGCACTGAATTATCTGGGTACAACATTTATTAATTCAGAGGATAAGCATATTTAGTGAACTGTCAAGCTGCACATGACCTTGCCAGTGTAACCAACGTGATCGTATGTTTGTCATAACTGTTTGATAACTCTATTGCTAGATCCTCTGGCAGAAGCACCTGTATTTGTTATTGCTTATCTTAATTCTTATTATCACAACAGACGCTCAGATCCATTGGTCCATATCCTATATACAGCATACACTTAACCTACCAGATTTTTTTTGGGTAAAACCCCACCTTCTTAGTAATACAATGGTTCAATGTACCCCTCCCTACTCCTACTTACCCATTACCTTCTCAGCAAACAACTGATTGTTTTGTCAGTCCAGAAGGTGTTTGAATGCTAGAGAGACAACTAACACTGTTCAGAAATGTTCAGCTATTACCTCCTGGAGCTGAAGAGTGTTTTAGTGATATGAGCTGTCATCAAAGAGAAATGCACAGAAATGCTTTTGCTTGGGCCTTTTCTAACAGAAATAATAGAAGTTCAGCAAAAGAAACAGTCCAGGTAAAATTGAGACTATAAGCAAAAAAGAACTGAAGGTGGCACTGTAGGAACAGACATTCTCCTTTTAAGAAAATAAAGATGGTCAGTGCCTACTTATTCTTTCTCTTTGAAGCAAAAAAAAAATTAAAAAAGAAAAAGAAAGAAGATTGTCAGCCATGAACCTCATTTTTTTTTTCACATTTTGCTAGTGAATATATACTCATTCCCCTTTCTCAGAGTGGGAGGGCTTTGAGGAGAGCACCAGGGCATTCAGTGTCCTCCTTTCCAGCAGAGCAAACACACATCTGTACCCCCAGAGTGAGCACTGTCCACACTGCAGGCAGGGCAGTCAGCTGGATGTGGCAAAGCCCATCCAGTCTGCTGCCAGACTGAGGAATCATTAACTACAGCATTTTTCTTTTCCAGAGAGGTTAGGCCTGTGGCAGGATATTTACTTTCCAGAGATATACCCCTAGAGCTCACTACAAGGGCACAAAGAGAGGCACATCTAAACCAACCAGGCTTTACACAAAATGCTGAGGGTTATGACTCAGCCCTGCAACTCTTAATTCCAGTCAAGCTTTCAAACTCTCTTTGCCTAAACTAATCCTCCATCCTTTTCTTTGCCCCTTTGTTCCCCCTCTGCTGTAGGTGGTGCCCATGCTGGTCTGCAGGCAGGAGGGCTTTCCAAAAGCAACTCCTTTATCCTGTGAAAAATCATGGTTGTGTTGCAGAGAGGTTTATGATTTCAGAAACTATGGCCTAGAGCTCCAGAAGTGTCCAGCACCTGCTCTGGGGACTCATAGCAAGTACAAAATCCTGAATGTCTGCACAATCTGTATTCCATTTAACCACAGAGTAAATGCTTAATTTTGAAAATATTACAAGCCAGACACACACATCTCAGAAGAAAACTTGTGGATTACAGCCAGCATCTACATCTACCATAGTGCTGTTTCACAGTACTCAAAAGCTTTTAAAGACATGGGATTTGCCTTCCCACTCAGACACAAGAACCAGACTCATGCTGGGAAGCAGCAGTGGGACCAAGTCTGGGACCCAGTCTGGGACCCAGCTCCAGTAGTGAGAGCACAGAGGTGAGTTTTACATTTTGTTTGGATTTGGTGCTGTTAGTGTCTATTTTTAGTTTGTTTTGGACTTTTTTAACTCCTCTGAAGGTTCAGCCTTTTCTGTCACCAATCTGCTATCAATCAACAAATTAATTTGGAGCTTATTGTCTTACTGCATATACAACAATGGATGTTCAAGAAAACAATAGCATACAAAACAGGAACAGCATACGTTATTCATGATCAAGATAATACTGAAGAGAGGAGAGTTGTTAGGTGCGTATGCTGGAAACCAAAAAATACCACCACTGTGTGGAGAATGTACGGTTTTCCTGCATGCCACTTCTGTGTGCAGGCCAAGATGTCCCATGCATGTCTCTGTGGACTTGGGGACAGCCAGTGACATCCCCAACAAGGACTGTTGGAGAGGTTTCACAAACTTGAGAGCTGTGGAAGGCACTTCAGTGCTAGCAAAAACAAGTATCTAGGGGAACTTGTTCTTTCTTGTCGCAAGTTGCTACACCTTGTAGCTCGGTACCTGTTGTCACAGGTTTGCACAAGGTCTGCACTTGCCACTTACGATGTTGCTACAAGGTTTGTACCATGGAAGTTAATCTCTATCACATTTTGCCAGTGCTAAATTTTACTGTTAAGGAAAAATGCCAAAGAAAGAGTTTGGGGGCACAAATAAAGACGAGGGTACAGCCCAGCATCCCCAAAGGAAGAGCCATTCCTACCTTTTTGCTTCTAACCTCTGCTGCTGAGCAGGGTGTCGCATTCAGAGCCATCTGGGGTGTCTTTGGGCAGGAGTTTTGTTCCAGAACTCTGAGTATACGAGTGTGCCATACTTCTGAGCTGGGGGGTGAATGTGGTGTGCATCGTGATCAAAACTCAGGTAGAAAGTGGGCTGCTGTCCCCAGAGGTCAACTTGCAAGGCACTTGTGAAGATTTTGAAGGTGTATCTGATTTAACAGACTGATGCCTCCAACTGAGGGGTCTGTTGTAAGGGAAGGCTGTTATTCTGTGTATTTCCTTCATGTTGGCATTGCTGCTCTCTGAACATCTTTCTCTGTAGGAAGGAAAAGATAAGCTCCTTCCATTACTTTGATAGGACAACCAGGAGTTTCTTCCTTCCAAGGCCCAAGGTGCGTTGATGTGTGCGCCAAGGAGCTCCCCTTGCCCAAGGACACATCTAGCTGAGGTTCTGCAGCCTAATGCAGACTTTAGGGCCCCCAGCTTCATCTCTGCTTCTGACACCACCGTGCCCCAAGTCTGAGCATGCCTGGTCAAACACGAAAGACAAACAAAACAAGCATATGCTGTATTTTTCTGGAGACGCCAAGGAAGAATGTGTAGGTGTGAATCTAATATCAGTCTGGATATTGTGCCCTGGGAGACTTCTCTCTTTGAGTAATTCTCAGTTATGGCTCTGATGATCACATGTGGATACCAAAATCTTCCTCAATGAGCCACCACTTGAAAGCATGTTTATTGTACAAGTGTATTTTAACTGCCCAGATTACAGGTTCTGTGAAAGTGTTCTATTTGCACGGGAAATGTGAGGATCACTGTGAGGAGATACTCATTGTGGCTCATACCCTGTCTTGCTTTGGGTAAGAAATGGGAGATTTGCATGCAACACTAACAGCATGAGAGTTATGAGAAAATAGAAATCTTTTCTACGTCCCTCTCTCACTCTCTGACACCCTCCTGTTTAACAAGTCCCATTATCTTCAATAGGAGGCAATTCAGTGATAGAATAATGGCTGGCAGTAAGGTTGCAGATAACATAAACTGCCTCTTGAAGTTCTACAGAAACTGTCCTTTCTATTTATTTTACTTGACCTGGAAAGAGCAAAGTGCTGTTAAGCCAGCAGGTTTGATTGATTGCAGATATAAATCTATACCCAGGAGTCTCGCCTATCAGTAAGTTACTTTCAAGTAAGGATGGGTTTGATTTGCAAGCTTTGTCCTTAATCTAAACCAATGTGTAATGGAAAGTTAAACCTCGAGTCATAAGCTGCTAGCAGTTATAAATAAAGGTAATCACTATGAAACAAAACAAGCTACTTCTTCAGATGATTTGTTAAAATAAATTAAAATATAATAGGGTGCTAAGGCTGCTCTTTAGATGCTTTTGAACATCTTCGATCACTCTCTGTCAGTTGTCAACTTCATTCAATAGCAATTGATTTTAAGAAGGAGAAAAATACAAATTATTCTTTTGGAAGTTGCTCTCCCACACATTCACAAGCAACATCTGTCTTTAAGAGCTACAACATGTCTGAGACTATGACAGCTCTGCTCTCTCAGGTGAGTATTTACCACTAACCTGGGGAGCTTGATGATTTATAGAAAATTTTGAAGCCTGACAATTATGAGACAGCTCGTAGTAGTTTATAAGTTGTGTGTGTTTGTTGTGATCATGGACTAAGCAATGGTTTATTTTGTGCTTTCATTTTGAGCCATCTAGTGGTAATATAAATGAGATAAGATTTCTGCACTGAAGAGTTGTGAACCTTTCTCAGCAACTATGTACAATTTAATGGGACTCAGCTCAGCAAAGTGAATTGAAACCTCATTGTTTTGACACTATTGCTAAAGAATTTTTATTTTATTAGAAATACAGTAAAACTTTCAATGCAAGGAGTTAAATCATTCCCTTAGATTGATCCTGTCAACGGGCTGCTCCAGGACTCTGCTGAGATTGATTCAAGCCACTTTTACCTCTGGAAGCCTTTCTGGAGACTGCTCAAATCACCAGGTGTTCAAATGGTGCTTGTCAGCTGTGGCACCAGGGTGCAGTTAGTGCCTCCCTCACCTCAGCTGACTGCCCCTCTTGCACTGGAGACATAAGCCTGTGCCCAGGGTCAGGCAACCTTGGGCCTTATCGCTTTCTGGCCCTTAGACAAAGATGGTTTGAGAACATTACCCAAAATATTCTTTGTTTGGGGTCAAGGCTTGTGAATGGAAACACCTGGCTCTGATCCTGAGCTTTGCCTTGTGTCCTCAGCACTTGGTGCTAGCTTTCATTCTCCAGAGCAACTTTTATCCAGTGTATCCTAATATTAAAATCTTAAATTAAAAATAGTGTTTTCCAGAATTGAGCAATTTGTCCAAATATTAACCATATGACTGAACTAGAATTAGCAGGGAGCATTATATATTCATATATCCATGACAGAGCTGCATTTTCTAGGCCTGTTGTCTGAATGATAATCAATCACATGTCCTTTAGCACTGAAAGAACCAAAGTTAATTACAGACCTGCTCAGTGGTCTATGAGATACACTCAGCACCTCAGATATACTGTAGCTAATTTTAGGGTTTCCTAAATGGGAACTGTAGATCAAAGTATCTTTCATTTTGTCTGTGTGCTCATATAATGGTCTCAAGAGTGTCCAGATCACTAAATCCTTACTGCTAATCTTGCAGGTTAGAAACCACAGTCACCTTTCCTTTCTGTGCTGAATTCTTGAAGCTTTTCTAGTCTTTGGCTGTTCCCTGATGCTATGCTGTATACATTTTCCTTTATGTTCATATATCTCTCAGTTCCCCAGATATAACTTCCAAATGCTCAGACTATGTAGCATTCCAGAAAACCCCTAAATATGACATCCTTTATTCTCAGTTGTACTACCAAAATATGCTTTAAGAGCAATCTTAAAAAATAAATAAAATAGTTCACCCTCTATTTTTAATATACAGTTTAGAAAATCAGAGCTCTTATTTAGAGAGAAGAAAAAAATTTTAATGTTATGTCTTTAGTGCTTCATGAGGGTTAACATGTTCAAATGTTCCCCAAGCATTAGTAAAGGGAACATGCCTGGCCTTCAGTTAGACTTCCCCACCCATTTAACATTTGTAATTTCTGTGTGATACCTCAAATTTCTGGTAAATCGTGTTTCTATTTAATTTTCTCTTAAATTGGGTACCAGAAGCATCAGGCCTATTAAGCTGGAAGATATTTACAGGCAGAGTATGGATACAGGTGCTCGTTAATTCTTGTTCATTCTGAAAAACATGTAGAAAGGATTACAAGAATTCCTTGTAAGGTAGGAGAGGAAGGAAATGTCAGCCAGGACAGGGAAACCACAGGAATGGCCCAGATGGGAAAAGAAATTCAGCCAGATGTTTGTTATCACATTGAATGCAATGAAGCCAGACATCAGGCTGAGGGTGGGTCTGGACAAGAAGAGGGATTTTCTCTCTTCTGCTGAAGAAGAATCCAGAAAAAGATGCATCATTTCCAGATTACTGCCTGTGTGGTCTGAAAAAAAGCTCAGCTTTACTGTGCTGCCTGTTTTCAAGGTCAGAGTGAGACAGCTGGGTTCCAGCTGCCCACCCCACCAGCAGAGAGTGATGGAGACAGTGCTGGAGACCATCCCTGGCAGTGTTACCCACTCTGGCGTGGTATGTGTTCCTTGGACACTGCTCTGAAAACTGGGGACAGAGAGGCAGCTGCTGTGGGCCCAGATGAGCAGCGCTTGTGCCTGGGGGCTGTGGGTCTACGGTGTGCTCCTCTGGGCAGGAGTGTTTCCTCTGACCTCCACCACTCCCAGGAGCTTTCTGGCTTTGCAGGGAGGATGGGAGAGAGGAGAAGAGGTGGGTGTGAGAATTGACAGCTTGGCTGCTCCCCTGAAGGGGTGGTGGAGACCATCACCTATGGCAGCCAGTATGGAAATACTGACTGAAATAGCAAACCCAAACGATTGTCAGGTAGATCCAGAGAGGGATTTAGGAGTGTTGTTCAGACAAAAATCACAAGAATATGCAGGCAATCTAAATGACTAAGGACAAGCTCCATCGATTTTCTGTGACTGTAAGACAAGGCAGTAGGTCTTTAAAACCTGACTTTATCTCTTGTCAGGGTTGGTTTTCTCAGAGAAGATGGGAATTCCTCAATATGCCTCAGAAGCCGGCAATGGGATAGAAACACACTGCCTCCCTGGAAGGGAGGTTTTGGAGTTGCAGCAGTCACAGGTCTCGAGGCAGAGCAATGTCAGTGGTGGTTCCATCTGGCACAACTTTGAGGTAAACTCTGCTATTTTCTGACTAGAGAACATGGGACCATCTGTGTAGAGATATGTGCAGTGGACTTCGGCAGATAGTTATCATTGCAGAGGAAGATGAGTTTGAGGGGGGAAAATAACATGCAACCTGGTCTTTTTACACACCATGGATGTCAATGCTGGGACAAATGTCCTGTGCAAGAACAGTTGTTTGGGATCTCTTAATTTCTTCTAAGGCATTGCCCCAGAGAAGGACTGGCAGTGGTTTTAGGTAAGCTCTGCCCAACGGAGGTGTACCAAAACCACTGGAGCTTTACAGCCCTTCTCCAGTCACCTCCTCTCTGCTGTCCTGGTGTCTCTAGATGCTCTGCACTGGAGGCAGCAGCATGGGCTGGTGCACAGGCTGACATGGATGCTGGGTGAGTGCTGCAGCAACAGTGGGGCAAGGAGATCCATGTGGGACCCATACTGCTACTGCCACCAGGTCCTGGAAAACTTCCCAGGCCACAGGGAGAGCTGTATCCTGTTTTGGTGGCACCTCACTGCAGGGCATGTCTTTGGCTCACATTAGGTAGATGAGAGGCACCCAAATTAACAGACAAAGCTAGAAAGGAGCAATAGCTGGATTATCAGAGTAGAAAGTGCAAGACAGTGTCTTGCCTCAAGAAAACAGTGTGCTGACAGAAACAGTGTAGCAAAGGATGGACTGTTTGAGATAAAGCCACTGAATTTCCATATCTGCTGGTCCACACAGATCTGGATGTACTTCAGCTGTGTTACTCCATGACAAAGCCTGTCTTGTGGCAGAGCTGTTACTGCTGTGCCAGTCTGGCACAATTCCTGGACTTGTGCTGGTAACTTTAGGGCACCACCCCTGACTTTGTCAGCTTTGGCATTTCAGGGGTTCTTCAACCTCAGATTCATGTGCAGGGCACAGAAAGGTAATTTCCAACTTGGGGGCTCACGAAATTTGTCATGCAACATGCAGGTATGCTCAAACTTTTTAGATGCAGCACAACTGCTGGATGTAGCCACGAAGTAACTTCTATTTGATCATAGGGAGAGCTGCGCAGACCCTTCAAATGTGTCTAGACAAAGAATAAGGTTTATATTCCCATCAGGGACTTTCACAGAGTCCTAGGTATGTATGTATTTATCAATCCAAAAACAACCTCAGATGACAGTACATTGCTGGGAGCTCATGTTCAAATCAGTTATACACAATGTCCCTGCAGAGCAATTATTCTCCTGAGAAAATTAATGCATAGTACAAGCCACCTTTCTTATTTCTAGGTGTGTAATTTTGGTTTGGTCATTTTCAGAATGTGTATTGCCTGGCACCATCTGCTTTATAAATGGATCCACCTCTCTCACTCTGCATTACTGACACGTCTGCATTCTTTACTACTCACCCCTTTCTCTCAGCTGCAGGATAAACTTTACATTTTCTTTCCATTCACTGATGATAGTGTAAAGCAGCTTCTTGACAAAAGGGAAGAAACTGTCACGCCGGTCTGCCAGGTCTCTGTTTATTAACTGCAGCAGCCAAAAGTCCATGTTGCTGTAGAGAGGCTGCCTGGCCTTCACCAGCACTGTTACAGCAGCAAGACCCACTGTAACCCTTTTCCCTGCAAAACATTGATAATGATGCTTCAATTCCCAGTCACATTCCCAGCAGTGATTAAGCTTAAAACAAAAGAAATGCAATTATTTAAAGAGGGATTGTTTTCATAAAGACAGTCCACGTTTCTTTGCACCGCATCTGAAGAACAAAGACAAAGCAATAAAATAATGTGCAGCTAGTTAAGAAAGAGCTTTCAGACTTTATTTGATTGGGAAATGTTTTAATGTTACTAGTCATGGTTAGACAATAGGGGCATGACCTGAACATCCTAGAAAAATACCAGCTGGTCTGAAAGAAAAAAATTGCAAACATATGGTGAAACCAGTAACACTGAGGCATTTAACTTGACAAATTTCACATAAGTTAATTCCGGTGGTAATGTAGTTTCTTCCAGAACATTTATTTATTTGCTCGCTGTTTTTCTAAGTGACTTACATCCAGGCTTTTTCACTAAGGTCCATCATCTCTGAGGAATGTCATTCAATTTAATGTTGCTCAGAGTGGTCTCCAAATGTACTGCTCCAACTGTGTCTTGATCCGCACACTTGTGTCTTTCTTCAACCCAGCTCTTCCTCTGCTATTCACTGTCTCACTTTCCAGCCTACACCAAAATCTTACTTACCTTTCTGAAGGAGCTTCCTCCTCCCTTAAACTCTTTTTTTTTTTTTTTTACAATTTTTTTAACTGTTTCCTTCTGCAGTATGTTCATATTTTCCTTAAATCAGCCTTCTACTTCATTCTCGAGGCACATATCTTGAGCTGGCTTTGACACTGTCTGCCTTTCTCTCAATTCTGCCTGTTGGGCTGCGAGTTGCTCTACCTGGACCTGCATCAGCTTCTGCTCTCTTGAAATCTTTAATCGTGTCCAAATCATCATGTGACTTGACTATTGCAATTTTAATTGCTGATTCTCCTAAATCTTTCCTCTCTAAGTTCTGATGTTTCTGGGATGCTACAATGAGGCTCTTCTTGGTCCTTGAAAAATGCTGCTTCAGAATTGTCAGGGACGGTTGGTGCATTATTTTGCTTAATATGTAATATTAGGAAAATTTTTGTAGCCTTTGTATTTTCTACCACAGATTAGTGGCTATATCTGTTGTCATAGACAGGTCCTGCTCCACAGCACTGTGATGCAACCTGTGCAACATTAGCCACCCAGTATTTATTGTGTTGGGTATTAAAAGCTGGATTTATGCTGCACTGTTAGAGATGATACTGTTCCCTCCTGTTTTGGAGAACTTTATATTACTTTATATTGCTCCATTTCTTGTATCTGTCCAAGCTGAAGCTACTCTTAGCCAAGCTGCCTCATCAGCACAGGCAATTCCCTTCTTCTGGGAAAAAAGCCTGCCTCAAAACCTATTTGCCACTGTCCCTGCCTGTAAATTGCACATGGTCACCTGCATGGGAAACTGCTTTACAAGTTTGATACATAGTTCTCTACATATCAGCCCAGCATAGGGGTGCATTTGTCATCCTCTGTATAAGAACATGTTGGATTTTCTCGTCAGTCATTGAGATACTGAGTCCATCTATAAATAAGATTTTGTTTGGCTTATCTCCTTTCAAAATTTCATGGTTATTCTACATTTCTTTACTGCCAAACACATTATTAAGTTACAGAAAAATGAGACAGAAATTGGAGGTGTACGTGTAAGAAAAATGGCATAGATCCATAATTGTGTGTAATACATATAAAAAAAGATGCCAGTATTAAAGAAAGAGCAGAAGTATCAGAGCAGGAGTTTCTTCATTGCAGTTTTTTATATTGCATGGTTAAAAACTGAGGCCAGGAGAGAAAACACAAGAAATGTATGAGGTGAATGGGAAAATGGGCAGGAGATGGAAAGATGTGTGGAGCAGTGGTCCAGACAAGCCTGGATGGTGACTTTTAATCTCTTTTGGCCTCCACAACCCTATGCAGATCTACATGTGATGGAGAAGAGAGGTGGCAGCCAGCCCCTGAAGCTGGGGTGTGATGTTAACACTGGGCTGTTGCAGGCCTCTGGGGTTTCCGAATGAAAACAAGAAGTTTAGCAGGCGTCTACCATAAGCCTCCCTTAATCTCAAACTATTTCTTTCAGCATATGGAGTGCATTAAAAGAGTATAAAACCATTCTCAGTGGAGGTTTACTGTGTATTATACAAAAATTGAATTGTTGTAATAGCAACTGCAGTTGACTACCACCTCTAAAGATGTGGCATAAATCTGAGTTTTAGTGCCCCATATAGTAAACACTTAGTGGATAACGTTGCACAGTCTGTACAAACAGTGCTATGGGGCAGAGCCTCTCTGCTAAAACAAACACATTGCCACCAATCTACATTAGAAAATAGAAAGGCCACACCAAATTACGAAAAATATGTATTAAGCAAAGCAGATCATTATTAGACATATAAATCTAAGTTGTTGTGAGATGTTGTCTCAGCTACAGCAGCATCATAAAATGATTCTAATAGGCTATACAGCCATTTGCCTTGATTTAAAAATACACATTCCTTTGACATATATGGGAGTGGTGTGCTGTTACCGTAATTACCTTATCTGGCAATTGCTGTAAATAATTCTCCTTTTCAAGGATTTGAAGATGCTCTGAGTAGTTACTCTTCTTTGTTCTTAATATATCATTTTCCTAGTTGTCCAAGGCAATTATCTAGAATTTAAATGTGCCCAATGAAATCTGCTATGTAAATGTATTTAATTGTATATAAATTATTAACTGTGCCTAGAAAGAGGAGAAATAGGAAAAATAAAGACCCAACATATGATTGTGGTCATGTCTTATGTAGTATCTAAGCATATTTTTTTCCTGTTTTTCCAAATTTTATGTTGTTTTCCCACATAAAAAGAAATACAAAATATCCTGATTTTTATTGTACTTTTTATACGTTTTGAACTTGTAATTTCTGCTAGAAATGTGCATAAAATCAAACATTCAGGCTTCGTTGAACTGACAAACAAAGATAAACAGAGAAAAAGTTTTTTCTTAAAAGTCTGATGAATGAAAAGAGAAAACATCACTGAATGGTACAAAAAATGTTGACACACTTAACAATCTTTTTAATCCATCAACAACTAAACATTTCATCATAGAATAATGAGGTTAAATAAATAAAAATGTCATGGGGAAGAAATGTTTTAATATGATGAAGAATAATCTTGCTGTTCCATATCTGCAATATTAGAAGCACTTCACTGTGTGTATATGGTGGTGATTCTGCAGACTATGAAAACAGTGACTTCTCTGTCATTTATAATCCATATACTGTAAAAATTAAATCTTTCTCATTTCCCAGGTAAGAAGTAATACCCAGTTCAATATTTCAATACCTGAAGTTGTGACCCATTGAAAAAAATCAGAGGAACATCACGAGGGTGAGCTCCTGAGAAGATGCCTGAATGAATGAATGAATGAATGAATGAATGAACAAAGGAATCTTCCATGTATAGACCTGAGTCATGGGTAGGAGGATCCAATCTACAAAGATAAAAGTGAACATCGCAGTTCTTTGCAATTATTATAATTATTGAGCCAATATTAGAAACAATAGAAGTGACACCCATTAAGCCTGAGGAATGATGAATAGGAAGTTGACTGCAGTGTCATACAAAAGCTATGTCTGAACTTGTTGACCAGATGTGCCCAGGATGGTACCCGGACACAGAGGGCAGCTTCCATGAAATGCCCACCTCTGCTAAATTCCCTCAGGCCTTGGGGTAAGATGTCACTTGTGTTCCTTTCTGGGAAGGAACCCAGGCTGTGCTAATTCCCAAAATGTGTCCAGGGATGGTTTGAGAGAGCAGGAGGTGGCACAAACCAGCCCTGAGCTGGAGGCAATTCTGACAGCTCCAGTGCCTGGGAATGCTCCCCTCAACTGTTGAATTTACTAGTACTGATGCAACAAGAGACAGTCCTAAAATAATAGCTGAATATGTGTGTGTATGAGAATTGTAACGAAGTCTTACATTTGTATTATCTTTCTAAGTATGTTTAAATCCTGCAGTCACCACGAACCTGGTCCTGCAGATGGGAAAGTGAATCGAGAGCAATTAAGTGAGCAGGTATTTGTGGTGAATGAATAAGCAAGTGCCAGCAGGATTAATATCCAGGCTCCTCTGCCCCTGCCTGCAGCCAGCCTGTGTGACCCTGTTGCTGTGTGCCTGCCCCTCAGCTTACCTAGCTGCTGGTGTTGACACCTTCCCCATGCTCTCAGAGCCTCTCTGAGCAGTGAGTTGCATTTCCTATCACCCAAGCTCTACTTCTCTAGCTGATTCCTGCTCTCCTCAACTCCCAGTTAGTCTCTTTTGCCAATTAGTCACATCCTCTTTTCACTGCAGACTGGTTTTCCACCTGGCTCAGGCCCATTCCATTTGGGCAGCCAGTATCCTTTTGTCCTCCAACATCAGTTTTCCCACGATCTTGGTTCCTCTCTTTTTCTTCCTCTGGCCTTTGAGTCATCGCCACTTCAGCACAAAGCCCAGAACACCCATGAAAGACAAATCTGCCTTGGCTGGGTGTCCTGGAGGCTGTGAGTCATGCCCGAGGGGACAGTGCCCTCCCAGCCATTGGAGCAGTTTGAGCAAGACCAAAGAAAAGTGAATTCTTGGAAACTGTGCTGAGAAAATAGAAGTCTCCACCCAACAAGAACAAGCTGCATTATTCTGCGCAGAAGTTAAAAAAACTGCAAAAACTGGGCAGATTTATCACAGGCCAGAAAAAACACAGCTCTGAAGCAGGAACCAGCCATTGTGTCAAAACACGGTAGTGCCAGATTTGCCTCTTCTGCCGTCAGAAATCTTAACACTCGTAAAGCAGATTTCTCCAAGTGTTGCATCCTGAAATCATAGGAACATTTAGGCAGCAACACTCAAACCAGACAGTCCCAGTAACAAATACTATCTGAAGTGAAAACCCAGCACAGAAATATCTTTTAACTGCACAGACACAGTAGAAGAACTGGAAAAATAGGACATATTGGAATGCCAACCCCACCTTCCATGTAAAACCATGCTCATAATGTAGGTAATATGGATTACCAGAGCCAATCCAGTTTGATATTGAGTGGCTTAGGTGGTTCAATATTACATTTGAAATGTTTATACAAATACATTCACATAATAAAGTTCTGTTGCCTTTTTTTAGCTGATTCTCCTGTATCAATACTGTCACATAGCCTAAAGCAATTGAAATGATTGACTAGCAAAATGTGCTAATAACACTGATTATCTTCATTTATTTGCATATAATTCTTTGCTAATTTCTCTGCAGTAATTAGGACTGTGGCACATTGCTGACATGACTTTTTTGAACAAGAATGCTTTTAGTAATATTCAAACCTGTTTTGTGATATCCAAATGATGTTTTCAATAAAGACAAATCACCTTCAGGAAAGGTATTTCTGAAACAAACACATATTTCTACATTTTAAGCAATCATTAGAGGGAGATTTTGCAATGAATGTAGATGTTCAAAATCCAGAAGACATTTCTCTTGAGGCTGCAGCTCAGTCAAGATAGATCACTGTTGCCAGTCAGGTAGGAGTTGTTGCCTGGGAAATATGGAAATGACCCAAAGTTCTGCACTCAAAGCCCCAAACTGTTTGGAAGAAAATACTGGCAAAAGGCAGCGCACTCCTGTAGTCCCCCAATAAACGTATTTCAGTTTGTCATTTCACCTGTGGCATTTAAATAAACATACTGAGGTTTTTAAATTACTTACTAACTATGCATATTGTATTTTGGTCAGTGATTCTCCTTAACAAATCTTTGATACTTTTTGGGGTCTACTTATAAATACCTGTAAAGATATTTAAATAATTTTTTTTCATGTCACCACTTCAAATTGCATCTGTACTGTGCATTACTGGGTACTAGGTACTGAAATATTTTTTATAGAGCTAGCCTGGATGTTAAAGTCTTTTCTTATCTCATATTAACATCAGGTTAGTGTATGGTTCAGAACCTGATTTTGTGCCTGTGTCCCTGCAAAACAGAAGAACAAAAGTCAAGGGCAAAAACCTGTGTCCTGAAAATCATGACTGGACAAATGCAAACTTTCCTGAGTGCTTTGCCAGCTACCTGACAATTTTAAATAGAAGACAGTGAACAGGTGAAGAAAGCCATCAAAAGTCAGCATTAATGCTGCTGCCTAAACAGTTTAGCTGTCTTTGCTCGATTTCTTCCACAGCTATTGCTGACTGTGACTACAGATAAGTTGAACAAGGATAGAGGTCACCAAAACAAGAAATGCCTTAATAATTAAGGGCTCAATATGTTTCACAAATGCACCTTCTTCTGTATCTGCTGCCAAACAGCTGTGGATCTGTGATATCTTTTAAAAATAAATTAGGAAACCTGAAAGACTCTGCTCGTAATCTAAATGTGAAACTGGAGATGCAGAATGAGGATGAAACTACTAATTACTCTCTCCAGGCTCATACTTGCAATATAATCAAATCTGTCTACTGGGGCGATCAGCACTTAATCAATTGAGGTGTGGTATAACCTTGCACTTCATGCTAACGTGAAGCTAGAACTAAAAAAAGCCCTGCCATTGTTATGAGCATATTTCCAAGGCAGAGAATTAGCAGGCTTTGCTCTAAAAAACGAGCCTTTCAACATTTAATTACCTACAGTAAGCTGTTTATTACGGTCTGTCCACAGCTAACAGCTGAGCCTGCTGGTGCCAGCAAGCCCTTCCTCTGCTGCCCAGAGTTTGCTATTGAGACACCTTGCTCCAGCACGCTTCTCTCTCAGTAAAATGCTAGGCGCTGTCCTTCTTTTAATGCAAGTGATGCCTTTTCAAGTAAAGAGATGAAGCATTTTGCATTTCCCACATTGCCATACGTTACAGCCTGAAGAAAAGGTTAATCCTAGAAAAGTTGTAGTTGGTTGTTGTTGGAGTTTTTTTCCCCTCTTTTAACTGAAACTATTCCAGTAGCTGAAAACTTATGTATAATATCAGCAGCCACTTGAATGCTGTGTTTGGACAGATAGCAAAATTTTGTGGATATGTATTTAGACATCAGGGGAGCTTCTCTGTCTGTTACATCAGTAGCTGGCAGCTTGTGAGGCAGGTTTTCCTCAAAGTTCACATCCTTTAATTGTGGGGAAGGGAAATAACATTTGTCTGGGTTTTTTATGACTTCCAAACTGAACAGCGAAATACAAGGACATGAAAAAGAGAGAAAGATCTCAGCTTTCTGAATCTGTAACACTTTGGTTGGGAAATTGAGTGAAGATTCTGTGTCAGTTCTTGTTTATTCAGGTATGCTTATAACTGGTTTTCCTACTCCATGCCCATTTCTACGTTCCTTTCCAATCAGCATTTTAGGTAGTCAAAATATTGGCAAAAACCACTTTGCTTTTGTCTGCCATTTAATTTTTAAAACCGTGTAACTCCCAAGCTTTGATTTGGAAATGCTAAAACAAAGAAAAATCTTTTTCATAACAATGATCTGTTTTGAAATTTCCAAAACAAAGTTTAAAGATCATACTCTCCCTAAAGAGGCTGATAGTATGGCTGTGTTTTTTGTTCAAAGACTGAAAGAGTGATCGGATTGAGGCTCCAGAAGTTTGCTCATATATGGAAGGCCTCCCGTCCTGGTGCTCACAAAGCCCCATCTCTCAAGACAAGTGTGGTGACAACAACTTGCTTCCCTCTGCGTGGTGCTTGATTTATCTCCATTTTGTCTCTGGAGACCATCTACCTTGGAGATGACTGTTGTCTCGACAAACTCTGGAGAATAACTTGCACGTTATTTTCATTTCATCACTCTTAGGGATTCTTTAATACTTATTTGTGTTGATTGTGTAATATTACATGTTTGGTTATACACCTTGGGTTCTGGAGAGAGGAGTTAATCTGGCAGTGTCGTGGTGGAGAAATGAGGGCTCTGGCAGGAAGAGCAGCTCGGAGGGAGCTAGCTGGCTGTGCTGTGTGGAAGGCAAAGCACACTGGGTGAGTTCTCATCCGCTGCCCAGGCTGGGTTATCACGTACAGCTCTGCAAAGCCAGGACACAAGCCCCAGTTCTCCTGCTGTACCTTGTTCTTCTCTGCATGACTGTGCATTTCTGCATAAAATGCAAGAGGAGCATTTGGCCTAATCACTGTTTCTGCTGAAAACAAAATCTGTCAACTGCTAAAGACAAAACACTGTACTGAAAAACCTTCACATTTTTCTGCTTCTATTTATTGTGAAGTCTGTCTCATAAAGAAAGGAAGGCCAACTTTATGCCACTGCAGAGATGAGCGAACTACATGTTTCTGCTTTCTAAGTTCAACACAGCCCGTGCTCTCACAAAAATTTTCTACTAGTAAGCAAAATGTGAACACAGAAACATCATAACTTTTCTCACTCTTATTTTGTCCTATCACCTTCAATCAAACTTCAGGCAAGTGAAACAATCTTTGTAATTTAAAAACAAACGAACAACAATTCCCTGTGTGCTTCCTTCCATGGAACAGGAGGATGTAAGAGGAGGTTAGCTGTATCCTTGTCTGTTTGTCAGCAAAATAAGAACGTCAGAATTATGAAAATGTCCAAACTCAATCAAGTGTTCATTAGCATTCTGGGGAGTCACTTCAATTAAAGAAAATTCTTATTTTGCCTGCATCACTAGAGAAATGCAGACTAAAATTGGAATGTAAATGTGGCTGTATTTTATAATGATTTAATGTGACAATCTTTCTATTTGCAAGTGGCCCAACAAAGGGTCACAGTTTAACATCAATTCATAGAGTAAAATGCAAGTTCAAAAACATGTCAGAACAATTTGCAGGATGTTTTTCAATTATCTGGCAAAGGACACATGGAAATTTCTTATATTATTTTGTTTTTCTCTGAAGTTTTATGTGCTGCTGGTTTTGTACCACTAGTTATTTGAATTCTTAAATTTCTGTTTCGGAAGTTTGCTAAAATGCAGCAAGAATCTCTTGCAAAGTTTCCCTTCATTTCCAAACCACTCCACTGTCTTTTCCTACTGATGGGATAAATAGGCTGAGCATTTCCAGCTTCCTCTCAGGCAAAACTAACCAAAATCAATCCTTTAAGGCTCTGATTTTCAGTGCTTAACACTGATAACTGTAGCTGAAGATAATTGGAGCTGTTGGGGCACTCTAACCCTGAAAACTTGCAACAATGCCGCTTTTGTGATGAGGATGATCAAACCTGCCTAGAGAAATGAGGTAGGATGACTCAGCACGTACTGCTTAAAGCAGATCTGTGTTTTAAATTCTGCCTGGAATCTGGCTGATCATAATTAAATGGGCTGTTCGCCTCCCCTGTGTTCCTTCTTCCTTTGGTTAAGAAAGTATCCAGTAAATAGGAACAGAGGTTCTACTCTCCCTGAGGAATTTCTCAGCAGGGAGGCTGGGTGGTGGGAAGGTGCTCTCTGTCCCAGGGGGGTGGCAGCCTGATTGCTGTTTCCCTCCTTGCTGGGGATGTGTGTGCACACACGTGCATGTGCCAGGCTCTTCTGTGCACAGGGAACCTGACTGTGTGGCACTGGACACCTCTAAACCAGTCCCCACTCCTCCACTGGTGTGGAGCAGAGCCTGCTCTATCACACACCATGAAGCAAAATAAGCCATACATAGTTTGTAACTCTGAATTTCTTGCGAGGGGAAAACATTGGAAAATTATATTCCTGACATATCTTCTTTTATTTTCTATTTGTTTGTTTGTTTGTTTGTTTTTTGGTTTGGTTTGTTTTTAAATCCCTCTAGATTACCTTGTCTTTATCAATCCCCGGAACAACATGTATCAAGTTTTATGCCGAGTTCCAGTGTAGCCTGGTCTATGTAACACCAAGATCTTGAAACTCTTTTTTTCCAAAGAGCTCAGAACTTTCTTCTGTAGATAAACATGACAGGGACTGGTGACCGAACGTGTCTCTCAGTCATGTGTGTTACCATGAGAATGCTACAAAATCCCTGACCTAATCTCAGTCTCTCTGTACCTCTGCCATTAATGTGCCCGTTCACAAACACCTTGGCTCTTCCTCCCAGCTGGGGCCTCAGAAAAGAACCAGGACTCTCTGGCATCAAAGCCATTGAATAGTGCTAACCAGTATTACTAAATTTGGTAGAAACAAAGCAAAGTTCAAACTGTGAGTTCTGTAACTGGCACTCTGTGGTTACTACAAAGTGACAACCCAAAACTTAAGCTACCTGCTTAAGCAGTTAAAACTGAGGAGTATTGTAAAATCACAGAATTATTAAGGTTGGAAAAGACCTTTAAGAACATCAAGTAAGGCCAACCATTAACCTAGCATCACCACCATGTCCACCATTAAACTACGTCCTCAATGTCTGTCAGTGTGTCCTATACCTAATAGGCTCACTGTATTAGACTAAAAAAGTAAAAGTATTCTATTAACTGTAAATCTTAAAAGCTGGAGTGTATTGATTGAGCACATGAAAAAGTCTAATCCTGTGCAGCCAAAACACTAATTTAATCCATTATCTTCTCTCTGATAGCAACCATCTGTTGATGCACTGGGAGGAGTACAAAGCCAGGGAAGCCATAAACCCTTCCCCAGCATAATGTCTCAGCTTCTGATGACCCATAGCTTCTGGGCTACACATTTTGTCTTCATTATTAATAGACCGTGTTTGATTTTTTTCCTGTTTTGACTCATCACTCTCTGAAGCCTGGGAAACTTTGGTGAAAGCCTATGGAAAGACTTTTCGCAGCTGACTGTGTGTTTTATTTGTTCTCTTTGTTTTCGATTTGCCATCTTTGTCTTTCTTTGATACTTTTTGGTTCTTGAATTGGAAAAGACAATGAACACAAGGTCCTTACTCATGATCCCTATACCCTTGTGATTTCATAGACCTTTCTTACAGCCTTGTTCAGTCACCTCTCTTCAGACTGAAAAAGCCTGTTCTATTTAATCACTTCAGATGCAGAAAGCATTGATACCTTTGTCATCCTGATGCTCCAACTCTGAACCCCTTTCAGATCTGCTGTACATTCTGGAGATGGGTGAACCAGAACTGCCCACAGCATTCAACCTATGTTCATCTATGCGGTGTGGGACGACGTTCTCTCTCTCCCTTTTTCTTCTCTTTTCCTTTCCCAATGATTCCTCACACTAAATTTGCGCCTTTTTTTTTTTTTATTACTCCTGAGCATTGAGCTGACACTTTTGTAAACTGTACGTTACATCTCCAAGCTCTTTTCCCTGAGTGCTAATTTAAAGACTGTCACTGTGTATGTAAAGTTAGGATTGTTTTTCTTGTGCATAGTACTTTACGTTTATCTACTTTGAATTTCATGTGCCACTTAATTATCAAGTCAGTTTGTTTCTGCAGTTCTCT
>VZRE01015749.1:55484-89994 GCA_013396775.1 Cephalopterus ornatus | reverse complement strand
CTTTTTTTTTTTTTTTTTTTTTTGTGATTGCACTGGATAAATTCTTACCAACAGAAAACATAGCCGTCTTACTATTCACCTCCTTTTCCAGGTAATTCAGAAGTATGTTGAACAGTGCAGGCCTATCACATGCCCCAGTCAAACTCTACTGGTACCTTCTCTGCACTGAGAAAATCGGTTGTGTATCCTACTCCTCATTTCCTAAACCTTAACTCTTTACCTATCCCTGAAAAGAGTTCTTTTCCTATACTGTGGTAGGAAGAGTTTTTGGTGAATGACATTGTCAAATACTTTTCAGGAATCCCAGGAGATTAAACCCTAATTATAATGTGCAGGATAAGGTGGGATTTGCTTGCTGACTGTCTCTTTTTGTACTTGCAGTAGGGCTCATTGGGGGCATATTTAGAAAAAAAAAAAAAAGCAGAATGATTCTTCATGCAATGTGTAGTTAAGTTTCAAAGTTCATTGCCACACATAATGTGGATAGTATTTGTGGATTCAAGGGACAGACTGAGCTAGTTCACAGATGACAAATCTATTCAAGGTTATTAAATGAATAGAAATAAAGACTCCCTAAGGAGCTCATGACAGTGAAAATGATTGGAAGCCCTAAAAGTACTCATCAGGAGCATCATGTACATCTGCCCTTGTTGTCTTCTCTTTCCCAGGCACTGACTTTTGGAGACAGAATTCTTAGCAAATCCAGCACAGCCATGCTTTTGTTTTTTTGTGCCCATGTTCTTAACTGGGTCTTTTCTTGGATGCCTTCAGAGAACTCTGGCTGGTTTGCAAGGCATGACTCCCCGTTTTGAAAGCTGTTTCCTCAGAGTACTGCACTTTTCCCAGTATCTACTGATTTAATTCCTACCCATTCTCCTGATACAGATGTCAAATTAGTAGGTGCTACAGCTCCTAGAGTGTAGTTCTCCAGACACACCTTGCAACTGTTAAAAATTTATCATCACTTCTGCCATCCTCCATTTCTGCAGTGCACTGACAGCTCTAATGCCTTGCAGCTTTCTTTAGTAGGTCAGCCTTTAAATCATCTGGACCTGACAATTTGTTACCTTAATTTTGACAATTTCTTCTATAGATTCTTCTAATGAACTCACTCTGAAATAGTTCCTTTGACATATCCCCTCTGATGTATGAAGAAGGGTTCCAGCCCAGATATTTCCCCAAACTCCTTCAAGGCTGTAAAAAATCATTTAATTTTCCTCCTCTGCTCTGTCTTTTCTGAAAGTTCCTTTTGTACTTTGATCAATTAATGGGCCTACAAACTATATAGCTTCCTGCTCCCAACGTGTTTGAAGAAATGATTAATTATGAGGTTTTTACGCCCTCTGAAAACTATTCTTCAAACTCTTTTTTACTGGCCCAAAACCAGGAATAAGGGAACTTTGTTGAAAGATGTCATTTTGATCTTTTTTTGTATTTGTACTTCAGTAAAGAAAGAAAAATTCTTATTGATTTTCATAATCATGCACATATATGGATTTGCAATGGAATATACCTTGACACCAAATTTGTTACTCTTTTGGCACAATGTACATATCAATTACAGCAGTCATATAGCATAATCTGCTTTTTTTCTGTAAAAAAATTTTTACATTTTCTCTAACACATTATTGTATGCTAAATAACTAGTTACCTTTTTCTCTATGATTGTACCAAGCTGCTTCTGCAAAATGCACAGAAGTAGTATTTTAGTGTTCTCTTTCTTTGGCAGATAAAACCATTTGGATGCCTTTCCATGCATCTGCTTATGCCTGGCTGACTTGTAGCTCACTTTATGCTTATGCCAGTTTGTTGCTCCATTGTTCTTCCACAGACCCAGTTTGTTGGTCCATTTTTCTTCCGTAGACCCCTTTTCATCCCTACATTGGCTTCTGGCTGATATTTGCTGTTTAACCTTATGTACATCTGGTTTGGTATTAGCCCAGTCCCTGATCAGTATGGCTATTTCTGGTCATTAGTATCTCCTTTGTTTATGCATTTCTGTGTTGATAGTTTTGCTTCTCTGCTCAACATTTGGTATAGAGGATGTTGTGAACTAAAATAATTTTCTAGCTTTTCTTCTGTTCCTAGGAGTGTGTTGTGGTTGGGCACGCTTCTCTTCTGCCTGCTGATGGCGATAATCCTTTCTTATTGTGTAGCTTCATCTTTGTACACACTGACAGAAAGTTTCTGTGTTGTTTTCTATCTTACCTAAAATGTTGGTATTCCCAGAAATTTTCCATGTTCATACCTTTACTTCTGCTACTTTCTGGTTGTTCACAATGCAAGTAAATTTCCCAGAATTTCCTACTTGCTTTTGGGTATTCACAGTCATTCAAATTTTGCCAAAGCTGGTTTTGTTGAAATGTATTATCTTCCCTGTTACTCTTGGCTTTGGAGGCTTATCTGTATGTTCACAGAAACTGGGAGGTGGGTTAAGTCAGTAGCAAAATATGTCTCTTCATGTTTCAGAGAAGGGACTTCACATTTTGGTCCCAAGAACTTCACAGTGTCCCTTGCCCAGGTCTGTCTCATGGGCCTGTCCATAGCAGACCAAAAAACTGTGGCAATAACACACAAACTTACTGCTTTTCACTCCTGTTATGCGCCTTTTTTTTTAGTCCTGGTTTTTCTTGACCTACAGCATCTGCCTCCTCTCTAGAAAATTATTACTCATATCTAATTCTAACTATCTTTTGAGGTCACTATATTCCATGAAGTGTTTCTTAAATTAGTATTTTTAGAGATGCTGTGCACTTCAAGGCTGCTTAATGACATAAATTTTTGTTCAGTATGAGATTTTCCTTCTCTGAAACCTGCTTGTTCTTAGCTACTTGCCTGTGCCTGATTTCATTCACCATAATATCACTCATTAACATTTTCTGACACTGACACTAATAATACTTTGTTTCTCATCTTTGAGACCGCCATTCTTCTGGCAGTTTGACAGTAAAATAATCTTTGACAATAGCAGAAATAAGATATCTAGCCTGGTGGGCACTTCTAAAATTTTCACTGTGGTCCTTTAGTTTTAGTTGCCTAAATGTATCTAAGACTTTGGTCCCGCATTTTTAGAATTAGTAAATTCAGTCTTCTCCTACCTTGTGTTAGGAGAAAAAAAAATCCAAATTTTTTTAAAAAAGCAAATAATGAAGTACAATTTAAATATTTACTATTATTTGCAATTAAACAATTGTGTATTTGCAATTAAAAACCAAACCAGTGTTAGAAACTGAGCATGGATCTGAGTGTCAGAATGAGATTTCTAACTTTTTCATAGCCATTGGCCATTGGTATTCTGCTGAACTACAAGGTTCCTGAGTCAAGATGTTTCTGAAAATAAAATTGGAGAAGTTTAGAAGTGTGCTTTGAAATGTGTGACAACAGAATGCACTGAGGAAGGATTAAATATACTGCCTTTACTCTTTCCCTTCTACTGCCCTCAGATATGCTAAGCAGAGCTTGGAAGATCTGTGCTTCTATGAAATGACAGGGAGGAGATACTGCCTGTACAGCATTTCAAATGTGGTTCTCTATGGTCTGAGAATCTCTGCTGATTGCCTCATAAGGGTGAGCATGTTTGCTCCTTTGCCTTTGTAACTCTGGCTGTGGAGGGGTACTTTTGCTTTGCTCAACTGATAAGCCTAGCAATGCCTATACCTAGAAGTGAAAAAAAACCCCACAACAAACAAAATCTTTTTGAAGGACCTAGCTTTAGTACTTATTCATTGAGTGTTGATTCAAAAGCAAACCAAACTGATATAAAACACAATCACCCCCTCTGCAAGGCAAGACAGGGTTTCAAGGTCGGTTGCTTGTCTGAAATATGAGATGCACCAGTGATCTCTGTTTCTCAAAGAGATGCAACCCACTTTCATCCTGGCTTGCTGTCCAGCCCCTCTCTTAGTGCCGCTTTCTCCTTTGAAATATTTGGCTGGCTCTTGGAGCGCCAACTGTCAGAGTGGCTCGGGCTTGGCTGGAAGACATCTCCTCCTGCTGAACCCTGCTTATCATAATATATTTTGACAGGGGGAAGCTGGTTGTAGCTCCCTGCAGACTTACCCACACCACTCTGTCATCTGCACAGAGCATCCCGTGCAGTCATTTTTGGATGATAAAAGTTAGCTAATTCCTGCAACCTGATCATTTTTGCACTGTGGATGAGCTTTCTTTTATTATGTTGTTCTTCAGCATATGTGAGGTGGTCCCAGAAGGACCAGGGTCTGATTAACCTGGGATCTATACAAATCTTTAATGAGATGTCCTTGCAACACAGTTTGCATCTACAAATGTCTTCTGACATATGATGAGAACCAATATGCAGAATATAAGCAAAGGGACTTAATTGAATGTCATATCTGCAAAAGCCAAAGGACAAAACTGTGGCCTCACGGAGGTCAGTGACCAAGCTCCTGTTGGCTTGAGGAGTGCCAGGCTTTCAACAAGAGTCTTTGCGGCACAAGCATTTTTATTCTGCTCACGTTGACCTATTTCAGGTTGAAATTCCCTTTAGCAGTGCTCACTAAGCCATAGGGCTTGCCGGTAAACCTTAACATGTTTAGCCAATGCAAGCTGACAAGGGCATGACATCATTAGCCAAGTTTCACATCCCACTGACCTTGCCATCATGGCTTAATCTGCTGGGATCTGTCATCCCTAATGGTTTGGTTTGACAGTGCTTTACTGCACTTGTGTATTCATCTAATACAGTCTGTTAGGAAAACGTGGATATGCAGAAGCTGTTTTATGTTTCCTATGACATGGGAATTATAACAAAATTTAACAATACTTTATGTAGTTTGTTGGAGTAGCATACCTACAGTTCTGTCTTATTTTCTGATAACTGAGTTCTGGGTTTTTAAAGTCTGGTACTGTGTTAACTGTGTCACACTGAAATTACCATGTTTTCAGAAAACTTGATATTTCTACCGGAAGGGTGAGAGGGTGATTTATTATATTTTCACATCTATCATGTCTGTCTTTCAAAATTTCACACCATTTTACAGGCATCATTACCCTGATATTTATTTTAGAGAGAGAAAAACAAAGTTGCACACTGACAGGTCTGACCAGAAACCACTGGGTTAACTTCACTGGTTAAGTCTCTCTGTGCCAGCAGAAGGAAGAGTGAGTGCCACACCTACAGCAGAGAGCTGAAGTATTACAGGATTGTTCTGCAAATCAAGCACCCAAGTAGCTCACCTTCTACTAGGAAAAACAGAAGTAAGTACCATAAATTCCAGAGCATCATGTGCACTCTTCTTTACATTCCACAGAAAAATCAATCAACCAACCAACCAAAAAAAAAAAAACAAACCCCAAAAACCCCCAACCAATCAACTAGAAATGAGAAGAACCAACACTACTAACATAAATAATTTGGGCAGCTGGTGGAAAAGAAGGATCATATGGACCTGTACCTCAGGCACTTCTGTTTGAAACATCTTTCCACATTCCAAGTTATCCTCTCTAGTTCTACCCAGTAAGCTGCATCATGGGCAGGAGAGTGAGCATTTTACTGCAAAAAAATTTTTACTGAACTCCTTAAATTACTTTCATTAAAAATTTGTCTGTGTGTGGGAGTTGCTGCAGAATAAATGTAGGCGGTGAATTTAAAATGCAACATCCAGTCTGTACTCACTCCCAGCATAGGTTAAGCTAAACACAAGGGGACAATTTCACTATGGATTAGAAATGTCCTCCTGAAGACTTAGTATGCAATAAGTATTCCAGGCTATTTCCCCAGGTAGACAAGCCTAAACATCTGATAAATAGGCCTATTCCTTTTTCTTTTAACCAATTAAGTACTTATTTTAGAAGGATAAAATGAATTATCACGTAACTATTTCACCGCAATATGTCTTACTTAGTGCATTAATGTCAGAAAAGACAAAGTATTGTCCACAGATTGGAAAGAAAGGTATTAGTGTTTTGCATGTACAAGCAAAGAGACCTCTCTTGACCTTACTTTATTTTGGGTAAAGATTATGATGTATTGTTGTTTTTGCAACACTTCACATTTATTTCACAAAATAAATCACATAATGGACTGTCATAATAGCCCCAGTAGCGTGACAGGAAAAAAGAATTGGTAGAGCTACACTTCAGTGCACAGTGAAATAGCTAACAATTTGTTAAATATCCCATGAGTGGATTAAATAGGCATATGATCAGTTATGTGGCTGCCAAGCCACAGCAGGAGCCAATTAGAATTCACCAAAAATAATTTAGATGAAAACTGATGAATCTATCAAAACCTAATTAAATTTATGGGAAAAAAGCAAACATCTCGTTGACAGATTATATAACCAACAAGTTTCTCTGTAAACAGTCTACAAAGGATGACCACTGAAAGTAGAGCTGCATTATCTGGTCTTGTTTAAAGAGCATTGGGTGTTTTAACATTTAACATTCTTCCTGTATAAGTTTCAAGTAAATTAGTCACATATAAGTGAGTCAACCAGTTTTACATGAAGTAGCACAAAGTCATCCAGCAAATTGTATTTATTGTTAATTATTTGATGACCTATCTTATGTAGAGTTTTTTGAGGGGGAGGGATTTGAATGGGAAAGAAAGATGCTGTAGACAGAGAGACAGAGAGCTCTTTTAAGGATGTTGTTTTATATCATGAACTAGAAAATCTGAGAAATACAATTGTTAGAGCTAGAGCTCTTTAATCTTGAGGTATATTCTATGGTATAATTTTGAGGTAGAGGATTGTTTTTTTATTGAAATGCTGGGTATTAAACCAGCAAATGGTGAAGCAGTTCTATGTGAGAATGAGCACTGAAACATCAGCAATAAAACCCAGAAGGTAGAAAGGCAGACACTTCTAAATCAGAGCTTTCAGCTGCAGTAAATAGATAAGCTGTCTTCACAACCAAAAGACAGGGACTTGCATGGTTATTTTCATTGAAACCCTGCAAAGAATTAGGCAGAAACAGGGCTGCTGATCATTTTACTCCAGCAATGTCAGGACAGATATTTGTAAAATGTACCTTACAGTCCAGTTGTTTCTCAGATTCCTGCACCGTTCATTCTCCCATGAAACTGTTGTACATTGTGAACTATAACCTGAGTTGTTTTTTCACAAAAACTCAATTTTCCCAGTGCACCAATGTTTTTGTGCTGTATGTGTTTTGTATGACTAATCAATAAAGCAAATATATAGTTAAGTGTTACCCAAGACATGGATCCCCCCACATACCGCTATTCAGAAATGAAGCTTTCAGCTGCCAACAGAAGAAGGGTGATATGTGATTCTGTTCTGTGCCTATGCTTCTCTTTGGTGGCCACATGGGAAAGTGCTAGGACAATGTCTGATTCATCTCCCTCAAGACTGGGAAGTTAGCAACGACTTTCCTTTCCCCTTTTCTCCAAATTGAAGACAAGTGAAAGATCAAACACAGGTAATAACTTCCTTCCAACCTGAAGAGTCTGAATATTTATGGACTAGGTATCTACAAAAATTAAAATGCAGAAGAGTATATGTTGTGTCATCACTGCTTGAATCTTAACGTTAGCCAGACTCTTGCATTACATAAAAATGTCTGAATTACCTTGTATAACATACTCTTACAGGCTAAGGAGACATTTTAAAGTGAACCTGTCTTAATAAATAGATCCATAACAAAAAGATATGTTTTCTTTCTCTGGGAAAAAGAGCAGTCACACATGCCTCATTTTCTGATTTTTCTTGCTCCTAGAATTAAAGCTATTCTTTGAAATGTGGCAAAAATAGAATTAGACTGTAAGATCTGAAGTCATTTAAGTTCTTGAATTAACTGTAATTAAACTGAAGATAACCTAAAATGGGGAAACAAAGGGGAAAAAAGAGAAAACTGCAAATGAGATAAAGGATGACTTATTCAATCAACTGTTCTGTTCCTTGTAAGGGATGTCTTCCTGGTAAGAGCTCTGAGCTGCGTGATGGGGTCTCAGCATTAACCAGAGGAGTTTCCCTGAAACCAGTGGCTGTGGGTGAGGGTGAGAACATGCATTTACTGCTGCCATATGTGTCTGATTTTTCTGTTTGTTTATTTGTTTTTGTTAATTTCTCTGTTTAGGGAAGGGGTTGGTTTTGGGGGAGTGTTTTGGTTTTAAGGGTGTTTGGTTTTTTTAGGGTTTTTTTGGCAGATTTCGGAGGGATTTTTTTGGAGGGAGGATGGAGTTTCATTGTTGGCTTTTTGGCACTTTTTTTGAGGGATTTGGGAGTGATTTGGGTTTTTGTGGGGTTGAGGTTTTAGTTTCTTTGGAAGGTTTTGAGTGAGTAGTTTTGGCTTTTGTTTCTTTGGGGAAGGCTTTGTTTTTTCCTGCCTTTTTTTTTTTTTTTGGGTGGAGAGTGACGTTTTGGGTGGTTGGATGTTTTTACTTCTGGAGGGCTTTTTTGGGGGGAGGGAATTGTTTTTTTTTTTTTGAAAACAGTGAGCTTGGGTCTTTTTGAGGGGGGACAAGGGACAAAAAGCAGAAGAAGCAGCTCACAGAGGACCAAAAGAGGTATTGTGACTTTGGATGCTTTACTTGCTATTGGTGTTTTCTCTGGTGCTCTGGGGGGAGGAGGAGACTTTTGACATGCCTACCCCAGGCAGCACAACATGTGTCAGCACAGCAGGCTGCAAAAATGATGTACAGGATCATACAACTCGATGACATATTATGCAACTTCTCACCATGCCTAAATACCCATGAGTGAGCTTCCTGTGGAAAATACCCAGCAGACATGCTGTGAACATGTAGCATTTTCGCAGCACTTAACAAGGCATCACCTCAGAGCTAAGGAGGACTGCTACCCTTTTTCTCCTTGTTCATACCAGTCCCAAGCCATAAATAAGCACTTTACTGCGATGTGCTGCAATGAGCACTTCAAGGACCAGGACAAATCAGCTTTTGCTCAGGATGCAACAAAATGCAGGAGCACAATTCATCACTAGTGGCTTTCCACTGGCCTTTTCTTATAGGACAGCTGGATAACGAAGTCTAACAGTAACTTCAGAAAATGAAAATGGGGCTGTTTTCTCCTGAACCTGAGATCCCAAGTTCCTCTTGAACAATAGTCTGGTCAGCTCTGCTCAGATGTCAAGGACAGCCTACTTCTGTGTAACAAGGAATTAGGTAAAGATTTGCTGTGATTATTTTAAACCCCAAACTAATTTGCGAAAACCTGTATTCCTTGATGTATTTTGAATTACAGAATATATGAAACAGAAATATCAGACATTTGCATTGTTATAACTGGACCTTAACATTTTTTTTTCACATAAAGGTCATGTCAGGTTGGACATGAATTTCTTCACAGGAAGGGTGACGAAACATCAGAATGGACTGCCCAGGGAGGTGGACCCACCATCCCTGGAGGTGTTTAAGGAAAGACTGGATGTGGCACTTTGTGCCATGGTCTAGTGGACATGTTGGTGTTCCAACCTCAGCCAGAGGTTGGACTTGATGATTTCAGAGGTCTGTCCCAACCCAATTAATTCTGTGATTCTGTAAATATGAACTTCTAGGACACTACTAGGAATACGCCCTTTTCCAAATCCAAGGATTAAATTCCATGCCTTGCTCCTAAAGAGTTCAGCTCAGGAGAAATATAAGAAAACTCCTTTAGACCTGTTTGAAACATACATCATCTTTTCTTGTCGGGCTGAATGGATGGAGGTGATTAAGGGCTGAGCAGCAACTGCAATACACGCACGTCTTGTGATAGATTTCATATAAAATGGTGCCAGTATGTCTTACATTTATCTCTCACCAAAATTTTTGATGGTTCTTGAAGACTTTGCAATTAACTTGGTAATGTATCCCTCCTATTTTTTAATGTAAGCAGAGTTAATCTCAAAACAACACCAATGCACACTAATAATACTCAGCAGTTGTTTATTACAAGACATATAGCTTTGCTATCTATATGCTTGGTATGCACTAGCCTTAATGCAGAAAATTTCAAAAATGTCCTTTATTGAGGCACTGCATGGTAAGGTGTAAGAAAGAATTACAGAGCATCGTTAAATGAGATGGAAAGCATTATTTTTTAAAAATCGCTGGATATAGTACTGATAGGGAGCTTGATTCATACCAAATAACATCAATAGAACTATAGTAATTGTCTTCGTTGGAAGGATTCTTGAACTAAATATTTGCTACTGGTTTTACATCTACAATTAATTTTGAACTTAATTTTCAGAGGTACTAAGCACAATCCCATAACCCACTGATTTCAAGTAATGCTTTGCGTGCTGGGCATTTCAAAAAATGAGGCTGCCTTATCTGCAAATTCAGTCAAATTGTTAATCCACATTGGAATTAATGGACTAAGCTAACAGAATCTGCAAATAAATTGGAAGCACTGAATTAGTGCGTCTCCTGATGGCTGTGGAGAGGTGCCTTATCTAATCAGCCCGATCCATTTTTTCACCTTCCCTGACAACAGGCTGCCAGGCATAGGCTGCTCTGCACGGCAGCAGCCTTCTGCTAAGGCACTTTATGTCACATAAAAATATATTCAGTGCTTGAAACTAGCCTATTATTATTAAACATCAGCACATCTCAGGGGTGGTATTCATCTTAGAACCATCCTCATAAAATCTTTTTTATTGTTTGTGTGATGCATTCTCAAGATATTAACATTTTTATGTGTCTGGAAAGAGAAGAAAATCCCTGAATTTTACTCTGTGAACTCAAATCCAAAAGTGGCCAGTGCAGAAACTGTATAAAATTGGATAATCTGTTTACAGAAAGAGCTGGATGTGTAGTGGAGTTGGCAAAGACATTCAGCTTTTACATAATTGGCTCAGATATTTTCCAAGTCAGGAGGGTCAGTGAGGCTTTACTGCCTGAAAGTTGCTTTACAAAACCTGTGAAATAAACTGCTCATTTATCATGTTAGGGACATTGCCCACCGCAGGAAAAATACAAACATGCATATCAGGGAAAAATTGCCAGGATTTAAACCAGAGGCAGTCAAATAACAAATGGGGTTTCAGGTACTTACAGGATCCTGGAAGATCTGGTGTCAAATGGTGATTTGCCTCACTACCCTTATTGAACAACCAACAATCAGACATTTGTATAGACAGCAATAACTACCTGTTTTGTTGCTTTATTAAAAAATTAAATTATATTTCAACATTTTTAATTAACTCTATTTTGGAATAAATATATCTTATTTTTAATGTTGTAGTCTCAATTCCAATTTCCAACATCTCCAGATATTGCTGACCATCCTCTTAAAATGAATTTTGGCAAAAAAATTTCTAGAAGAGCTTTAAATTCCATATTTTAAAATATGCATGAACCTATTGCTATAATAAATAGAGAAACTAGATGGATGCTTAATAAGAAAAGCTGAAAAAGACATGAAGTTTAGAGTAAAACCATATTTATTTTTCCTGGTTGTTCTGGTATATTAAACCATAGAATAGGAAAAAGCTAAACCTATGCTATATGAAAATATAAAATGAAAGGAAAGCATTCACTTGTGTATAATTTCCCAAAATATTCTGCAAGTGTAAAGAATTTGTTATTTTCTTTGCTTAATGCTGGGAGTAAAGTGACTTAAAATAGGTCTTGATTTTCAGAGGTAAGTGCAGTAAATAAGTACAACTTTTTGATTTCTTATTGTTGTTTTGCTCCTTTTGTACATAGAAAGGAAGCAAAATCCCCTGAACATTGAACATTCAGTTACAGGTCCTCCTGCAGGCCACTTGGCATCCTGGCAGCTGTGAGGAAATTGCATGTCAGATTCGGGCAAGCCTGGCTGAAATAGAATGCTCAGCAGGGAAGACTCAGGTGTTGGGACTTCTCTCCGGTTTGAGTGCTCGTAAGCTTCAGGATAATTTTTTCTCTTGCTTTTACTGTTTCTGTCCTCCACAGGGAGGACAGAGAGAAAGTTCAGGTTGTATTTCACTTTGTTGTGTGTCCTGCAGAGTAAGAAATTACCTTCCTGGACCTACTGCCTCTCAGTGGTAGAAGGATGGCCACAGCTTTGGTTTCTGTATTTATATAAGTTTGTGTTGAGAAAGTCCTGTTCAGCCATGACGTGGGTAATGACCTACAGACCTGAGGCAGGAGGGACTCTGTGCTTGGAACAAATGTTTGCCTTACTGGCATTTCACATCAGAATAGGTAGCAGATATTTTGTTTGTTTTCTATAAGAACATCAACTCCTGTTGTGTTATGTTTTGCCTTCCTTTCAATTGTAGACTAAATATTAAAAAGGGGGAAAGTCACTGTGATAGCATGCAAGTAAATTTAGCAGGTTCCAAAATTCAGTAGAATTTAAAAGCTGCACAATTTTTAGTGCCATGAGAATGTTTGACAGAATTTGCAATGCATGATATAGCAATGAATATCAGTCTGTGTTTGGAGAGGACTTTAAAGAGCAGAGTGCTACCATAGACAATAGTAAGGTGAGTTTGCAAACAAAACAGAGGGACAGTGCAGTGAATGCTACCCTTTGTAAGACACTCCATAAGCCAACAGAATATAACCAAGCAGACAAATAGTTACGTCTCTCTCCTTTGTATTAGGCTGTGTAGTACCCCTCAGAAGGCCCTGCAGCAAAGGATGATTGATGCACATACCAGTGAATTTCATCCTGCACCTCGAGGACGGGAGCAATTGCTGTGCTTTTCCTCCTCATTTTATGCATCTCACCATACTCTTTGCTTCATGCTTTTCAAGTCCTTGAGCATAATCAAAATAGTACAGGCTGCCTTTAACCTCAAAGTAAAGCAGATAATTTAGAAAATGTTTTTTGCATATCCTTTCTTCCCTGATTTTTTTATTTGACTTCAGATTAGTTTGGTTTCTTTTTGGCATCTAAAATCAAAGTCTATACAACTAAAGTCAGTCCCTTCAAAAGGTATATGAAAAACAACACCACATTCTCAGACTGAGAAGGGTGCTTGTCTGGATAGCATAACTTAAAAAAACGTCTCATTTGCCTGCAATAAAATATTAATTCAATACTTTGCATTAGCTGTTCTTATTTCCTTGCGTGCAGCATTCTTTCATACAATTCTGGTACATTCTAATAACTCTACAGACCGAAGAGGAAAAACATGCCTCTAAAAACTTCTTGCTAATGGAATATTGAAATTACAAGTCAGTCATCTTAAAACCACTCAGTTACAGCACCTTCCTGTTTACCAAAAACACTACTCTTTTCAAATGGCTTTATCCTCCTCTTAGATTTTCCATCTTAGCCTGCTCTCTCATGAAAATAAATAAATAAATAAATAAAATTATGTGGTGTGGACAAAACCAGGTTCTGCACTAGTTGCCTCTGGGAAGACTGAACAACATTGCAATAGTACCAGCACTCAGGCACCTCATTGTGATTTCAGTAGGGCTGAGACCATTGGTGCTTAAAGGACACCTCTCTAGGTCACAGTAATACTTGTTTATCCACAGCAACTGTTGTGTGCCAAAACAAATAAGGTGAGGTTTAAAAGGCAGAAAAAAGCAGCTTGTGTGCCAGCAGAGTTTGCCTTGAGAAACCTAATCACCTCTATGGTTTAAAAAGAGCATGGCCTCTACAAAGCATATCCACAAAACCACACGTGTGCAGGGGGCTATCCCAGACGGCAACGGCTTTTCCAGTCTTGGCAAAATAATTAGGTTTGCCAGGTGATATGGGAGCCATGGTAAGGTAGCCAGGCACAGGAAACTGCTGGAGTTTCTGGTGGTGGGAAAGGTTTCTTCCTGTTCCTTCTGCCACAGACTACTGCTGGAGCTTTCAGCTGAGGAAGTGTTTCATCTGGGTCCTGGAAAATTTTTTGCGCAGTAAGTTTTGGAAAGGTGGAAAATATGGCTTTTGTTGCAAATTTACAACTGGTTTGTTGGCTGCCTTCTGATTTCAAATGGTCTGTTGTTGGGCAGGCATGGTAACCAAACACACCTGTGCAGTTCTCCGGGCATCCCTAAATGCAGCATTTACTGATTTCTGTATATCGAAAAAATCTAAGAACCAGTATAAACTGCAGACCAATATAATACAGTATAGTTATTAGCGTGCAAACCCTGCCTATGCAATGTTTCTCTTGTAGCTGCAGGAATGAATACAATTCAAGAGACATTTTCTGCCCAAAAACCTTCAGAGCTACTTCAACATGTTACTATTTGTTATGGATGTCAAATCTACCATTTTTAGCTCTGAATCATGCCATCACTGTCACTATTCAGAAGACAGCATGTCATTTTGGCTTAGTGTATGAATTACGTAGAAACACAGTTTCAGTACTTTGCTTCCTATAGTAATCACATATGCAGTCTTGACATACTTCATGTTCTCTTCAGTCTTTTGGATATACCTATCCCTATAAAGCAAGCAGGTATTGTCAGCATTCATAAACTATTCTAAAATGTTGATCAGTAGTCCATCATGCCTTTAGCCACTTTGACAAGAATCTGTTTCTTGGGAGCTTCAAGTGCTGATTCCATGATTGCATGTTTTTGTGATGGCTCTCCATCTTCAGATGTTTGCGGCACAGAGCATTAGCTGTTACTTGACACGTAAAACAGAATACTATATAAATCTAGAAATAAATGCATAAATGCATCCTTTTATGCCAAATGTGTTTCTCATGGGTTTCCATAAGTCAAAAAAGACACCGCTAGTCTTAGCATTTTATCACAAGTGCTTCTCTTTTGATGGGAACTGCTTAATCATAAGGCAAGAGCAATCACATTGGATGACAGCAAAGGCCCATCTCACTCAGTATGCTGTCTCTAATGGTTACCAGCAGCAGATCACTACAAAGAAAGTACATATAAGTAAAAATGCAACAAATTTATGTCAATTTAAGGACTTCTATGCCAAAGATTGCATCTGCAGCACTGTATTCAACAAAACTCCTTGGATGTTGGTTGTAAAAAAACTATCTGGAAAATGTTTGTATTTGAGGCTGAGTCAGACATTGTCTTACTGAGTGCTTCCATTTCTTTATTTTAAACTTGAAGTTGGGTAATTTCAACCAGCAGATTATAGATCTTGAATTATGAGGGAGAGCAAATAATGATTTCTTATTTTCCTTCTCTAGATCATTCATGATTTTAATACTTTTGTTATATCCTTCCAGTTATGTCTTTTCCAAACTGGAGACTTCTGGTTGTCTTAGTTTCTCTTTGCAAGGAAATTGTTCTAGCCCTGGTGAGAATTTTTTCTAACAGAGGCATAATTCCCTGTGAGATGCCTGTGGAATCCCTGTAGCGTCATTATTACAACATTACTAGACTTCAGTAGGCTTAAAATTGTGCTGGAAACTACAGCTTTACTCAGCACCTCTAAAATCAAGCCATTAAAAATAAAACAGTTAATTTTAGCTTCCTACCAAAAGCCACTCATGGTTAAAAAACTATGGTGTCTAAAAGATATGGTTTTCCAGGCAGAAATCTGACAGTGGGAATATAGTTTCACATGTTAGGTATATCAGGAACTTTTCTTAGTCCTTACTGTGAGGTGAGGAGAGAGTGAGCTTCCTTTTTTTTTCATTGCCCTTCATAATCTCATTTTATATTGATAGTTTAGCTCCCCTTCCTTGGCAACAGGCATATCAACAACAAAAGCGTAACCCAAACATGTACACACACACTATCCTTTCACTCTGGCATCTTTCTTCCAGTGAAGAGCAGTTCCTTGTCCATTCCTGCTGCAAAATTGTGACTGGCAATGCTTCAGCAGTATCTAAAAAGTCCTTGTGCCAACAATTGCTAGTGAAGGCAAAGATACTGCATTTGTTTTCATCCTCTGACTTTTCCCAGGAAGGCTGACAAGTAGGAGATTTCAATATCCGACATAAAAAAAAATGTGGACTGTTCAACATATTCCTTTCATTACTCTTCTTTCAGCTACAAATGAACTTCTGAAACCAGAAGCGGAACACCTGCCTTAGCTGGGAAGAGAACTGAGAATATTTGGGTTGCCTTCCCAATAACACTGATATGTCATTGTTCATTTCTGTTTTATTGAAATGTTATGACTTTTGGCATTTTAATGTAATTTCAGTGGGCATAGTCTAGTACAGAGTTCAAATCTAAAATTTCTTTCCTTTTTTCTTTTTTTTTTATTTTATGTGAGCTTTTATTTTCTAATGTATTCTTCAATATATTTTATTCAAAACTAGGTGATTCCAAGGTCATGTAGCATTAGAAACCCAGTCTTCTTCAGAAATTCATAGAAAATATGAAGCAAATTAAACCGTGAGTGAAAATGAATTGCAAGGAAGGGCAAAAAATTGCCCAGTCCTACTTCAGTGCCAAAATGAGCAGAGTCATCAGTCCTCTTTTGGCTAAAACAAAACCAAGGGAATACTTGGGGTGGGAGAAGGCAAAAAGAAGTTTCAGTTCTTTGAGGGATCCAAAAAGGCCATTTGGTGTAGAAATCAAATATTTAGAAATTTATATTTGGTTAAGGGCTTTTTCCAGTAGAACCAGATAAAAAAGAAGATTTGGAATTTAGGTTCACAGGGGACAACCAGGAGTCTGCCAAACACCCACATCAGAGATACTGATGATAATACTAGAGCTGGAGATGCTTCCTTTACCCCCTAGCCTGGACTCTCCCTGTGCCCACCCAGCTGACATGTAGGACAAATCTGCATGCTTGCCACAGACTTGACCTTGTGTTTTCCAGCAGTTCCTGGAAAATGCCAGTGTTCCAGAACACCTCATAACTCAAGGAAAAGCCACCATGGGAAAAGCTGCTGCACTGGAGATGAAATAGCTGGATCCTGCCTGTCCTGTCCTGGGTGTGGACACTGAAGCAGTTGTTTTTCATAGGAATTTAATTATTTTTGCAACCTCTCTCCTGCTTTAAAACACTGTTCGAATTGGCTGAGTGCTCTGCTACATACTATTGCAAAACCTGTGATAATCTTTGTCAAACATAAATATTTTGTGTGTATTTTCTTAATTTTTCTAAAAAATTCTTTTTCCCCTGCTGGAAGTAGGAAGGAGTTCAAAGGAGTACTGTGTGCTCCAAAATGGGGGAGAATGTTGCCATGACGAGATTGTGTCTTGCAGTATTCTTTTTTTTTAAATTTAGAAAGTTCTTAAGGAGATTTTTGAGCTCCCTGCTTGGAGATCTGAATTTGGTGTAGGAGATCTGAATTAAATCTAGGAAAATATTAATAAAGTCTAAAGATCATTCCATAAGAAAGCAATGAAAACAAGTGCATGCTGTAGGCACAGAAAATGCAAAAGACTAAATGAATTCCTCATTAAGGTGGATGGCAGGTTGTGCTGCAAGGGGGATGAATTTGGCTCAGAAGCCAAACTGCAAGTTCGCAGCCTCCCTGGAGGTTTGGTTCTGTTGCAGTGGCTCTGTGCTGCTGTGAGCAGCACTTTCTGGGAACTGCGCCTTCCTTCAGTAGCTCTGCAGCAGCGCAACCCTATATTTAATCAATTCAGCTGCTTGAAATACTTCATTGCCCAGCATGAATGTCACTACACAGACCCAGAGATCAAGGGAATGTACTTAGTCCCCATTCACAAAAGTTAGATATTCCTTTGTAAAAGAACAGAAGGTAGAGTGCAGGTGAAAGAAAGAAAGAATGAAAATATTGTGTCAGACTTTTCTTCCCAAACTTGGGAGAAGTTTGGGTTTGTTTGTTTTTATGGGACGTTGTTTTGGGGTTTTGTTGTTGTTGTTTATTTGTTTTTTAACACTTCCCATCCCTACTTGACCTTCAAAAACAAAAGGGATTACTTAGGCATGTTGTACTTAGGCTGATAAATTTTAGATGTAATGGTAACTTAAAGAAACCTCATGATTGTCTCAGGAAAACAAAAGAGCAATAAAATCAGTGAATGCAGAAGTCTTACAGATATCACATCTACAAAAATTCCGTTCATTTCTCACAGTGTGATTAGCAATAAGAACTTTCTTGTAAATGGGATACTTAGTGAAGCACAACACACCCTCGCAAGAACCCTATCACAATATCAGATACTTAAAAAAAGTAAATCTTTTTCTTAAAATAGAATATCTCCATCTGACTCAACACTTTGCTTACTGCTTTCCACTTGTGAATAGCTGTTTATCGGTATCTTGCTGTTTGCAACCACTACAGGAGCTGTACAGAACAGCCAACAGATATCAAATAACTAGCATTACATGAAGACAGTGTTGAAAAGGGATTCCTTTAGAAAGATCCCATTGAATGGGAAAGATGGTACTTTTTAGAATCTCTAAGGCCCTTATTCTGCCTGCAGAAAAAAATATTACTTACTTCAACAGGAGTACACAAAAAATTAGTAATTGTCTGCAGATGGAAATACAGTATTTTAATGTAACTTTTTTTTTATTTACAAGAATTTAGTGAAGACTGGCATATGCTTTCTTAAGGTTGATTAATAATGGGTTTGAATCAACCCCAGACAAGGATTTCTTCAGTGCTGTCTCCATTGGTGTAAATAAGTTGCTGCAAGTATGTGTTTAACAAGGCTTTGGGCTGTAACTTGGTTGTTAGGCCAACAGACAGGGGTCTTGGTCCTGTACTGAATCTGATGGACGCCGCTGGGATTTTCCTACAAGAAGTAATTTTCCATGTACAGATCACTGTGGGACCTTCAGTCCTTTACATGGCAGTGTACAGATGGGTGCTTGCAGGCAGCATCTTCCTTCCAGTCCCTCGCAGCTTCCTTCTTCCTTTTCTGGAAAGAAATGATACAGATTCGGTCTCAGCTGCACTAAGTAGCTTCATTTGGAAAGGCTGAAGTAGACAGTTTCAGATGTTTTGGAATAAAATGATCTGAAGCATTGCTAAATGCAAGATTCCCCCCCCCCCAGTTTATTATAATGATACTCTTACTCTTATTATGATTGTATCCATTACAGAAGTTTCCTTTACAGTTACCCCAGTTAGGATTAATCAACATCTCTACTGTATGAACTTATGGCCCAAGAGGCATTATAAGTAATGATAACAAACAAGTCCTTAGGATTACTTTAAGTGAAAAATTCAAAGCTGGAAAAATTTATTTAATATTGTGATAATCAACTAAACCATCATTATTGTATTTTACATAAGGGCATGCAGGTCATAAAGGTACTTACTTTTATTTCTGGTGTGTAAAGTCAAATGTCATTCAAAAATTATTCCATTTGCAGGTATTGTCAGTGGAGGGGCAATAATTTGCACTAATACTTGGGAAACCTAACCTGAGATAATTAATTTTGCAATTTAGCAAGAAATGGTCAGATTTAGCAAGAAATAGAAAACTCAATTGAATAGTCTGGCTTCAGGACACCAGCATGAAACTGTATTGAACACCTTTTGCTGCTAGTGCTTAGAGATGTTGAGAAGAAGAAAACCTCAATAAATTAACTCACCATAACACCAGTCTTACTAAAAACACAGTTCGTACATTTGATTTTCAGGACTGTGCTCAGTCCATCATTTAAAGCAACACACGGCATCACTGAAATTGTTGTACGGGCTGCTGAATCAGAGGCACTGTCTCTGCAGCCAATACTCTTTACAGACCTCCTGCATGGTCTTGGGCAAGTTATTTCACCTTTCTGTGCTTGTGCTTCCCCTGCCATTGCTTGCCTGTCTTATCTGAATAGTCTGGACTGTAAATCTCCAAGCTGACTTCCAGCCCAAAAAGCTCAGCAGCCTCTGCAAAGCAGGATGTTAAACGTTGCAGAGCTACTTCTGTGTGGGCAACGAGGGCTGCATCATCAGCATAAAGAAGCTCACGGACAAGATGATTTAAGGTTTTAGTATGAGCCTTCAGACGCCTTAGGTTGAATAGGCTTCCATCGGTGCGGTATCGGATGTAGATGCCGTTTTCATCATCGAGGAAGTTCTCTATCAGCCTGCACCTCAAGACGTCTTCCATCATCCCCATATCACCATTAGAGATTCGGAGCTCAAATCAGTCCAGCAATTCAATTACCTGGGAAGCATCATCTCCTGGGATGGTAAGATTGATGCAGAGATAGACAACAGGTTAGCAAAGGCATACAGGGCTTTCGGTAAACTGCATAAAAGAGTTTGGCGAAACAATCACCTGAAGAAAAGTACAAAGATCAGTGTTTATAGAGCCGTTGTACTGTCTACTCTTTTATATGGTTCTGAATCTTGGGTCATTTACCGCCACCACCTACGACTCTTAGAACGCTTCCATCAACGCTGCCTCCGTACAATCCTAAACATCCACTGGAGAGATTATGTAACCAATACGTCTGTTCTTGAACAGGCAGGAGTTACAAGTATTGAGGCCATGTTACTGCGAATGCAGCTGCGTTGGGCAGGGCACATCGCCAGGATGAAGGACTACCGCCTCCCTAAGATTGTGCTCTATGGTGAACTTGCCACTGGCTGCCGCAAGAGAGGAGCCCCGAAGAAGAGATATAAGGACTCCCTGAAACAACATCTCAGCCTTGGCCATATCGATCACCATCACTGGTCTGCTCTGGCCTCCAATCGGGAGGCCTGGAGACACACTATTCACAATGCTGCAATATCTTTTGAAAATACACGCAGGATCACTCTCGAGGAGAAAAGGCAACGCAGAAAGAACCGTGTCCTTTCAGTACCACCTGGGGAGCCATTCTGCTGTGCCTTTTGCAACCGGACGTGTCTATCTCGCATTGGCCTTTTTAGCCATCAGCGCGCTTGTAGCAAGCGTGGGTAGAGTCCTTCACAAATCTTCGTTCGCGAAGCCTAGCCATGATGATGAAATCTCCAAGACAGGCATTCTCTCTCTGTGTACGGTCAGTGAAAAGCCCAACTGAGTCTCAGTTCAGCTGCAGGCCCTATGTGTTGCTATATTGCAAATACTGTCCCTTATCATAGATCTAAATGCAGTGTATCACACTTGGCAAAACCAAAGTCCTGGTAATAAGATTGCCCTCTAAAGCATCTACTCTAAAATCTCAGACAGATGGCCAATAAGTTATATACATATATGAGCAAGCATGAAGTTTGGAAGAATATATATTAATGAAGTGTTATGGCTGTTCTAGCTCATGTTCAAGTGGATTATACAAGTTCAGAGCTGCTGTTTTTTGCCCAGCACACTATGCAGACAAAGCTCCATGCTTTGTGATAGAAAGGTCAAGCTCAGGCTGTCCACCTTCTAGACAGAAGTTGTCAGCTGGCTGGGAACAGGAGGTGCGGAAAAGCAGAAACCAAAATTATGTTACCAGCTGATTCCATTTTAAAGATACCTGCAAAACAAAGCCACCATCCTTCATCAAAATAAACTAAGGCAAGCTTGTGACTTTGCAATTATGTTTTTCAAGGGCTGCCTCTCTTAATTTCTCTTGCTCTTACCTCTTAAATTTTCAGATAAGCAAAATTTACAAAGACGGCAGTTGTTCCAGGAGGTATTGCAACCTTGGGGAATTCCTACCAGTGTGGTCGTATGACACTTAGCATCAAGAATTATTTTTGTAAGGGGAAAAAGCAAAACCATCCATACAAAACATATTAATTTAGTCTATTTCCTTCATACACATTTTTTTTTCCTGTTATGAGAGACTCCAATTTGTTTTTTCTTTAAACATGCATGCCATTGTCAAAGTCCACCACTTCTTACCCCATTTTTTATCAACTTACATCCAAGATTAGCTTCCTATTTCTGGGCTCCCTATGCATTCAGATTTTTGCTTAAGATATCTTTCACAGCTCGATTAGAGCGTAAAAGCCCAGTTTGTCTGAACAGAACTGCTAATGTGATGTTCCCACAGAAGAAGACAGTACATCGCCTTCCTGCCGATGGATATATTCTGACGGAAACCACTCAAGCCAGCAAACATTCATCTGTCCTTAAAAAGGAGAGAGGAAGGTTTCGGGTGTCGAGCACACGCTGGTGCTCTTCTGACAAATCTCTCCACCTGGCTGTGGCAGGAGAGCCCTTCCCCGGTGCCGAGTCAACCGGGCCAGTCCGTGAGCGAGTTAAGATTACACCCGTGTAGGACTGGTTTGGGGGGTTTGAATCACAGAAGCGACGCGAGTAAAGTGCTCCTGTAGCTAGATGCAGCTATTAGGATGCCTAATAAATATTCATAGTCCCTCACCGGGGAGGTGATTGACAGCACGGGGGCAATCCCTGCCCTGCAGCTGCAGGCAAGCAGCTCGGGCAAAGCATCCCGGGGCGGGGGTTGCGCGCAGCAGGACCGCGTTGCTTCCGCACTTGCGGAGGGCCTCGGGAAGGCCCTCGGAGCTCCACAGTTCCTGCCTTCCCCGCGGGGGCTGCGGGTACCCCCCGGGCAGGACTCGCCCCGGCCCGCGGAGTGACGAGCGGGCGCTGCGCGGTGCGGCCCGGCCCGGCTCCCCCCGCGGTGCGGGGAGGGCGCTGTCGCAGTGACTGCGGTCCCGCGGAAAGCTGCGGAGCCGCCCGCCCCGCCGCAGCCGGGCTGCCTGCAGGTGAAGTGAAAGTCGTCGGGGAGAGGCAGCAGGAGTCGGCGGCGGCGGCGGCGGCGGCGGAGGAGGAGGGAGCGCGCAGCCCGTCCTGCGCGCTGCAGCCGGCGGAGCCTCCGCACCGCCCCCGGCCCTCCGCGGCGGCAGCGGCATCCCGGCGCTCAGCCGAAGTGAGTGCTTCCCAAACTTCGCCTTCCCGGGGGAGCGGGTGACCTTGGGGCGGCTGCCCCGCGGGCAGGGGGGGCTGAGCGGGGCGGGGGTCGGCGCTGCCTCTGCCGCCGCCTCCCGGGACCGGCAGCAACTCGGGGAGGCGAAGGGTAGGGCGGGGAGCGGTGCGTGGGGTGCCCGGGGAGTGGTGCGGGTTCCCGGCTCGAGGGGACACCCGCATCCTCGGCGAGGGGCGAGCCGGGCGGCTGAGCGCTGGCCACACACGGGTAGGCTCCGGCGGTGGCCCGGGGCGGGTATCCTCCGGCCGGTCTGTCTGTCCCTGTGCCTGCAAGTCTTCTGCTTGTGAGTAAACTTAGGAATATGTCAAACTTAGAAGTTACTTATGGTAAGCATGGAGTACCACGGAAATTGCTTTGCCCCCCAGAAAACATAATGTGTGTGTATTGCATGCTTTGACTGTAGTCAGAAGCTTTCCACAACAGAATTACTGTGCTTTTTGGAGGAAAAAACCCTAACCCAAACCCCCCAGAACGTGCAGTTTGAGTCGCTAGCTTTTCCTTTGAGCCCTGAGGAAGAAAGCGCAGCTCGCAACCCTAGACCTGCTGCCCTGTTCGCAGGGACGGCGTGACCGTGGAAGATGCTCAGTGGGATGTTTTGCGTGTGTCTTTGCCTGTGTGTGTCCCGAGGTATTACATGCTGTCAGCTGAGAGCCAACCTTTTCTGCTGCTTCTGGAGTTCAAGAAAAACTATTGTTAGCTTCAAGAATAGCAGGATTTGGCTTGTCTGTGTTTAGCAAAGTTGAGCCCTTGCATACAGTACTGGCCAGCGTGGTGATGTCAGTTTCTCAGAATATTTAAATGTCGTGTTTAGTGCTGCATATCTGGGCTGCTGATCAAAATTAGTCATTATTAATTTGCTTTTATTTCTTGTTGTTTCTCTGTCCTAATACCTTCAAAATAACTTGTTTGAAGCCCTGCAGATGAGCAGTCCGTTCTGCCCAGGGAAATCATCAGCTGATCGATCATCTGCGTGTCTCTGGCTGCTCAGGAAGGCTGCCTGGACAGTAGCTTTTGCTTACTGTGAAAGCATAGTTAAACTATTAGACAAAATACTGCATAATATCAAACATTAGGATGTAATTTTGTAGACTTCTGGTAACAGACTTTCTGCATGTTAGAGATGGATATCAAAACCATATTATTCATTTTTCTTCTGACCTTGTGAACTGTGTGAAGCGAAATGCAGTGAGTATGCAGTGCATAGAAATCTGTATCCTTTAGCTCTCTAAGAATGACATTTTCATACAGTGACCAAGTTAGATCTCTGATAAAATATAACAACTCTTTACTTAGCTCTATGTTTACCAAACCAAACCTAATCTCAAATTCCTTTGATAACACCTAAACTAATGCATGCAGGAATTTCTGTGTGCACAGCTGATCTTGTATGTACAGCATCCAGGGTGCAGTGTTGATAGTGCACAACTCTTTCTGTAGCCAGAAACTCTCTCTGACTTTGTCCTGTGTGTGCTTGGAGCTCTGACTGATGCACATAGGCCCCAGGATTTTATATAATGCCAGAGCTCAGGCTTCTGGGTTTTAGAGAACCTTTATTCTCAGATCATTGCAAAATTAGAGGAGGAGGTTTAGTATTGAATATTTTTAATGCTTCTGTGTCTGGAACTATATACTTTTTTTTTCCTCTGTATAGCAGATGAATTATTCTAAAACTGTTTTGACAATTTGCTATAATTCAGATTGTGTTTCCTACAGAATTCAAAGCACAACAATAAAACTGCCATAGAATAAAACTACTGTGTTTAGTTACTTTTTTTTTTTTAAATATGCCCTCCTCTCCCCCCTCCCAAATCATTGCCTTTGTATTCCTATTCATCATTGGGTTTGTTGGTTTTGTTTGTTTGTTTGTTTTTGTTTTGTGCCTTTTTTTTTTTTCCCAAACAGATGTTCGGGATAGCTGACTTGCTGTCTATCTACTTTCAGTGTTTGAAGTAGCAATCTCCTGTTTATTGCTTTGTGATGAATTACTCTGCTGGTACTCCATATATGTAGCTTTTGGTTTAGGCTATAGGGGGAAGTGGGAAAAGTTAGCTTGCTGGGTTTTTTTCTGACATATTCATAAGGAAGCCACTGTTGTAGTATGGCAGACTTGTTTCTTGAGAGAATAAATTTATTTCTGCTCATTGAAGGTTAAAGCTTGGCAGCTCTTTATTGTGGAGTCTTGTGTAATAGGGGCTGTCCAGACATTGGTTTGTTGGGGCAAGGATGACGTCTAGGCTGCTGTTGGATTTTGTAAGGTTGCCCTTAATTGAACGTCTCTCTTGTGTTTGACATTTCCTGCGACCTCTTGCTGTAAGCAAAGGGAGACAGTTAATGATTTTGAAGCTTGTCTTTCACTCAGAGTTGAAAATGAGGATGTTTACTTCTAGTTCCTGTTCTGACTCTCAGCCATGGTTGAATTTTTACTTTTTTTTTCCTTTCCTTTCTTTTTTTTTTCTTTTATTGCATCCCTATTACACTTGGGATTTTTGCAAACATACAGAAAAATTTATGCATGTACTGAGAATCTAGGTACTTAAAGGTTGTTTTATAGATACAGAAGTCTTAAAGATAAAACTTGCTAATTTTTACAGTTTCTATGTTGTTTAGTCAGCATTTGCAGAGGAGTACTGGAAGTTAAGTTAGAAGCAGTGAAGAAAGAAATGAGGAGAAAGTGGACTCTGAGTGGCAAATACAGCACTAAGAAAAAGGACAACTCACTGGAGCAAGAAGCAGAGGACACAAAGCAAGCTGAGAGGGAGGGAACTAAAGAAATAACTGGGAAAGTGGGGTGGAACTAATGTTAGCTGGCAGGGAAAGAGGAAAAATATGGACTTTCTTTTCTATTTGACTCATCACTTAGATCAAACTGTAGTAAATGTACAATCTCATGGAGGATGAAAGATTATTTTTACTTACCCTTCCTTATGTCGATTCTGTATTTGACACTGTTGTAGTGGGCAGAAGCTGCAGCCTATAGAGAGGAATTTTATTGCAGACCCAACTTTGTCACCTTGTATTAACCAACTGATTAATTTTCTGCACTACCTCAGTCTTTGACTCTTCTGCTGAAATAGTTCACGTGACTGGTTTGTCATGGTATCTGTGTGTGTTTGCTCCTCAGCAATGGTACCAGAAATGGCAACTTGAGTATTCAAAGGGTGGTTGGTGGTAACCGCTTTCTCTCATAAATAGCCTGGCTGGAATGTAAATTGCTGACCTGGGGGTGAAGGCCTTTCCAGTCCATTGCAATTACTTGAGCTTTTGGGCCTCTTCCAAAACAGTGCGTTCCAGCTAGGCATTGCTGATTCTTTAATTCTGCAAAAAATAAATTGCTTTTCCTTAAATGTGTTGTGCTGTGGTGCAAAGGGACGTTCTTCTGTGATACCAAACACCTCAATCCTTCTGACTGAACAAGGTGTTGTCCTTGGTCTTGATCCAGTGAAGACTTGCACGTAACTCGGCATTATGTTTATCTGTAAGTCCTTGTAGATCTGTATTTATAGATTTGGATTTATCGAAGATGTCTCAGAACTTGTATATCGTTTACATATGCAAGATTGCTTCTATTTTTTTTTCCCCTTCAGCACAACTGAATTGATAGGGTTTCTTCCATTTTTCATCCAATACAAACTGGAATTGGCTATATTCTTGAATGCCTCAGAATTCATTAAATAATGGAATGGTAGTTTTCCAAGCCAGCATGAAATGAAAGAACTGTAAACATGTATACAAAAAAGGAAAACACAGAGATATTTGTTGCTAACATTGAGGTATACTGCCAGATCTTGGGGTAACAACATTATTTGTGCCAGGGTCGTGGGTATTGCCAGGAGAAGAAACAGGTTCTGTAGTAAGGACAGAATGGATTGGGACAGTGCAGTGGTTTCTTCAGAAATATCCCTTGATAGTAAATGTTGGTAGGGATTTTTTATTGTTTTATTTTTAAAATTTATTCATTAAGGTGATATTAAAATTATCAGTTATTACCTCTTTTGCTTCAATTTCTTTGGATGGGAGAAGGCAAACAAACCCTTTTTTAGTTCCCTCTCTTGAAACCCTGACTGACTGGAGTATTCTCCAAATCACTCGATACAGTGTTTGAGTTCGTGCAATTTAATGGCAAGTCTGTAAAATCTTGTGGACTGTGTATTTTTTTAAAACAGCTTAGCTTTTCTATTTGTTACCATATAGTTTCTTTCCTTGTGTTTTTCCTTGTTCTTGTTGTATTATGCATCTTTTTACTTTATGCCCTAAACTGCTGCCTTCTAAAATACAATTTGTAAGTGTGTGGTTGTTATTTTTTTGTTTGTTGGTTTTTTTTTATTTCTCTTTTCATGCAGTATGGATTAAAACCAGTTTGTAGATCTTATGAGATGCAGTGGAAACTTACTTTTCTATGTTCCTTCTTTGAGCATGGCAAGACATGAAATGATGCCTTTCTGCAGTTTGGTAGGAGTTTGGTTGAGAGTGCCACAGGATGGTTAAGGTTAACCGGGATCTCTGGAGGTCATCTTGTTCAACCTCCCTGTTCAAGCAGGCCCACCTAGAGCTGTTTGCCTAGGTGACTTCTGAGCATCTCCAAGGATGGAGATTCCAGAGCCTCTCTGGACACCCTGTGCTGAATCAGTATTGCTAAAAAATGATGTGAGTTTCTTTAAGGTGGAATTTTACCGGAGTCTTTAAAAACTTTGTAACTGGAGATGAGTGTTTGATGAAGGATGCAACTTAAACCAAATTTAAAAACCACCAAAAAAAGCCCCCCACTTCTGGGGTTTCCTTGTTGCCAAGATGGTGTATACAGCTTTATGGTGCTCAAACTCAAAAAAGCTGGCATTTTACTCTTCACTTGCCTGCCTAGTGCTTCCCTTTCATTCAGGTTTCTTGTGATCTTGATCCCAAAAGAGCATGAGCAGAAGAAACAGTGAAATCCTCATTTCCTTTACAAGGACGGAGAAGGAAGCCCTGCTTGCACTACTGGCTAAATGCCCCTTAACTCTGGAAGAATGCAACTTAGTCATGTCAGATTAAGGAGTTCTGGACAACATACATCCATGCATATGTGCATTCCTCCTGCGCCTTTTCTGGTGCAGCTGATGCTGGTGGGTGCTCCATCTCTCTGTTCCTGAGTCTAGATTTGCAGTTCAAACAGACTTTTCTCTAGCTGGAGTCCCAGGTCTGAGAGAAGATTTTCTGGGAAAAAAACAAAGTGTGTATTTATCAATTAATTTGCAGTTGGTGGTGTTAACTGCTTGACTAAAGTTGCTGCCTTTTTCTGTAGTTTCCTTAGAATACATTGAAACTATATTGCATAAATTCAGTTTTGCTGTGCAACTCAGATATAATGTACAGCATAATATGCAAGACTACTATAATTAGGCATTTACTAATTGTTTTAGAAGCTGATGGTGTATAGCCTTTTAACCTAGGAGGGTTTTTAAAAGTGAAATGTAGCAGTACTATTTTTTTTTCCTCATAATTGACTCACCATTTTCTGTTTAAACCAACTTTTTTTCTTGCAGTATCACATAAAATAGAGTAATCTCTACAAGCATGTCAGAGTTCAGCATCATGTTGCTGGGTGCTAGGATACCAATGGGGAAAAGTGACAGGGTTCTCTTGGGATCATGTAAAACAGAACATGGACTGTCAAGATAGTTAAGACTGAATATTGCTTTAGTAATGACAACTCCTACCTTGGAAACTGCATTCTGTCTGGCAAGAGTCTAAGTTCTGTAATTAGAAAATATATTCTGTACTTTATTGCTAAGACTTTGTATGGATATTACTTGGAAATGTTTGCTGGAAGAAGTTTTGTAAAATTATTTGTCTTAATTTTGAAATCCAAAAGGACAGATTATACATATTTGTTACTCAGTCATGGAGTATGTAATTAGTACTTTGGCTGAACATGTATTATGCATTTAGTTAGCAAATACTTTCCATTGTAATGCTTGTTCTAATAAACTGTATTTTACTATGGATAATCCTCTTCTAACATAATTGGAACACGGAGCTAATACTTAAACATCTTCAGTTTAAAGACTGATGGGATAGTTGTAATATGCTACTGTAATGTCAGCGAAGAAACACTGAAGTGCAAAGGAGTCACGTGCTATAAGCATGACTACAAGATTTTTGTATTTCATCCAGTCCCATTTCTAGCATTCTCGTATATGGTGGTATAGTCATTATAAAGATTTTAATTGGTCAACAGCTTGCCAGCTTATGTTTGCCAACTATGCTGAAATCCTGGCCAAACTTCTTAAAATTATGCAGTAAACTGCAGTTGGCTGAAAACGGCAGATATAAATAGATGATATGGTGCTGAATTACAATTCATTATTGAAATTCAGCTGGTATGTAATAGATAGCCATAAAAAGGCAACATTGTTTCCCTAACATAGGCCTTTAAATGAATGCAGTATTTTTTTTTTTTTAGTAAAGTTAATGTTTATCACAAACTCATGAAGTCTAGTTCATAGTTTAGTGACTTTGCAACCAAAAATATTTTTCGATTCTTGAAAAAAAAGTGATTTACTATCTGGTTGGTTTTCAGTGGGAATAGTTCATTATTTTTGGGGGGGTTAGGGAAAATTTTGATGAAGGCAGTGTATTTTATACATAAATTGATTTTCAAGCATCTTGCTTCAGAAATCATATTGGAGAACAGCGCTATCTAGTTTATTATTTGTGTTGCCTTCTCCCAGTAACAAAGAATATTTTGTCCCTGATTGGAACCTTGAATCTGGTAAGATACAAAGGCTTATTCATGGAATCAGATTTTACTAATCTGTGTTTGACTCCACAGTAGTGCCTTCCAGAGGCTAGAATAGCTTCAAAGTCCAATTGCATGACGTGTGGTGGCAAGTATGGTGAGGACTCGTGGGACCTCATAAAGTCTCTAGAGAGGTCTCCAGCAAGACAGCAGGGACAGCTGTGGTGTCAGAGCAGGTTGCTTAGGGCTTGATTCAGTCATGTTTGTGCAGGCTTCATCTGTGGAGGTTTTCAAATCTCTCGGGGCAATCTGTGCTGCTGCTTGACTCTTCTCCCAGTGAAAATGGCTTTATGCATTATGGGTTTCTCCAGCCTGTATGGTTGATGTGTGCTTTTATGTTAGCTCTTGACTTTATTGTTTGCGTTGCCTAACAGGAGGTTTTACAACTGGATTTTAGAAGAGGTTCGGTTCCCTGACTTAGATGTTTCACCTATGTGCTGGGGCTCTTTCTTTTGCACACAGAGAAGTTGTGTGCCTTAGAATCCAGGCTAAAAACCACTTCTTGGAGCAGGAGGTGCAGAGAGTGAGGAAATGCCATGGGTGGGTTATGTTTGATATCCTGTCTCCATGGAGGTTAGGCACATGGGGCAGTGCCAAGTATCGGGTGTGCAGAAGTCCAAAGTCTAGCATTTGCAAAGCAGTATGTAAGGCCAAGACCAGGACCGAGTTCCTGAAGCTTTGTCAGTTTGTATTGTGCAGCTAGAAAAGCCATTGTTATTATCTCTGCTCCTCTGAAACTTGAGACCTGGTTATGAGTAGTTTGGGGTATTTTAGGTGAAAGACAAGCAGGTTACTTTGAAGCACTTTCAGTAGTGTTTCCAGTTACCTTGTACATTGCTGCCTTCAAACTACAAGTTCTTCTTGGTGTGTCATGGGAGTGGTACATTTGTGAATTACCGCTCTTCAGCCCTTAGTTAGCACTTCCAAAATCACATGGCAGGAAAATGGGAAAGACATTAAGCAATTCCTCAGCCTAGGTGAGCTTTAAACCCACTTCTCCTCTACTCTAGCATCGTAAGTTGCTGAGGTCTGTTCTTGTGTCTTCTATTGAAGCTCTGCAGCTGGATGAACAAACTTCAATATCCTTGGGGGCAGGAAAACATAAAACTATTTCCTCATTTTAAAAGTGATGGCAATGCTGAGGAAAATGGACCGATGAGTGCTACTGCCACTGAGCTAGAGTTCACTGCCTGCAGATGTGGTCTCTCAGGCTTTATCTGTGTTACTGTGAAGTGTCTAACTGCTGCTGTATTCACTAACGGTATTAATGATGGATACATCAGCTGTCAGCATGCTAATAAGCATCATTAACTATCCTCAGAGCCACTAAATGACACAGCTGTTGAAAAGGCAGGAGTTGCAGGCATCTGTGTGTCTGAGCGCCTCTTCCAGCTCTAATGGATGGAGCTCACTGAGGGAAAACCTAAGGGCAAAAACTTGAAGGCAGATGAGTCTGTGTGAGAGATTCTTCCTTTTGATGTTTGCTTTAACGTTAACAGACCACCAGCATGCACTGGAATTGCTTGACTAGAGTTGTATTATTTTGGTGTCTAACAACCTGTGACCCTCTATTAGTTTCTGCTGTTATTATTGTAATTGCAATATGACATCTGAAAGTTTCCACATGATGCAGCGAGGTCACTGTGCCTTCCTTGGTTACTTGTAGGTGCAGATTTACTGGTAGCTGAACCTTTTTATTTTTCACTGTTCTCAAGGTGCTATCTTGTTTATGCTGAAGGTTACAAATTTTCTTTGTAAACCAAGTGCCTCCATGGGCAGAGAGTAATATCCTATTACTGTACTTTTGTAATTTCCTAATGCTAGTCGTGTAACCCATTCTTTTATAAGGTCCTCTTTGTGGCTTTTGCCACAGAGCTTGGTCTCTGGATTTCCCAATAAAGACCAGACCTCTGAATGCTTTACATCCTTCACAATAAATCAGACCATTCACAAGCATCTGGCACAGAAATTAACAGTTTTCAGGGGTTTTTTTGCCTATGAAGGAGTAGAATCTCGCTCGCGTTTGCGGGAGGACTCCGAAGAGAAACAGGGCACTTGTGCTGGGAGGGTGAGGTTAAATGGACGTTGGGGAGGGAGATGTGCGGCGCAAGGAAGAGGCGTTCGGCATCCGCTGCCCCTTGGGATTCTTGTGGGAACGCAGAGGAGGGCTGGGAGCGGCGGGCGCTGCCGGAGCGCTGCGCGGCCACAGGAGGGAGCGCGGCGGCTGCTCCGCCCGGCTGCGCCCCCGGCCCCGGCAGAGCGCACAGGGCAGCGTTTGTCCTGTACGGGACATCCGCTCAGCCCTCCCATTCGCAGGGCCTCGTTTGCCGGGGCATCAATGCTATTTTATGTGTCCAGTGGAGTTTTAAAGGTTGCGTGGGGCGCTGTGTGCAGGGTGAGAACAAGAGTCCCTTTCTTCCTCGGGCTGCCGGCCTCTGGAGCTGCTGGAAACTTTCAACGAACGATAAAGTTATACTTTTTCTTAATCGTCTTATTTTCGTGGCTGACATTTTAAAAATTCTGAACAAATATCTGCAAAGGGCACCAAGTAAGCTGAAAATTATTAAGATTCAAAGATCTTAACTTCAAAGATGAAGTTCAGTGATGTAAATATTTAAACCACAAGTTTTGTTTCTTTCTTCGGTGGATTAAGCTAGTCAGCGCAAATCTGTCTGGGGTTCTGTTGCCCGCTCCCCTCAAGGGAAACATCATTTTACCGTATAACACTGTGGGACACAGTTGTTGTAACAATGGAATTTCTGTATTTGTGATTGCATACTAAACTGAATTTTAAGGATACTTGCTTTTCTCACCATCTTCACATTCTGTCCCTACAAGGACTTCATTTCTCAAATGCTCAAAGCAACCAAAACACACTATGACCAAGGAATATCAGTAACAGCATATCAGCTGTTTAAATACATTGTTATTGTTTCAAAACCAAAGTTCATCAAAACCAAACGAGGTAATCAGGTGCTCCAGCCAGTCATGGTAGTTCCTGAGGTGCAATGCACATTCAAAATCAGAGACACAGAGAAGTCCACCTGACTCCTCATTTTACTGATGTTTCAGAACAATGTTTCTAATCCCTTTCAGGTTTGTCCACTTTTTTTTTGATGAGGTCATTTTTGCCTCCTCTTAGATTTGCTCTAGAACAAGAAATGGAATGGAAGTAATGAAAAATATAGGTGCTTTTTCCTTTTGAGTCTATATCATGATATTTGACATGAAGCATAGAAGCGTAGAGGTATTCAGACTGTCACCACATTGCATCCATCTCTCTGATTCAGTATTTTTTTTATAGACCTGGATGTAGAGTCTATGTTTGTGAGATTTGATATGTCCTAGCAACTCCTAGTATGATGTCTAAGCATCTTGAAACCACAAACCACACCTCTTTCCCTTTACTCAATTTAGAAAGATAACAGACATTAAACATACTGTCCTTTTTTGAAATAAACTGATCCAAATGTACAAACAAATTAGTAATGTAGTAGAAAAATCACTAAGCCATAAAACCTAAAACCTCAAGGCTAGTTGTTCTCTAGTTGTATATCATGTGCGACATTCAAGTATAACAAAGTTAGCTGTTCATTGTAACCAGGCAGAGCTGAAATACTGCACTTATATCAGTTCATCAAATGTCAGGTACTAAGTTGGAACTGATTAAGTGTGTGATTAATTTAGTTGATACATTCATTTTGAACAACTGCAAACTAATGTGTGTAATAAAGTTGCAGTTTTGCACTCCAGCAGGTAAAAGCGTAACTCTTTATTTGTCACCCATGCCCCCGATTTTGCTTTACACAGCTGAATAGCTGTAAAACTATAAGACTTTCTGTAATGTGGAAGCAACAAGAAAAATATTTGTACTCTCCTAAATAGTGTTTTTTGCCCTAAAGATATCATGTAGTTAAACCACAATTTTCCTCCATGCTTAAATATTAAATGACAGTAATTTACTTGTTGATTGTTGAGAATTGTTGATACAACAATTAGGGTTTGGTGATTGGCCTATTTATTTTTTTTTTTATCTACCGGAATATCTTTCTTTCCATGATATTTTTCAACTTCGGAACTAATACTAGCAGTTTTCAGGATTAGAATTAACACTTAGCTTCTTTCTGTAATAATGCTTAGCAGTGTTTTGTAGCTTACAGAAGGTTCTTTGCTGGACAAGCAGTGCTGAATGCTTGTGTGCAGGATGGACTGCACACATCTGCCTGTGCAGCTCTTTCAGCAGAAGACTCAGTAAGTTTTGATAGTAGCACTACAGAGTAATTTGAAAATAATAAGCTGCAGAATTCAGTAGCTTCCAATAACTGTGAGAGTTTTTGTTTTCTTGGGCATAGGGTGACATGACCTACTCATGTGACCATTAACTGATAGAGTCATTCAAGTTGCCGTGTGAAGTGCGGCAGGAAGGTGTGAGAGGTAAGTGACAAGTCTGTAGCTAACTGTCAGAATTTGGAAGGCATCACAATAGAAATACTCTCCTAAACTTACTGTTTCATGTAAACTGTTTCCTACAGTTTGCTGCTGTCAGAGAACAGATGTGGGCTAATGAATATAAAAGTGTGGCCTGCCTTAAGTTTTACATAAGGTAGCAGTTCCAGAGCAGTTACACCCCTGATTCTTCTGTTGCTATCTCCTTCCAGTTCTCTCGGGGTTTTAGCTTGTAGTACAGAAAGAAATATATTATCCACATTTTGTCATTAAATGGTTGGCTTAGGTTCCCACTTGTCTCCTGAGATACATGTACGAGCATATTTGGAGAACTTGCTTGATAGTTTCATAACCCGTTTTTATGAACAACTTGCATCTTTATTTCTTTGAGAAATTCCTTCCAGGTGCAGTGTATATCAGACAGGTTTGTCTGTGGGGGAGTATGCACCTCCTTAGTTGCACCTACCTTTATCTGCAATCTAAGGGAGGTTTGGTGTGCATTGGCAGTGCTGCTTTTAGAAAGAACAAAGGGCCTGGCGGTGTAGAGCCTGAGATGGAACTGTATCACCCTGTGCTTGATGAAAGCTTACTTTGAACAAATGCTGTCCATAACGCATGCTTCTGCTATATCACTCAGGCTCACTAAAACGGATGGTTTTTTATACTCTTCTTTTTCACTTTCCTCTTTTTTTTC